>CP092872.1:76878825-76972740 GCA_030710605.1 Cordylochernes scorpioides
TGGTTCAATACAATGAGATTCTTTTTTATGATTAGGGCTGCCATCTGTATTGAAAATTATGAACTATTTAAATGCGTGTTTTTTTTTTTTAATATACAATTTCCTATTTATTTATTTACCAGTTGCAAACAAGACACGCTATATACGATCTGGATAATTGCGTGTGAAACTATTTACAATAATTTATATTGTAGTGGAGTAGGTAACAGAATTCCTATATTGTCATGATATAATATAGAGAGTGCCTGTCTAATCAGTTTTTAACACATATAGCGATTTCGCAAGTTTAACCATCACCAATTCTAGAATAATTGATAATTAAAGATAATTTGATATTTTGATGCATTAGCGCGCCCTCTGTTGTGAAAATTCGAAACTATTATAGACGTGTATGATTATTATTAAAATTTAAAAAATTTAAACTGCCCTTACTACAATAGAAAAATTAATGGGAGGGTATGGCTCATCATTGGTGCACCCTCCCATCGGTTTCGCCATTTTAACCTACCATACCGCTGTTATATTGCATTTTTCGGTTTTCCTTTTATAGTGATACTGATGCTAGACTCTTTAAATGGGTATTTTAGAAGAACTATGGACATAAGCTTTGAGGACAGTAGAAATACATACAATTATAAATATTAAAAATAAAGAAAGCATCTCCCGACCACGAGCACTTGTGCTTTTTAGATGGCAGAGCGCCATCTAGTGGAGCAAAAATAAACTAAACGTTTATTTAGCTTGCTCCGTGATATTTGGCCAACCAAATTTCTTGATAAATCAAGAAAAGCCATCCACGAACGCGTTTCGCGCTGTTTGCGCTCGTCAGCGTGGAGAAGGCTGTAACCACTGCGACCAAAAAGATGTTTTGGTCCCAATGGCTTCCAGAAAAATCAAGAAATGGGTATTTAAGGCCAAATTTGCGTAAAGACGCTTAACACATGAAAACCAATAGAAAAAAATAAAAGATAAGTGGGTCAGGTGTTGATATTAAAAATAAAGAAGGCATCTCCTGACCACGAGCACATGTGCTTTTTAGATGGCAGAGCGCCATCTAGTGGAGCAAAAATAAACTAAACGTTATATATAATATGCTTCGAGTAATCGTTCTTCCGCAAATATTAAATTGAGTCTTTATTTAGAACAATTATATTATGATGCATTAGCGCGCCATCTGTTATGAAAATTCGAAACTATTATAGACGCGTATGATTCTTTTTAAAATTAAACAATTTCTACTGCCCTTAGGAGGGTTCATCATTGATGAGGCAGGCACTCGCATAAATTTTTCCATTGCAGTAAGGGCAGTGAAAATTGTTTAATTTTTAAAAATAATCTTACGCGTCTATAATAGTTTCGAATTTTCATAATTTGATATTCATTCCGACAGATAGAGCAAGTCATATTAACCATATATAAGCCAGCGATCGGTAAAGGCCTTTTCTTTCCTAATAACTGAAAATGTTTCTATAAATTATTTTATATTAGTACAGCATAAAATTCTCTATATCTAAGAATAACAAACCAATCGTGAAAATTTCATATTCTTATAACTCAGGTTCAAAACCGTATAAAAGTACTTTTTTATTACAAATAATTCTGAAATTGGAAAAAGGTGTATTCCAAAAATCTCCTAGATGTTATAAAGTAAAATTCGGCGGACACATTACAGAAATAAGGTAAATATAATGTATATATAAATATATGATGAGCCTTTCTAGTAAATACGTATTTTATCATTGTATATTTCATGGTTTAGGTTGACTTTGAAATGGTATTGGAATAAAATTCAATTTGTGCTGTTTGTAGCGTGAATTTGTCAAATACCATCTGAAATGGTTCATCGTGGATAAATCATCCTTCAATATTTTTCAAATTCCTTGAAGATAGAGAAAATTTCTATTAAAATATCGCGCCTTTTTTCTATTAGATAAATTTTAAGTATTTTATATTATTAGGTATTAAATATAAGAATTGGAAATGTTAAACGCGAATTTTAAATAATTAAACAACTACAGAGTGTATCAGGTAAATTGGGAGTAATAATAATGTAATTTTAACTGAAATGTTTAGCGAGAGATCTAAAAAAGGAAATGGAATTTGTCACAGTAATAGATAAAAGGATATAGTTTTTATTTATCAAAGAGTGCGGAATGAAGAACAACTCTTGTCAACGATGATCTTGTCCATTTGGGTCTTCACTATGTGAACCCCTTTATTTTAAAGGTACTTTTTAAGGTAGAGATTCCCAATATATATACGGTGGCAGAGACGCCATATTAAGTTTACATAGTACCATGCATATATATATATATGTGTTGTAATATATTAAAATATATCTATGTCCCCATTTGTTTTAGAGTTATATTATAATTGCTAAAGTGACAAAAATAAAATTTCGAGTAAGTGACAGTCGGCGCCTGTCGAGGAAAAAGGTCTGAAAAACAAGTCGGGTGTGCCTCCTTTTTGCTTAAACAGATTAGTCCGCTTTGAGACACGATTGACAGACCCACTATATAGACTATATATAGACTAGATGATGTTGAGGGGATCTTTGTTAACTTCTCTCTCAACAAAGCTCCACACATAGTAGTCGAGAAAGGTTGCAGCCTAGAGAGTAAGGGGGGCAAATATCAGGACTCTAGTGACAGGAGACGTTCAATGTAAGCTACGATTGTTTCTTTTTTGCCTTGTGGACTGAAGCTGAATTCTGTTGAAAGAAATACTTCCTTTCTGCGGCCACCATGTATACTATATACAACCAAACGGCATTTGAAGTTTCACCGCATGAGTTTCTTTTCAACGAAAAATCAAAATTTATTTCAGGTGAAATATTGACTATTTCTAACCTTTTGGATGAGGTATGAAAGGGTGAATTATGAAGAGTAATGACAAACGGAAAAATAAAAGTGTCCAGGGATGGGAATCGGACCCACAATGTTCCGCTTACCGGGCAGATGCCATGTCCACTAGGCTACCCTGGACGTATTTTTCCGTTCGTAAATAATACATAAAGTAACTTATGTTGGCTTCCGTAGGCGTTTCTTACTGGGAAAAAGAAAGATAGGATCCAATGAAATAATTTAGTAGCGTTTATTAAAACAAAATCATAATAGTGAACAACACATATAACAGAGAGTACCGTCGTCTTCCGGGTATTCCTTCTACTGGGGAGCTCGGATTCTATATTCTGTGCGTTTATAATCTGTTTATCTGTGGCTCTCTGGTCGGGATGGCGCCTACACTTATAATACAATATAATGCACTGCGGCCTGTGATTATCAAACGCCATGTATATAAGACAATTGACAATTAAAATAATTATTTTGACATCTTGTCAATGCATGCAAGAGTGCACAGTTCTGCGCTATTTGAAAATATATAGCATATATATGTAGTAAAGTAGTCGATCCTGTAGGATGACTGTAGTGTGTTGGTTAAATGCAGTCGTTGTGACCTCAATGTTAGAGTGGGTTCAGGCGTGAATGTATTGCACCAGAGAACGAGACATGTTAGATGTCACCACGGAGATGGCGAGAGAGTGCGTGAAGCCGACACCGGTCGGGGAAAGATCTGTCTAGAGGGGTCTGTCAATCGTGTCTCAAAGCGGACTAATCTGTTTAAGCAAAAAGGAGGCACACCCGACTTGTTTTTCAGACCTTTTTCCTCGACTGGCGCCGACTGTCACTCACTCGAAATTTCATTTTTGTCACTTTGGCAATTATATTATAACTATTCAACAAATGGGGACATATATATATTTGAATATATTACAAAACATACGAGTATATATATATATATGCATGATACTATGTACACTTAATATGGCGTCTCTGCCACCGCTGCGTATCACTATATATTAGGAATCTCTACCTTAAAATGTATCTTCAAAATTATGCACTATTTTCAGCACACACCAGTATATTTTTTAAAAGGGCATAGATTGGATCAAAATATAATTTATTTTACCAATATTTCAGTTGGCTGAACGCCAACCCTTTTCAAGTGTAATGTGTAAAAATAATTTGAAAATAAAATAAAAGACCTCAGTAATTTTAACACCAGTATTTAAGGTATTTGTATTAGTATATAAAAAGTATTTGAAAAAGGTATTTCCTGAATATCAGAAAAATTTCATGTAAATATTATTTTAATCAATTATTTTTTTTAAATTATTTATTTATCATCATACTTTTTAGATCAATCTTTTGTTTGTATAAGAAACTAATCTTTGTTGTTCTATTTTTGAAGCCTTAATCTATTTTAATCGCAAGGTAAGATTTTTATAATTAGAATAAAATGTACCCACACATATACACAAACAATCAATTATATTTGAAAATATATACCACCACATCAACTAATATATTTTTATGATATTATAGTTATATAATTTAGTGATATAAAAATATTCATATTTGTTTTAAAAAACAAGTGCATTTGCCAATGGTATGCAGTCGATTGGCCGACATAAAACATTTTGTTAATATGTTAATACATAACCAAACATTCCAAAGCTTTTTCCCGTTTGGAATTCCAAATTTTTCCGCTCCAATTTTTATAATAATTAGTTTATAGCGAACCATGGAAATTTTAAGGGATTTTTATCAAAAATTGGCGCGGTTGAAGACTCTAGCTGTCATTGTGGCAACAAATTCCAGGACTCGAGACACCTACTGCTGGAATGCCCACTCTTCTTCACCGCTAGACAACAGACAATAAATAATGTTGTATATCTATATTAATTTGTAAATAGCAGAGAGAATTATCACAGATTTGATCATTTTTGTAGATTTCTTTATGATTATCTTTCTAACCTGAAAGGTTCAGGTTCCTAATATATACACTGCGTGACATTGAAAATGGAACACCAAGAAATAGTGGCCAGAAAATTATGCAAATTTCAGGGTAGACGCGCCTAACCGAGTTATGCAAATGATGTAAAATGCGCAGCTCTCGTGCGCACATGGAGTAAGATATAAGGGAAGAAACTTACAGAAAGGACAGTATTCGTGTCGTTATTTCTTCAAGGAAAATCATTGTAGAAATTTTGTTCTTGTGTCAAAAGACACGTGTAATAACAGAGAATGCCAGGTCATCGTAAACGGAGGCAGTTCAAGCAGACAGACGCTTTTACGAGGGGCATGGTGATCGGACTGAAAAGGGCAGGTTGGTCCATACGTCAAATCGCAGCTGATACACACCTTGGTGCGTCCACGGTGCACCGACTGTGGAGAAGATGGTTGGAACAAGGAAATGTGGCAATTTATAGGAATGTCGGTGCAACCAGAGTGACGTCAGCACTAGTGGATCGGCGTATCCTTCGACAAGCAGTGGCGGCCCCACAAGCCACTTGTACTGCCATCCTGCAACATGTGCAAGACACCCTAGATCATTCCATCTCGACCAGAACCATTTCCCGTCGATTGGTTGCTAATGGCTTGCACTCATGCCGTCCGCTAAGAAGACTGCCATTGACCCCACCGAATAGGCGCCAACGTTTGGAATGGTGCCGGGCTAGATCGACGTGGATGACGGAATGGCACAGGGTCGTGTTCTCAGATGAGTCGCGTTTCTGCTTGTCCAGTGATAGCCGCCGTGTACGCGTGTGGCGTCGACGTGGAGAAAGGTCCAATCCGGCAGCAATTGTGGAACGCCCCACCGTGCGACAACGTGGAATCATGGTTTGGGGCGCAATCGCGTATGATTCCAGGTCACCTTTACTTCGTATTCAGGGCACTATGACGGCCCAACGATACGTTGATGATGTGCTGCGACCGGTGACACTCCCCTACCTTCAGGGGGTACCCAATGCCCTTTATCAGCAGGATAACGCCCGACCGCACACTGCTCGCATTAGCCAACAAGCTCTGCAAGATGTACAGATGCTTCCCTGGCCACCATACTCTCCTGATATCTCACCAAACGAGCACGTCTGGGACATCATTGGACGCCGTTTGCATGCCTTGCCACAGCCGCGTTCAGAAGACGAACTGTGGCAAATGATTGAGAGGGAATGGAGAGCCATCCCTCAGGACGCCATCCGTACTCTGATTGACTCTCTACCTAGACGTGTTGTTGACCGTCCGCGGTGGTCCTGCTTGCTACTAAGCCGACGCCGTTCTCGCTCTGTATTATGACTATCATTTTGAAATAAAGATCACTTATTGTTCGTCCCTGTCTCTCTCTGTCTGCCTAGTTTCATGACTTTCTGGCCACTATTTCTTGGTGTTCCATTTTCAATGTCACGCAGTGTATTATTGTTTTTCTTTTTTATTTTTGATTACCTTTTCCTGTATAATATGTTTATAACTGTTTCCGTTAAAAAAAATGTAAATTGACGCAATTATTCCTAGCTGGGATATCGCGTTTTCTGTGTCGAAAAAAATGAAATAATCAAATCTTTTATCTTCTTTGCAGCCTCCAGTCAGGTATTCATTTGTCAAATTATTCAGTCTTAAAAAAAAACGAAGCTATTTCAAAGATTCTTTAAATTTTTATTATTAATTAATTTATATATGTTATATAAAGGTATTATTTAAAATGTTATATTAAGATATTATTTAAAATGTTATATTAAGATATTGTTTTATTTAAAAATATATTTCATAGATAAAAATATTCTGTTAAATCGGCCGCCAGAGGTCATGCTTCCCATATAAAATCTCATTGTTGTTCTTCCCCGTTAGTCTGCTCAAACATGTTTGTAATTATGTAAATAATATTTTGTTTTTTATTTATTCTTACGCCTTAAGCTAGGTAGTACTTTTACAAAATTGTGTTTTTCATATGTATTCATACCTCAGCTCAATAAAGAAATCTCTAATCAAGACTTTATATTTTATCAAGATTATTATTCAACCACGACTGCACCGCCATAGCATAATCATCAAGATGATCAAAAACAACAGAAATCTTATCTTATTTTAAATATATATATATATGTTTTACATATTTCTATTAGTAGAATTAAATCACTATTTGCTTTAATTGTACTGATAGAAATATAAATTAATATAGAGATAAATTAATAATAAAAATTTGAAGAATTTTAAAAATAACTTAGTTTTTTTAAGACAAAATAATTTCAGAAATGAATACCAAACTTTAGGCTGGAAGTAACAAAAAGAAAGGAAATTGAACATTTGAAATTACGTTATTACATATTTACAAAAGTTTTATGCCGGCCAAAAGAAAACCACAATATATTTATACTGTTTAAAGCCGGGCTATTTGGCGGTTGACTTCACAGAATTTATTCTAGAGAAATTATAACCCAAAATAATATTTATAACATATATGTATTGCCAAATGAATAAATGTCAACCATTACTTCAGTGTCAATAAAATATTTTACAAGATGTCCAATATATTTTTAAGAAGTGGACACATGTAATATATTAGAAGTCATGTTTACATGGAAAAGTAGAACGCTATAAAATATATTAAGCTTGAAGAAATTAAAGGGAAATATTGGACTTCCAAACTGACCAAATATTTTCCACACGGCTTCCTGAAAATAAATTTAGAAGATCTTACGCCTACGCTCTATATGTGGAAATAATGTCTTGCATAACTCTCTGGAATAACTTATAGTATTATTTATATTTCATTGTTTTAAATATGTGATATATTTTAATAAACCTTATATATTATGCTTTCAGGAATCTCTATGGATGCTAGATTATTTAAACAGTTCATATAAATGAATATTGTTAAAAGTAAAGTTTTTATTTCTGTGCTTATAACATTGAATATTTGATTGCTTTTTGAAAACAAAAACTATTAATGATATTTTAAAATGTTGATTAATTGATTTATTATTTTATATTTTAATATATTTTATATAAATATTATATAATAAAAAGACATATATTGGAGTGAATAAAATATTTATTTGCCAATATTTCGAATATTTCGGTTGGCTGAACGCCAACTTTTATCAAGGCATTACATTTTGTATAAACAAATTCAGCGCCGCATAATATAAATATATATACGTTGATTATATGCACGAATAAACCTATGCAAAAAATGTTATATATATAGAGTTATATCTATAATATATGAAAGTATATTGATATACCAGGTAAGAGAAGGAGTATTGATAGTTATAAATAAATTAGATAATATTATTTTTAAGGTATCAAAAAGGTTTTGTATTTTAGTTAATAAAATAACAAGTTCACCCACGTTGTAGCTTCGGCAGTTACGCGTCATATGAGCGGAACATAGGGGGAAAAGAAGTACTCAATATGTGTTTATATTTACATTTTTAAACTATGCAAATAATAGTTTAAAAATTTTAAAATTCAAAGTTTTTATATTACGAAAATAATTTAAGATAAATTTGAGATATAAATAAGACTAAATTTCAAACATGAGAATATTATGAAAAAGGCATCTACTTATCGTGAAACTGAAAGTTGCTGATGGCTCGCGCCATCTATCGGAATAAATATAAACTATTCTCGTTGATTTCTAATTATTCCGGAATTAGCCAATTACCTATTCTTTATAAATCAAGAAAAGCTAACCACGTACGCGTTTCGGGCTGTTGGCCCTCATCAGCGTGGTGCAAGCTGTACCTCAGCGACCAAATAACTGGTCCTTCAGGCATTTTAAAAATCTAGCCTAAACTACCCGTTTCATGATTTTTCAAGATGCCTGAATGACCAGTTTCTTTTGGTCGTTGAGGTACAGCTTGCACCACGCTGATGAGGGCCAACAGCCCGAAACGCGTATATGGTTAGCGTTTCTTGATTAATCAAGAATGGGTAATTGGCCAATTCTGGAATTATTAGAAATCAACGAGAATAGTTGATATTTATTCCGATAGATGGCGCAAGCCATCAGCTACTTTCAGTTTCACGATAAGGAGATGCCTTTTTCTTTATTTAAGAACCTTATCCCAGTACAATGTCACATTTATAGTATTTTTTCATAAGGATTTTAGTTATATGATTTTTGTAATAATTAAGGTATCTATGCCGTTCTTTGTTGGAAAGTATTTTTGTTATCTAAAATTAATTGATGGGAAGACTGGGATATAGCGCCTCTAGATCAAATGATATTAAGATATGGCTATTCTTCGTATTTTTTATTTATTTCAACACACAAAACGCAATATCCCGGCTAGAGATAATTGCGTCGATTTACATTTTTTTAAAACAGAAACAGTTATAAACATATTATACAAGAAAGTAATCAAAAATGAAAAAGAGAGAAACAATAGCATATATTAGGAGCCTGAAACTTTTAGGTTTGAAAGATAATCATAAATATATCTACAAAAATAGTTAAATCTATGATAATTCTCTCTGCTATTTACAAATTGATATAGATCTATAATGTTATTTATTGTCTGTTGTCTAGCGGTGAAGAAGAGTGGGCATTCCAGCAGTAGGTGTCTCGAGTACTGGAATTCGTTGCCACAATGACAGCTAGAGTCTTTGTATTTTGATATCATGAATTTCTTTAATAAATATCGGAACACATTAGAGATTGAGAAAAACCTAATCATTAATATATAGGTTGTTAGGCCGATACAAACTTTGTTATTGAGACAAATGGATTTTGTTGGAATGCTACTATAGGTCTTAGGGTGATACCTAACGTGTGGAACTTGGGCCTGCGATAAATATAACTTTCAATTTCTATATTTGAAAGAAATAACTGATGTTCTACGATTTATATATATTTTTTGATCATCCTATGCATAATTCTTTCTTGAAATATGCGTATATATTTTTTGTTTTATCTGTCGCAATATGCTCCTTGACTAACTTGTAACAATGGGTCGGAAATGGAGGCGCATTAGCCTGAGGATAAAATGAAACTACGCCTCGGTTTAAGGGGGTGATACCTGGGAAGGTGATAGTGGGTAAAATTTGGCAAGTAACAAATTTACTTGGAGCTGTAGGTGTACTTGGTGACAGTCTTAGTTCTCTTAGAAACGGCGTGCTTAGCCAACTCTCCAGGCAGAAGAAGGCGGACGGCAGTCTGGATCGCTCTGTTGGTGATGGTGTGGCGCATGTTGTAGTGGGCCAAGAAACTCGCCAGCAATGCGCTCAAAGATATCGTTCACGAAGGAGTTCATGATGGACATGGCCTTACTGGAGATTCCAGTGTCGGGGTGGACCATCACCTTGTAGATATAGATAGAGAAGCTCTGCTTTTCCTTCTTCCTGCGCTTCTTCTTATCGGTGGTGCGCACAGCTTTCTGTGCCAGCCTTCTTGATGGCTTTTCCAGATGCAATGGGCGACATGTTGTTCACCTAGATGAAGGGAAGGTGAGAGTAGACTATGGAGAAATCCTGTTAACGCTGTTCAATCGGGTAGCATTACAACCTAACTGCACCTGACTCCTGGATACTCAGTCTTCTGGGACCAGAAACAATCCAACTTATGGATGCTAATGGTTACGTCATGGATATCCGTGTCTAATCAAGAACTGGCATGGTCATTATATTTACATCCTATCTTCATTTCTTGGACAATGTTAACGACCTGTAAACGACCTTTCTCTGTGCCGCCCTTTCATTCCGGTTTTAAATTTATTGATGCCATTTTAAATATACCTCAGGCTTGGTTTGAGTTAAAAAGCGATCTATCAGACTTGTTGTTTCTTTGTAAAATATTTCTATTTATATACAACTTTTTTTTTTGTATATGCACAAAATATAAATATACGATATATATACCAAAAAGGAACTTCTTCCATTTAAAAATGCATTAAAACAATGGTACAATAATACCATATTCCTGTAACATTTATTTTCACGTAGATAGAAAAGAGAACAACAACAAACACAAAAACCAACATAAACGTGAAGATGCCGTTTAATTTTAATCAAAACAATTCAATAATACTTACATAAAATAAAAGAGGTTCAAGCACAAAGAAATTTTCTGAATAACATAATATCAAAATCAATATTCTTCGAAGGGATAAAACTAATAATTGTTTTGTTCGCAATATAAATAATATATTATATATATTTTTTACACATATCTTCTCTCTCAACACACATGAAATTTATCCTTCTTTGAGAAAACTATTGAAAGATAAAAATAGAGATATATAAAGATAAGAGAATGAAAAGAAAGAAAGACAAATCTAGAGGATATAATTAAATAGAGGAAATGGGGTTTACTACTCTGTAAGAATGTCCACACCACGCCATAACAGAGCTAGAAAAATGTTTGAACTCTGATCACAAAAATAAAATATAAATATATAATAGATCACAAAATATGTATAATATTATAATCATTTTCTTTGTGTACAAATATCAGACTCACCTAAATTGTAGGTATTATGTAAATTTATTGTATTTTTGTTGTTTTTGTGTATTGTATGAAATATATGTAAAATAGGGTAGGATAAAAGGAAATATTTTGATTAATAAAGGTCAGTGTGAAAGTGAGGCTGGTCTCGGGCGTCTTACTGAAACTCCTTTACAGCTTGGAATTGTCTCCACGTGGGAGACTGGTCCCTCAATATCTGATTTTAAGGGTAACTAGGGCAAATAACTCTTACCGCGCCAAGATAAAATAACCTTATCTTCAGATGTAGTAATTTTATTGGAATAAAAATAATATAGAGATATAAACCGTTTACTTAAACCCAAAATAATCAATATGTATCATATAAAGTATTCATTTCATATCTTTCTCTTGAGTTCAAGAATTCTTAAGACAATTGTGTGAGTGTTATATTATTTGAAATAAAAATATATTCATAAAACTAAATAGATATATTTGAACCCTCAATTATGCTTTTTATAAATAACAAAACTCTATCTATTCGGAAAACATCTCAAATATATGTTGTTATATTTGTGTTGATAACTTTTTATATTATTGGTATGGATATGCTTATTTAGTTATTTTTATTTCTGATTCTTTTTTTATACTTTTTGGTTTTGTTTATGAACTCTAATTTAGATCGTTAATACATTCCTTTGAATGAAAAAATGAAGGAAAAAATAAAAGATAAAAAGGTCAGGTGTTGAAACTTGAGTTGGCCAAATATCAGGGAACAGGCTAAATCAATGTTTAGTTGATTTCTGTTCCACCAGATGGCCCTTTGCCTTTTGTAAAGCACATGTGCTTCTGGTCAGGATATGCCATTTTTAATTTTGATTTCTTTGAATGCGAGTCTTTATTTTTTTCCTTATATTTTCATCATACTCGCCTTTTTGCAAATTCTTCCTAAAATATCCATTTCTTTATTTTCAGGAAGTCTTTAAGACCAACCTTTGTTTGTCGTTGAGTTATAGCTTGTACTACGCTGACGAGTGGAAATAGTCTGAAACGCGTATATGGTTTACCACAATATATTTAGG
Organism: Cordylochernes scorpioides; assembly: GCA_030710605.1. Classification (NCBI taxonomy): domain Eukaryota; kingdom Metazoa; phylum Arthropoda; class Arachnida; order Pseudoscorpiones; family Chernetidae; genus Cordylochernes; species Cordylochernes scorpioides. The sequence continues at coordinate 76,891,176 of CP092872.1, forward strand.
TAAGTTATCAACAATTCAGAAACTAATAACATTTATACTACACTATATATAGTTATAATTCTATATAGCTAAGTGCTTCAGGGTCTTGGACTATAAAATCATCTCTAGAGAATAAAATCCTATGCGTTCGAGATATATTGTTGGCGAAGAATGTTTCGTATATCTTGGAAAGCACGTAGGCCGAATGAATCGATACTATCCCAACTATCGATTTCGGAAGATGACCGACTTCTGTACAACGGAATTGTTTGAGATTCTTCAGTCACATCGTGCGACACAGGGGAATGGAGTACACCATACTGACTGGAAAGACGTCTGGGCGATGTATACCTGGACGCCCACCGACAAGCTTCATGGACCAATTAAAGGAACTCCCTGCCTTAACGGTCGCCGAGATGGTATATCAAGCTCAATACAGAGATGGCTGGCGTTGCATCGTGTTTGGAATGTAATACATACAGTGGGGCACAACCTTCGATCGCGAATAAAATGGTTGTAATAAGAGAAGATAGACCAATTAAAGGAACTCACTGCCTTAACGGTCGCAAAGATAATACATCGAGCTCAAGACAGAGATGGCTGGCGTTGCATCGTGTTTTGAATGTAATACGTACAGTGGGGCACAACGTTTAATCGCGAATAATATTATTTAATTACTTAATAGTTATAATTAAAATTTTGCATAAAATATCATGAACACAAATAAATTTACAATTTGAAATTTAAATAGATAATATACTGATGTATATACTTTGACGTGAAAACTCTCTAGGGAGAGAAAATATTCTGTGGAAAGAACAGATTCCATCTAACCTAACGAGCTGGAAAGAAAAAAGAGTAGAACTTCCTTTTTTTTCAAAGTGGAATTTTTAACAAGCTTTCCTTTGTCACTTCTCATTCCTTAACCGAATTGATAATTAAACCTTTTTATATAATGAAAAATATCTCACAAAGAAATTTAATAATTGAATATGCTCTAAAATAATTATATTAATATAATATTTGTCTGTTTTGTAATATTTATAATAAGAAAATTCAAGATAAATTCATATGAATATCCAATCAGGTATTTATATTTTGAACACCGCTATAGATGTCTATAAGAATAAAGGTAACCTATCCTGTCAAAATAGACCTAAACCTCTGCGTCATTTATTGACCTTAGAATTGGTATAGTCACTCAAACAGCTAAACACCTATTTAGTAACTTATTAAGATTTCCTTAATACTTTAAACATATCGTGAAATCAATGTCCATCATTAACTTACAACGGCCATAACCTGAAGCCAATGGTCTTCAGTAGATTCTTCAGAAATCAAGAAAGATGGTGTTTTATAGCTAGATTTCATGAAATTTTAAGAGAGAGCCCAAAGTTTTTCCACTATTTTGAGAAACTAAATGTTACTTTATCTTTCTTTCTATGCTATCTATTGTTTTATGTAATATAAAGTTATAGAACGACGTTCAACAACCTTTACCGCAAATGTTTCTTTTTACAGATCGAAAAATCATGATTTTAATTATTTTAAAGAAAATAACGACTCTTCCTATCCTTAGGAATAAAGTATGAAAGGATGAATCGTGAAGAGTAATGATGAACGGAAAAATAAAAGTGTCCAGAGATTCCGTTTATCATTACTCTTCACGATTCATCCTTTAATACTTCATCCCTAGACGAAGAGTCGTTATTCCTCCTTAAAATAATTAGAATTATGATTTTTTGTTCTGTGTGTGTGTGCGTAAAAAGAAATATTTGCGGTAAAACTTGTTAAACGTTATTCTATAATCATGGCCGCATTATATTGTATTAAAATATAAAGTTATGGGAGATAAAGTATTCATATATTAAGAGTTAAACCAATGTATTTTGATTCGTTGCCTCTGTACAATTACTAAATTTGTCAAAACTAGTTTTGTGGCACATCCTCCTCAACACCAACGTTCTATACTGGGGTGATAAACAAAAATACATTGTTTTAATATACAAGTAAAACAATAAACAAAGCGGCTTCCGAAGATCAGTTTATTGCTTCACTTTATATTCTTCTCAAGCCTTCGGGTTTCATAAATCCTTCTTTACAAGAGTATATAATAAACTTATTTTATACATATACTTCTATAGAAGGGTTTATAAAACCTCATATCAAGTCGAATGGATGCTCTATCCCTGTATAACTTTTACAAAGTAGTGATCAGAAAAAATAACTTAGAGTCATCGTTATCTCCTCCACTGTATGATGTTGAATCCTGTTTAGGGCATAGGTTCTTAATAAAAGACTTGTTGCTGACTAAATATTTACAAATCTGTGTATACAAGCCTATTAAAAATGTTACATAGCACTTTAAAAGAAAGAGAGAATGGACCAAAAGAGGAATAAGAAAACCTCAAAATATTATTTTTTTATCTTTCAAAAGAAATCAGATTTCAATGATTAATAAAAAGATAGAAAGAGGTTTGGTAATTCTAATTATAATATTATAATAGGATTTACTTTGTTCAAACAGAATTGAAAAGATTTTCTACAACAAGTTTAATCTTTTAATAGAAATTGTAACTTTCAAGTGAAAATCGTTTCTCCACAGCTTGAGAGAGAAAGCTAGAATTTCTAATTAAAAAAGAAATACACAATTTAACAAATATCAAGAATAAGAATTAATATTGAAACTTTTGTTTTCAATATTTTGGAATATTTCTACACGAAGTGTGAATATATATTTTAGCTTTAGGTTATAAATACGAGGTGTGTTCAAAAAGTATCGCGACTTTTGAATTTTCGCGGGTTACGTATATTCGAATTTCGATCTTTTTGTGGCTTTATGTTGGTACTCATGTCTCTCACTTATGCCGACAAGCTCGGCTATTTTGAATGTTCACTTAATTGTTGACAGCTGCTTTGTTTGCAGGTGTTTTGGATCGTCTTCGATTTTTACCTATTAAAAAAAATGGATCAAAGAACCTGCATCAAATTTTGTGTGAAAAACGAAATTAAGTGCGCGGATGCATTCCGAATGTTGACTGTGGCATACGGAGAAGATACCTTGGACCGAAGCAACGTTTATCGGTGGTACAAAATGTTCTCAGAAGGCCGAGAAGATGTGAACGACGAAGAGCGTGCCGGACGCCCGAGCACTTCAACAACAGACGAAAAAATTAATGAAGTGGAGAAAATGATATTGGCCAATCGTCGAATCACCGTTAGAGAAGTTGCTGAGGACCTAAACATATCGATTGGCTCGTACCATTCGAATTTTATCAATGATTTGGGCATAAGACGGGTCGCCGCGAAATTCGTAACCAAAATTGCTCAATTGCGACCAAAAACAGCATCGCATGAACATTGCTAATGAGATGTTGGACTCTGTCCGCGACGACCCAAATTTGCTCCAGAGGGTCATAACTGGTGACGAAGCGTGGGTATATGGTTGTGACGTGGAAACCAAAGCTCAATCATCTCAATGGAAGCTGCCGCACGAAGCAAGAACGAAAAAGGCGCGTCAAGTTCGGTCGAATGTGAAAGTTTTGCTGACAGTTTTCTTCGATTGCAGGGGCGTGGTGCATCATGAGTTCTTGCCACAGGGTAGAACGGTTAATAAGGAATATTACCTGCAAGTTATGCGCAATTTGCGCGAAGCAATCCGCCAGAAACGCCCGGATTTGTGGAAGAACAAAAATTGGCTTTTGCACCACGATAACGCCCCTGCTCACACATCGTTGCTTGTGCGCGACTTTTTGGCCAAAACCAACACACTAATGAGGCCGCAGCCACCGTATTCCCCAGATCTGGCCCCCTGTGACTTTTTCTTGTTCCCTAAACTGAAGAGGCCCATGAAAGGACGACGTTACGCTACGCTTGACGAGATAAAGACGGCATCGAAGGAGGAGCTGAAAAAGATTTTAAAAAATGATTTTTTGAAGTGCTTCGAAGATTGGAAAAACCGTTGGCACAAGTGTATAATATCTCATGGGGATTACTTTGAAGGGGACAAAATAGGTATTCAGGAATGAATAAATAATTTTTGAAAAAAACACAAAAGTCGCGATACTTTTTTAACACACCTCGTATATAGTATATTTTAAATTGTATAATAATGACACTTTTAGCATATTTCACATATCTTCCAATTAGTTAGAGCCAATTCTTTATAATATTATACCATTCTATTGAAATGTGCACTGTTCCTATTTGCTACCACCCCATATTTTGTATTTAAACTCAAAATGATGACGTCAAAATAAAAACAGAAAAAGAGTGGTCAGCTGGTGAAAGCTGCGGACAGTGGGAAGGAAATAGCGCCCAGATGACGCCCCCCTCCAGGGCTTTTTATAGACGACCCCTGTCAACAGGACAGTTTAGCAGAGGGTCAGCGGCAGTATGTTCTACAGTGTGTCTATCGGCAGACCGCTTCTGTCTCTTTCAGTCACTCTTTCCATTACTTGGTGATAGGAATCCAGGTTTGTGTCATGGCCTCTACCTCTGTCCCGTGGGCTGTCCCCGATCATCCTCGGTGCTAACATCTAGCCCTGCCTCTTTTTCTTGTTGTCCGCGTGTGGGAAGAACATCAACACTCGCCTCACGTACACGACTGCCAGTTTATCCATACATTGACAGGATAATTTGCAACAATATTATATATATATATATATATATATATATATATATGTTTGTGTGTTTGTGTATGTGTTATGATATAATATTTTGTTGAGATGAGAGATTAATTGCTAGTTCTTTTGATACATGGACATTTTATGTTATTGCAGTCGTGTACATCTTAAAAAATACAATTTAATCAAATTAAATCACAATTTGCTCTAATTAATATGGTAGCATAAATAAGGAGAAAACAATTTAAGAAGAAATAACTGATTTGAGGTGTAAATAATAAAATAAACTATAATTTTTAAAATAAAATAACTTTTATATATCATATATAGGTAGGAAGCGAGGGCGCCAATAGTCAGAAACGCGTACCTGGTTGACTTTTCTTGATTTACCAAGAAATTGGGTTGGTCAAATATCATGGAACAGGTTAAATCAATGTTTAGTTGATTTTTGTTCCAATAGATGGCGTTCTTCCATCAAAAATGCTCATGTTAGCAGTCATAATATACCATTTTTGTTTCTAATATTAACCCCTGACCATTCTTCTATTTTATCTTATTTTTCCATATATTTATATACAAAATTAGAGGCATATTTAGTTATATGATTTTCTGTAGTGTAAAAAAATCCATGCACAATCCGAAAAATTAGAAAACCTCACCTTCAAGGAAGCCACAAACTACAAATGCGGAAAAGGTAAAATAAGAAATTTAAAATCTGTACAAATTCTCCATCAACTAAGCCAGAATGACGAAAAGTGAAAAAAAAAAGAAAATTAAACCCACCTTGAATATCAAACAATCCAGACAAAACCTTCTCAAGAACAATATCCCAAAGGATCTGAGGACCCAACGACACCAATATAAATTATAATTATAAATGAACAAACCCTGTACATCCCCCACAGTATATTTTAAATATAATGATCTAGGTTGCTCTTTTTGAGCGGCACCTAATAAAGTTATTTGGAACTTGGAACTCTTGGAATTACAATAACACAAGTTTACTATAGTTAGTTATAAAACAGAAAATCACAGAGAGAGGTCACATAAAATAAGTTCTAAGGAGACTTTTTATACCGCCTCCTCACATGAGAAATAAAGAAAGCTAAATTACCTCTTTTTGTTGAGATTAGATTCTGCCACGCACAACTAACATTGAGGCATTAATTGACCAAACACCTGGTTTGTCAGGAGAGTTGAAGACATTGTCTTTATAGGAATTATGGAGTAACCTCTATTGAGAGACCACATATATCCTAGAGACAACCTCCCTTGGAGACATCCTCCTTGTAAGACTACCTCTCTAAGCGACAACCACTAAGTGACCATTTTAAATCAGATAACACATTCTTTTGCGACTACCTCCAGGAGCGACCATCTCCAGTTGAGAGCTTTTTGCGAATTATTTATATTCTATACAATATATGGTATTATTAATATTATTTGAATAATTAATAATATTGTTCTCTAAAATACAAAAATTCATTTCTTACAGTAAGTTTCTTTTTTTTTTTAAATGCTAGCTTCCAAGCGATAATCACTCTTCAACGGGCTTAATAGAAAACATCGACTATATCTTACAAAAAATATTTAGAAATATACGTCCGCAGCATGGATATTTACAACTGGAAATTTGAAATTGATATGTAATTTAACAATGTTATGGAATTGTCTATTTAAGTTTTTAGGGCGACCAAATTGTTTTTTTTTTATCAAGTCTGTTGAAAAGCGATTATCGTTTGAAATCTAGCATTTTAAAATAAAAAGAAGCCTGTTGTGAAAAATATATTTTTGTATTCTTAAGCGTTTTTCATAATTTTATCATGAATTATTGTTCTTTGTTATTGGTTCTTTTTTAGACAATTCAATATATTTTATTGATATTCTTAGTTAATTGTTACAAGAATCAAAGATAAATGTGATTATTTACAATCTGGGTATAAAATATATACAGTTGTTTTCAGGAAGGGAGGTTTCTCCACCTTGAGAGAGTCCTCCTCCAGACAAGGACAGGATCTATTTGAACCGTTCTCAGTTCAATGTTTATATAATGTTTATAGAAACACGCCTTGACAGACGCCAGGTTTATCTTAGAGGAATTGCTGAAAATATCTTTATTATGAATTTCTTTAGATGACGAGCTATTCAAACAGATACTTATAAAGGAAGAAAACAAAATACTGTTTCAATCTAATATCGTGAATCATTTAATGAAATATAACATTTGATGTAGAAAACCTTTTCTTAAACGGCCACATTTGAAAAAATAATAAAATCAACTTTCAGGATTGATTCAACCTTTTATGATAGACAATCTTCAAGAGAAATCAAGGTCATTCTTATTTTTAAGCTGTCTACCAAAAGAAAAGTTCTCTATTTCATATAATATTTATTTAATCTTAATTTTCAACTACAATTAATAGCGTTTTTCCTATTAATCCTTTATTGATAATCTATAAGTGTTTTTTAAACTTTTATTTTCTAAAAAAGAAATCCATAACGCTATAAAATATTTTTGAATAACGCTATAATCTTTTAGCTTCAAACTTTTAAAACTTTGGCCTATTTATCCATACTCTTTATTACTATCAAAATATTCTGAACTTCTTCTGTCAAAAATAGGTACTGTAGATTCTGAGAGGATCACAACAGCTTCTCACAACGATCGCCATTCCAAACTTTTCACCTGTCCCAGACAATGGACCACTTTAACCGATCAATTCTTTGGCTGGCAACAAACTCTAATGTGCCATGAAATGTCCATCTTTTGGTCTTTCTTCTTCTTCCTTTGGCATTTAGGAACTATATAGAATATGGATCAACACTATCAAACTTTTTGCATTTTTGAAGAAAATATATTAGCACTTTATTATTACTAATACAGTAAAAGTTGGATAATTCAAATGTCTTCAATACGAAAACATCTTTAATTCGAGTATTTATCTTAGTTCCTATACTTTTAAACCTTTCATTAAGAATCTTTTTATTCGAATATTTGGATATTTCGATTTTTTTTTGGTCACTTGGGCTTTGAATTGTCCAAGTTTGACTGTATTAAAATGTATTTTTTTATTTAGAGAAGAGCTAATATTAATTTTCTTGTTTTTGTATAGCTAGATTAAATCGATTATTTTATTTTTTATATTTACTTTCAAATAAGACTGTGTATAGAAATTTTCAGTCATATTTTTCTATGTTTGTATATACTGTCAATTTAAGATTTCTAAAATAATAGATACTTCGGATAGGTGAAGTTTTATTTTATCAACGTTTCGACAATAATATTTCGTCCTCATCAGGATAAATAGAATAACCCTTTTGCAAGCTCAGAATAAGTTTGAACGCCTTGACAAATGTCACCGACCCGAGGCCGCTAATTGCGGTGACGGTCAATAGATGGCGTCTGGTTTTAGACGTCTGTTTTGACAGGAGAGGCGACCCATGTCTCTTTAGATCAATTTCCTCCCGGCAAAATTTACATCTATATTTTAGCCATATATATGGCCCAGCCACTTTGCCAGCTAAACACTTCTTTGGTAGATTGTCAAGATTCCATTAGATCCCGTGTGGATCTCATGGAATAAAGTCCGCCCTAGACTGACGAGGGCCATTAGTCCGAAACCATGGTCTCTAGGTGGACGCTTTTCAGTTTGCCAAAGCTGGTGTTGTGGCTTTGTCACCGACCCGAGGCCGCTAATTGCGGCGACGGTCAATAGATGGCGTCTGGTTTTAGACGTCTTTTTTCACGGGAGAGGCGAGCCATGTCTCTTTAGATCAATTTCCTTCCGGAAAAATTTACATCTATATATATATTTGCGGAAGAACACTGCTCGGTGTATTTGATTGTGAAACTATGTGTATATATTATATTCAATTCTTGTAGCCAATATCCAAATATTTAAAACCCTCACCATATACTTATTAATAATTTCCTTTTGTTTAAGTAAATAAACTTGATACACTAGTAGAATAGCCTGGTGATTACACGGTTGAAGTTACTGAAAGATTTCACACTTGGTGAGTTAGATCTTCTATTGTTGTTGTTGTTGTTGTCGTGTCCAAAGAATAGTCTCAGATGTCTCCATGCATCTCCATCACAGCAGCAGCAATATCCACTATCTTGGGTGTGTAAAGCTGCTGCTCTGGGTCTAAGTCAATTTTCTGTAAGGCTGCGGCCATTGCTGGGCATGAGGATATGTGAGTAGGTTGTTAGTGCCACACCAGGACAGTTGTTGCATGCTGGATCTGGATGTATTGTCATTCCTTTATAGTGTTTTGTTCTAAGTCTTGTTAGAGTTTTTGTTAGTTTTCTCTCTGAGTATTTTTCACTTTTTGATATTTTCTTATTTTTTGTTTGATTATCTTCTATTGTTTTTTAATCTTTAAAAAAAGGCGTGTTGATATAATGCATTAGCGCGCCATCTGTCAAAAGAAATTAAAATTATTTTTCACGCGTAAGTTTCTTTTTAAAATAAAACCTTTTTATACCGCCCTTACTGCAATGATAAAAAAAATAGGATGGTGAACCCTCCCAGCAGTTTAGCCAGTTTAATCTATCATAGCGCTATACTATTGCTTTGGGTTGTTTTAGTTTTATACCGCTACTGAAGATAAACTTTTGGAAAAAGTATTTTAAATGAATTATTTTCTATTGAAATATAGAGATTTTCAAATTTTAAAAGGTATCGATACAATGTTTTCAATTTCATTTTTTAAAGAATATTATTTATAATTGATATTTTTGGCACGAATCAATTATTTCATTCATTTTCATGTATAAATGGAAAGTTTTCATACGAAACTTAGAAATATAAATACTAGAACATAGCTTATTCTTCCCTATGGAAGTTGTGATCCGCCTCATAAATATTTTGTTGGTTTTTCATATGAATCTGACGTGTTTCTTTCAAGGATTCTTACAGTGATTTGATGATTGGTTCCTAGTGAAACTTTGGATCATTTCTCTGAAAGATGATCTGTACGTCATAGCGTTCATATGGTTTATCGCCTTCTGAAAACTTCTAGATCTAGGTGGTTAATGGACCCAAGAGTGTCGTTTTCATGGTGGAAGCGCTGTGACAATACATAGTCTCACAATCCTGGAGTCACTCGGGGCAAAATAGAGTTCACAGCATCCACAGCCTATCTTATTCAGATTGAATCAACTATCACACAGAGAGAACAGTCAAAAATTAAGAAAAAAAGCATCTCCTGTTCATACAACTTTAAGTTGCTTATGGCTTACGCCATCTGTCGGAATAAATAACAATTATTTGTTAATTTTTAATTATTTCAGAATTATCCAAATACCCTTGATCAAATTATTTGGCCAATTCTGTGGAATAATTAAAAAATAAACGAATATTTGATATTTATTCCGATAGATAACGCAAGCCATCAGTAACTTTTAGTTTCACGGTCAGAAGATACTTTTTTCTTAATATATTCACCTGATCCCAGTACAATTTCACGTTTGTGCTATTTTCTTTCTCACAGTAAAAACTTTTATTAGTAAATTAAATTTAATTGCCATCTATCGTTAAAATCGTTCACAAATAAATTTACTGGCAATACGCTTCTTTTAAATATCATCAAATATTATCTCTATGCTTATGTCCATAGTTCACTAAACATTCCTAAGCTGCCTTCTATAGAAAATACAGGGTATATCCCAAACCAATCCAATACAATAGTAGAGCGGTCTAGAGATTAATTTGGTGAAACCGCTGAGAGGGTTCACTACTGATGAGCCAAGCCCTCTCATTCAATAACACATATCATTGCAGTATAGTTTGTAGAGATAATATTTGATGATATTTAAAAGAAGCGTATTGTGAGTAAAAAACTGTTATTAAAAAGAAACATACGCTTCAAAATAGTTTGATTTCTTATAATGGCACGCTGATATATCAGTATTTGTTGATTTAAGGATGATAAATGTTTGAAGTGTGTTTATAAATTTATAATTCTAGACATTTTTACTGGCCCTAAATCTTATTTCCATAGTTCATTTAAAATACGATTTCTGAGAGTTTATCTTCAGGATCAGTATAAAAGCAAAACAGCCGATGTAATATTACAGCCGTATGGTAGATTAAACTGGCGAAAACACTGGGATAGTTCACCACTGATGAGCCAGGCCCTTCAAATAATTTATCATTACATTATAACCAGTATAAAATTTGTTTTTTATAGAAAATACATTTGCGTATAAATAATTCATAATGTTATATAACAGTTTTTTTAAATTTATTAATCAACCAGGTGCGATATTGAAATATTTGCACCTAATACAGAGGAAACAAACAAAATAACAGACTAATTAGAACTTAGAATTAAATATTTACAAATTTACACATGTATTATTCGACAGAGTTTATAAAATTTATATAGAAAAAGTAGCTGATGTAAGAGAGTTAAATCATTTAGATCAGGGACAATTGATGTCTGAGTATATAAGAGGTTTTGTAAATGTTTTCTTTTATTTCCTCAATATCAAAATGCGAACACTTTCCTTATATGTAACTATGGCATTTAAAGTTGCATATCAGAATAAATAAAATCAATTTATTGTTATTTATTAATCTTCAACTCATAATGGTATCAGATATCATTGAGACTATAGAAGAATAATTCCAACCATATTAAATTTTCTTTTTTATCTTTCTTTTTTTCTCTTGATATCAGTGACATATGGAAATACCTTGCAATTGTTCAGTTGAAGAAATCTCAATATTAAATTCTTTTTTTTTTTTAATATTCGATAAGGAAGTGAATAGGGGTAGTATTTGTAAATTCATGGATGTACAAAAACATATTGGAACTATTTTTTCCAAATTCTTACAGTTATGCTATCTTTGCCTCCCATCTTAAGTTTATCATATTATTCTATATTGTTGCACCAGGTTGCGGCTTGGCAGACTCTTCAAACTTGATTCTCTCCTGTGCTTGGTCTTGAATCTTACCAGAGCGTGTTTCAACCATCCTATAAATTTATATAAGGGAATAATGAGATAACTCTACTTTAAGTAGCCTTCAGAATATATTTTTTTTATTTCTCACATCAAAGAGAGCAGTGAGGTCACACAGTGTACCTAAATACAAATGATGATTCAATAATACATATATTCTGTTTATAATACATATATTCTGTTTAATAAATATATAAAATATAAATTTGAATTTAAAATATAAGAAAGATAATATTACAAATTTTAAATTAAAATAGGTTCATTAGCCATGATGCAACAATATCATTTGATTTATTTTCTCCTGGACATTAATTAAACAATTGAAAAGGTTTTCGGAGATGAGTTTCTTTTTATTTTAAAACAGTCTCAAGCTTTCAGGCATCTATTTTCTTCTACGGGAGAAAATCTATAATGGATAAAACGCCGCCTTATGACAAACAGTTTGGTATCAGGTGGCGTTTTATTCATTGTAGATTTTCTCCTGTAGAAGAACAGTGATGACCGAAAGCTTGAGATGGTTTTAATAAGATAAAAGGAATTTCAACTCCGGAAAACTTTTCAATTGTTTAATTATATTATTCTACATATTGGGGGTCAGTGGACGTGTAAACAAAACCTTTTGTTTCTGACTGCTACGATCGGGGATCGAAACCTGCACATTTGGAACTTTTTTCTAATAAAAAAGGCTCCAAAGGCTCCCGATTCTTACAAAGGTCTACCCCAACAGCGATTGTAAGTAACCTAACAGGACTCTGAAACATTTGTAAGTGCAAAGTCAAACTGCTTTTCATCATTCTAGACATTCATCATTCTACTTACCTATTCAAAGTGACGCCTGTTGCTCTCTAGAGACAATGCACGTGTGTGGATATGTAACATGTGGTTGTCCACATGTGCACTGTCTATATAGAGCAACAGGCGTCACTTTGAATAGGTAAGTAGACAACCTCATTCTATGTGGGTTATCTAATATTAACTTAATTTTTATACACTATAATGGTCGCAGAGAAATCTAACCATAATGAAGTAAGGGTGAAATGGTGTGGTATTTTCATCTGAAGAGCCCTGATACCACAGATTTCTCTTTTCAATTGATTTTCCAATCTCCTTTTTTTGTATTGTCCTGGTCTACCATTAGGGTTCCAAAAAATAATTTCTAATTGAAAAAGATTTAAAATATGTTTATCATTCTTTAACTAGGCAAACATTATATTATATTATTTTAACTCTATAAAAATATATATATGGAAAAAATATATATATATAAAAATTACAAAAACTCTATTAATTAACTATAAAATACTAACACCCTTTCAATTCTTCTACCTTGTTTGAAATAAAAGTGTATGGTTCTTTCTTTATCTCTTTCCTCTCTTTTACTAAAAAATAAATATATAATCATTATAAATATCTTCCTTTATTCATATATATCTATTAGAGTATGTCTGAATGACGGGTAAAAGCCGATAATAAAAAACGTTACGTTGTTAAATATTTTTATTTCTAGTTAAATTTTATTTTTATTTTCAAAATTTATTTTTCTCTATTTAAAATAAAAACATATTATTCTAACATATAATTACTTTTATTACATTTTTCTCTCCTTAATAAGATATAAATATGATACATATAAACAACAATTTATTCTGTCACCCCGGAAGCCCTGAACTGGCTGAAGGCCTTGCCTCTCAGACTTTAATGACCGATATGTCCTCACTTCTTTTTTCTATATTTAATTCATTTTGTCTCCTCTCTAATTGTAAATACGCTGCTGTATCACCTCATAAGCATAATAACTATTTAATAATCTAACCTAAACACAAAAAATATAGTAAATTTTATCTTATATATATATATATTAAGAAAAAGGCATCTCCTTATCGTGCAACTGAAAGTTGCTGATGGCTGTTGCACGATAAGGAGATGCCTTTTTCTTAATCTATGCACCTTATCCCGTACAATGTTACATTTGTACTATTTTTTCATATATATATGTATGTATGCATTTCTACTGTTCTTAAAGCTTATGTCCTTAGTTCATCTAGAATACCCATTCCAAGAGTCTAGCAACAATATCACTATAAAAAGAAAACCAAAAATTGCAATATAACAGCCGTATAGTAGCTTAAACTGGCGAAACCGATTGGAGGGTTTACCATTGATGAGTAAATCTGTGGTGTATCTGTATAAGACCGGTGGTCTTAATAAAGCTTTGTGTGTGTGTAAAAGCACATTATTTGTATATTTAGTACATGGTATAATATTAAAACAATAGAAGATAAACTCGCTAACATAAAAACATTACTAAAATTTTAAACAATTGTGATATATCGAAGAAAAGTAAGTTAAGTTAGTTGGCAAACAAACTTGGGTGTTGAGATCAATAGGATGCAAAGGTGTGTGATAACGATGAAATATTCATGCCCTCACCTCAAACCTTTTTTTGAGTGGAATTAGATATTCTTCGCTGAAGAATTCCTGCATGCCTGGAAAAAACTATTAGCTAGGCAACTCTTTCTTAGCACGAACGGATGACGGAGACCACGTGTTAGGTTCGAAACTCAACACCTTTGAGCTGAGGATTTTTATAACATTATAAGAACGACTATAACGATAAGAAAAAATTTGTTTAATACGATATTAATACGAACCAATATTCCAAATATATTCTATAGTAATTTACAATACAATATAATGCGGCTTATGATTGTAAAAGGACTTTTGAAAATTATCCCGCATGTGTTTCTTATATTTCAAGGAGAAATAACGATTATTTCTAACCTTAGGGATGAAGTATGAAAGGATGAATTGTGAAGAGTAATGATAAACGGAAAAATAGCTTAGTGGACATGGCATCTGCCTGGTAAGCGGAACACTGTGGGTTCGATTCCCATCCTGGTCAATTTATTTTTCCGTTTATCATTACTCTTCACAATTTATTCTTTCATACTTAATCCCTAAAGTTAGAAATAATCGTTATTTCTCTTTAAAATAAATTTCGATTTTTCGTTCAAAAGAAACACATGCGGGATAATTTTCAAATATCGTTTTACATATTATTAGTCCTAAAAGCTTATTGTCATAGTTTGCCTGAATACCTGAATGACTATAAAGATAAGAAAAAAGGTTTCTTTAATACGACATTAAAACGAACCAAGATTCCGAACATATTCTACTGTGATGATTATTCGAAACTATTATAGACGCGTATGATTCTTTTAAAAATAAAACAATTTCTACTGCCCTTATTACAATGGAAAAATTAATGGGAGGACATGGCTTTCCATTGCAGTAAAGGCAGTAGAAATTGTTTTATTTAAAAAAAAAATCATACGCGTCTTTAATAGTTTCGTATTTTGATAACAGATGGCGCGCTAGTGCATCATAATACGATATTAATATGAACCAATATTCCGAACATATTATAAAGTCCTAAAAGCTTATTTGCAAAGCTTTGTTTGCCTGAATACTTGAATGACTTTAATGATAAGAAAATTTTTTTTCTTCAATACCTCATCAAAACGAACCATGATTCCAAATATATTCTACTCTCCTTAAAGCTCATGTCCATAGTTTGCCTGAATACCATTTCCTGAGATTCCACTCTTCAGTGTAGCATATATAATCAGAATGATCCAATACAGAATTGGAACTCTGAGAAGAGGTTTAGTATATTAAATTGGCGAAATTGTTGAGAGGTTTCATCTCTGATGAGCTAAGCTATTCCATTATTTTTTCATCGAAGTAAGAACAGTAGAAGTTTGTGTTATGCCTAAAGGCTTATGTCCATAGTTTTCTTGAATACCATATCTGAGATTCCACTCTTCAGTGTAGCATATATTATCAGAATGATCCAATACAGTATTAGAACTCTGAGAAGAGGTCTGGTAGGTTAAATTGGCGAAATCGTTGAGAGGTTTCATCACTGATGAGCCAAGCCCTTCCATTATTTTTTCATCGAAGTAAGAACAATAGAAGTTTGTGTTATGTGTAAAAGAAATTCATGCTTTAATGTTTCAATGCCTTAATATTAATATATATATATTAAATATTTATAAATAGATAATATAATTAAGTATTTTTAGCGCTACTTTTCTTAAAAATATATATATGTGTTATGAATATTTTGTTTTGTTATTGAAAAATATAGAGAATTGTAAGTGCGGTCGTGAAATTACGAAAGATAATTATTTATCCATCAAGTAGTTTTTATTTTAAATCACTTGAAGCAAATTACACATAAAATAATGTTTCACGGTAATATAGAATTTATAAAATGAATTCTATATTCGTGAATTGAAAAAAATAGGTAGATCAACTATACATATTTACAACATTATTCAAAGTGGTATTTTCTAAATCTATGGTCAAAAATAAAAGAATAGTTAATGATGAAAGTAAAATACATGTTTTTAAAAAATAAAATATTTGCATTTTAGATTATATAGTTTTGAAAATAGAGAAATCCATAAATAAATCTTTAATTAAAAAGGCATATATTGGATCAAAATATAATTTATTTTACCAATATATCAGTTGGCTGAACGCTAACCTTTATCAAGGTGTTATAACATTTTAAAGTGTGTCAACAACAAACTCAGCGCCACATAACGTCAACAAAAACTTAATTCTGTTGACGTTATGTGGCGCTGAGTTTGTTGTTGACACACTTTAAAATGTTATAACACCTTGATAAAGGTTGGCGTTCAGCCAACTGAAATATTGGTAAAATAAATTATATTTCGATCCAATATATGCCTTTTTAATTGAAGATTTTTAATATATATATAAATAAAATCTATTTATGGAGAGGGCATAGCTCATCATTGGGCATCACCAAATCCTTTTCCCCAATGATGAACCATGCCCTTACTCTTTCAATTTTTATTCATTACAGTATAAGGGCAATAGAAATAGGTTTTGTTATATAAAGTTTAAAAAGAAAAGTAGAGTACTAAAAATGTATTTATAATTTTCAGCGATTAATGGCGTCAGATTATACGATGATATTAAATGTATCAATCATTAAAAAATATAAATGTTTATTAAATGATAGTAATAACGTTACTCAAAATAACACAGGTATATGAAGGGCATTTCCTAATCGTTCAACTAAAAGTTGTTGATGGCTTGCGCCATCTATTGGAATAAATATCAACTATTCATTGATTATCAATTATTCCAGAATTGGCCAAATACCCATTCTTGATTAATCATGAAAAGCTAACCAAGTACGCGTTTCGGGCTGTTAGCCCTTGTCAGAATGATGCAAGCTGTACCTCAACGACCAAATATTCTGATATTTGAGGCCTCTTGAAAACCCACGAAACAGGTATTTAGGCCGGAAAGGGCTTGAGAACGCCAATCAATTTGAAAAATAGTACAAAAGTGAATTTTATATTTATTCCGATAGATGGCGCAAGCCATCAGCAACTTTTAACTGCACGATTAGAAAATGCCCCTTTTCTCAATTTATCCACCTGATCCAAATATAAATTCACTTTTGTACTATTTTTTACAGATATATATATACAATTATATAAAATGTTTGAATTAAAATGTCATCGTAAAAAAAAAAAAAAAAAACGCAATTAAAATTATATTTGACATATATCTTTTGTAACACAAAGCAATAACGCGCCATCTAAAAATATAAAATGAAAGGGTTTTTTATCGCAGTAAGGGCAGTAGAAGTTTGTATTATGTATAAAAGGAACCTTCGTGCTTTTAAAATCCTTTCATTTTATATATATCTTTTGTGTTTGCGTATTTATATTAATTTATTCTTATAAAATTAAAATTTCTAAGCTTAATTTAATTTGATCGTATGACATGATTATATCTGAAATCTATTTTATTACACCTCATATATTTTCTATATTTATTCGTAGAGAGAATTACAAAGTTAGAAAAGGTATTTGAATGCAAACGAAGCGTGTTAAATTTCTTTTGGTTCTAAAGAATTGCAGAAGATAATAATACAATAGGAAAAGTAGTTTGAAGAAATTGTCTTTCATAGATTTCTATGGAACTGTTAAATTAGCCTTAAGTTCATGTTTTATTCTACGCATTGTTACATTTCGTAGGAATTAATTGAATCCTAGAAAAAGCGAATTGTACGATGTTAGAAATAAAAAGAACATTTTTAGAAAACCTACTAACTTTAAATGATAGCAATTTGAGCAAAATCCAATTTGAATTTGGAAAATAACTTTTTTTTATACATAAATGTTTCTAGGAGGTTTAGAGATTGGTATTAAATCAGAGTATATAGATTGTTAAATGAAATCATCACCATCATCATCTTAGAAATCTCTATCGGTAAATATTAAGACTAAATTTAGTATTATTTAGTGACGCATGCGTATTTCATTTCATTTTTTTATGCCATTACGTACGTATAAACACACACAAGAAAATTTATTATGGATCAAGCCCCATACAGGATTCTCCCAGTATAGCAATGGTTTTAATTGAACATAAATCAAGTACTATATATAATTCAGTATTAACATGAGCTCAAAAAAAAAACTAAACCTATTTACACATGTTTCTCATTTTTCTCGCCTTCACACAAAATTTGTATAAATCTATTGCACTGTGTCTACTCTTTACAATTTTAGAAATTTTGTGAACAAACCTCAATACATATTTTACTATGGAAACAATGGTCGCCTCTCCCGTCAAAATAAACGTCAGAATCTGACGCCATCTATTGACCGTCGCCGCAACTAGCGGCATCGGGTCGGTGACAAAGCCACAACACCAACTTTGGCAAACTGATAAGCGTCCACCTATAGAGACCATGGTTTCGGGCTAATGGCCCTCGTCAGTCTAGGGCGGACTTTATTCCATGAGATCCACACGGGATCTAATGGAATCCTCACAATCTACCAAAGAGGTGTTTTGCTGGCAACACACGGGCACGGTCACGGGAGAGGCGACCATTGTTCCATGGATTAATTTCCTCCCGGCAAATTTTCCATCTATGTTTTGCCAATAGATTTGGCCCAGCCACATTGCCACCAAAACACCTCTTTGATAGATTGTCAGGACTCCATCAGATCCCGTGTGGATCTCATGGAATAAAGTCCGCCCTAGACTGATATGATTATCATGGCCTGTACCACGTGTACTAGGGATATCCAAAAATAAAAACATCAGTATCCCTATAAAAGGAAAACAGTAAAATGCAATATAACAGCGGTATGGTAAGATTAAACTGCCGAAAACGCTGGGAGGGTTCACCAACTGATAAGCCAGGCCCTCCCATTAAATTTTTCATTGCAGTAAGAGCAGTAGAAATTGTTTAAATTTTAAAAGAATCATACACGTCTATAATAGTTTCGAATTTTCATAACAGATGGCGCGCTAATGCATCAAATTATGAAAATGTTTATTATAGTTTGCACAAAAAAAAATCAAATTTAATAAATAGAGACTATGTTCAGAGAATAAAGTGATATATCTATTTCGGGAAATATTTTACAATATTTACATATACAGCTTGGTTCAAATTTCACAGAGAACTTGGTGATCTCACAATAATAAAGAAATAAGAATAAAAACAAAAGCAATGCGTTTCTTTATTTGTGCAATGTACAAGATACGTGTAGTCTCAATTGCCCCCGCTGGACCATTTGGCGGATCGTTGATGTTGTGGACCAAACCAGGGCCCTGATTGATGGCTCCACCACAGCAGTGCCCCTCCAGGCTATACCATTCAAGAGATTCCAGTTCACCAAGTACGAGGTGAAGATCCTCCACTTCACCTCCACCCGTGTGGTTCGCAAGGCTCTCGTTGCCACAGACATTGAGACCAAGTACAAGGAGACAGCCGCTCTAATGAAGATTGTGGCTAAGGAAAAGAGGAAGACCATGAATGACCTGGACCGTTTCAAGCTGTGCAAGACCAAGAAGACGATCAACAATTTGGTCAAGAGGGAAGTGGCCCGTCTCCGATACCAGGCAAAGAAGAAAGCGTCCAAGTGAACAGTTTATAATAAACTTGTGAATACCAATTAAATAGTTGATTCTAATTCTAATTTATAATCCTTCTACAGGCATTCTAAAGATCCGAAAGCTTGTACTTTGCACAAATGAAGAAACACATTATTACTATTTATATTCTTATTTCATATTTTATAGAAATTTTTTCTTCTTATAATAATTATGGAGATAATCGTATGTCAGGTCTATAGTTCAGTGGCGTCTTTTAATGGATTCTTTCAACTAGGAGAAAGCTGAAATATCCAGTGTGTCATAAACAGTCATAGTCTGTCATAGTTACGCCGAATTGTTCCTTAATAGGTTGAACACTCATTTTTTATTTTCATTACTGCATTATGTTCATCAAACATGATCATCCAGATATTTAAAGTATATTAAAATTCGAAACTATTATAGACGTGTATGATTCTTTTTAAAAATAAACAAATTTTTCTGTCCTTACTGCAATGGAAAAATTATTGGGATGGCCTGGCTCATCAGTGGTGAACCTTCACATTAATTTTTCCATTGCAGTAAGGGCAGTAGAAATTGTTTATTTTTAAAAATAATTATACACCTCTATAATAGTTTAGAATTTTGATAACAGATGGCGCGTTAATGTATCATATATAAAGTATATTATTTACAAAATAGAAATTACTAAAAGTAATAAATATATATTTTTAATGTGTTAAATAAAATATTAATGATATATTTTTATTCAGAAATAAATCAATCACAAAACACAAGAGTGAAAGACATTTAAAAATCAACATTATTCACAAAGATTTTGACACTAAGGTGAGACATTTTCGCAGATCTGAATTTATTTTTCTCGCAGTTGGAAAAAACAACTTGAAACAGGACGGAAATATTTAAAGAGAGAGGGAAAAATTCCAAGAGTCCTTAGGGAAAATTTGAATTATCTGATACCCGATATAAGTAAAGGAAAAATATCAAAAGATTCGAAAATAAAATCAATCTATATAGGTGTCTAAAAATATAAACTATCTCAGAAGATTAATTGAAAAGATGAAAATAAAATATATATCATTGAAAATATATAAATTCTTATTGAATATTTATTTATAATGTTCGATATTTAGAAAAATAATTGATACATAGAAAAACTCTATCCAATAAAATATGATTTTGAATAAAGATAGCGTACTTATAGCATGTAATTAATTGATGATAAAAATGCTTATTATACTCATGGACAAAACCTTAAAAAGTGAAAATTATTTGATGTCGCCGGTCGATTGTTTTTTTTTTTTTTTTTGTAAATGACAGAGTCAATTTTGTAGAACGACTTTTAACAATTTTACCGCAAATTTTTCTTTTGAACAAAAAATCGTAATTTATTTTAAGGAGAAATAGCGACTATTTCTATCCTTAGGATGAAGTATGAAAGGATGAATTGTGAAGAGTAATGATGAACGGAAAAATAAAAGTGTCCAGGGATGGAAACTTTTACACTTTATTTTTCCTTTCAACATTACTCTTCATAATTCATCCTTTCATACTTTATCCTAAGGATAGAAATTGTCGTTATTTCTCCTTAAAATAAATTACGATTTTTTCGTTCAAAGGAAACATTTGCGGTATAATTGACAAAGGTCGTTCTACAATCATAAGCCGCATTATATTGTATTATAGAGGCAATTTTGTTCACACTTGGTTATTTTGCGTGTCTATATAAAGGTCACTGTAATATACTTCAGAGTTATTGCCTGAATCCCGATATACATGGTAAAAGGTACAACTTCCTTAAGTTTTGTCTATGAGTGTATTTGGGATTTATCAGCTGATGAGTTATACTCGATGCAATATTCTAATTTAATCATAATATCATTGTAGCTTTTTGTTCCATGTTGTTAGTGTATATCAAGTCGAATATGACTTTTCGTGTCTATATGGATAACTATTCTCCCGTTTAATCTGTTAGTGATGATCACTTTCAGTTCATCTAGTGACTTCCAGTAGCTTTCTTGTCTCCTTCTAGCCAGCTCATTATAGTTCTATCTCTTTTCCTTCAAATATTCCCAGCATCAACGTCTTTTCTTGAACCATTTGCTCTCATTGCGTGTCCGTAGTAGGTCAGTCTTTGTTTACATATTTGGAATTCTAGGGATCTAACTGGTTTAATTTTATTTAGGATTTGAATATTTGTCCTTTTTAGCTGTCCATGGCACTCTGATGGGTTTCTCCATGTTCACATATTAAAATCTTCAATTATTTTACTTTCTTCTTTTCTGAAAGCCTATCTCTCACATGCATAAATGGTAACAGAAAAGCAAATGACTATCCAATTCCCTTCTAAGTTGTGTGTGTTCCATACTTTAAATAAATATCTATACCAAATATTCCCTTTATTACCAGATATATATAAGCAAAGCTGCCATATATTTTGCAGCCAAGATGGTCTTGCTTAAAAAATCTACTTATATATTTGCCTTATTCTGTCTGTTTGTCTGTTTGTCTGAAGCTCACGGATAGAATGCGCGCCCATTGGCTGCCAGCAAACACGTGACCTCCCTGCCCGCCCCCCTCTAGACAACCCTGTTATCAGCTGTGTGATACATACACCTGTCTATAGCGGCCATTCTAGACAACCCTGTTATCAGCAGTGTGTTACATCCACCTGTCTATACAGACCACCCTGTCTATAGCGGTCACCTTAGACAACCCTGTTATCAGCTGTGTGATACATACACCTGTCAATACAGACCACCCTGTCTATAGCGACCCCTCTAGACAACCCTGTTATCAGCTGTCTGATACATCCACCTATCTATACAGACCACCCTGTCTACAGCGGCCACTCTAGGCAACCCTATTATCAGCTGTGTGATACATCCACCTGTCTACACAGACCACCCTGTCTATAGCGGCCACTCTGGGCAACCCTGTTATCAGCTGTGTGATACATCCACCTGTCTACACAGACCACCCTGTCTATAGCGGCCACTCTGGGCAACCCTGTTATCAGCTGTGTGATACATCCACCTGTCTATACAGACCACCCTGTCTATAGCGGCCACTCTGGGCAACCCTGTTATCAGCTGTGTGATACATCCACCTGTCTATACAGACCACCCTGTCAATAGCGACCACCACCCTGTCTATAGCGACCATTCTAGACAACCCTGTTATCAGCTGTGTGATACATCCACCTGTCTATACAGACCACCCTGTCAATAGCGACCACCACCATGTCTATAGCGACCACTCTAGACAACCCTGTTATCAGCTGTGTGATACATCCACCTGTCTATACAGACCACCCTGTCAATAGCGACCACCCAAGACAACGTTTTTAAAATATATTCGCACTCGGGTAAACCCCGGGCGTTGCCCGGGCCATTCGTCTAGAAATGAAATAAATACTTAACACTACGAAAATTTTAGTGAAATACCAAATGGATAAAAAAATGTTGATATTATTTGTGAAAATGAATATTGAAAAGAAATGGAAACATTATAAAACAGGAATGTTTATTTTTACAAACACAAAACAAACTCTTGTCTTTATTGCGATGAAAAAATATATTGGGAGGGCTTGACTCATCAGTGGTAAACCCTCCCAACGGTTTCGCAATTTAACCTACCAAACCATTTTCTTTGAGCTCCAATACTGTTTTGAAAGATTCTGCTTATATATGCTGCAATGACGGGTGGAATCTCAATAAATTAGGATATGAAGTTAATATATATATGTTTACATGACTGTAACACACATGCCCTTAATATATATATATTACT
The DNA here is from genome assembly GCA_030710605.1 of Cordylochernes scorpioides. Lineage (NCBI taxonomy): Eukaryota > Metazoa > Arthropoda > Arachnida > Pseudoscorpiones > Chernetidae > Cordylochernes > Cordylochernes scorpioides. Next base: position 76,914,505 of record CP092872.1, read on the forward strand.
TTGTAATTAATACACTTTATAACAAAAAAATTTGGTTTTCTCAAATTGTGACAATCATACTCTGATATTAAACAATGAATTGTTATGGTTTTTCTCCTATTTTCTCCTATACATGTTCTTCACAATCACCAAATTTGGTCCTAATCTGATAACTATTTCTTGGTGCGTCGTACCTTTTATAGATTATATAATGAAATACCTATACGTATACAATGAACTATAAGACTATGTCTTAATGACCAATAAGTCGAATTATAACTGATCATCAATACGTACACTTGTATATTAAAGTATTTTTAAGAACTTTAAAATCAATCATTGAAACTATTTATTGTGTAGGTATGAAGTGTATATATATTTTTATATCATATCATATTATGAAAATGTTTATTATAGTTTGCAAAAAAAAAACAGATTAAAAAATAATAATAATAATTAGAGAAAATTTTCGGAGCATAAAGTGATATATCTTTCGAAAATTTCTTTACAATATTTATATATACAGCTTGGTCAAATTTCATAAAACTTGGTGATCTCAGAATAATATATATAAAATAAGAATATAAAAATTAGAAATTCGTTTCTTTATTTGTGCAAAGTGCAAGATACGTGTAGTCTCAATTTCCCCCCGCTGGACTATTTGGCGGATAACTCACCGCTATCGTTGATATTGTGGACCAAAACATGGCCCTGATTGATGGCCCCACTACAGCAGTGCCCCTCCAAGCCATACCATTCAAGATGCTCCGCCTCACCAAATACAAGGTGAAGATCCCCCAGTTCACCTTCACCCATGTAGTGCGCAAGGCTCTCGTTGCCGCAGACATTGAGACCAAATACAAGGAGACAGCCGCTGCCAAGAAGATTGTGGCTAAGGAAAAGAGGAAGACCATGAATGACCTGAACCGCTTCAAGCTGTACAAGGCCAAGAAGGCGATCAACAATTTGGTTAGGAGGGAAGTGGCCCGTCTCCGATACCAGGCAAAGAAGAAAGCCGCCAAGTGAACAATTTATAATAAACTTGTGAATACCAATTAAATGGTTGTTTATAATTTATAATCCTTCTACAGGCATTCTAAAGATCCGGAAGCTTGTATTTTGCACAAATGAAGAAATACATTATTACTATTCATATTCTTATTGCATATTTTATAGAATTTTTCTCTTCTAATAATAATTATGGAGATAATCGTATGTCAGGTCTATAGTTCAGTGGCGTCTTTTAATGGATTCCTTCAACTAGGAGAAAGCTGAAATATCCAGTGTGTCATAAACAGTCATAGTTACGCCGAATTGTTCCTTAATAGGTTGAACACTTATGTTTTTATTTTCATTACTGCATTATGTTCATCAAACATGATCATCCAGAGATATTTAAAGTATATTAAAATTCGAAACAATTATAGACGCGTATGATTCTTTTTAAAAATAAACAATTTTTTCTGTCCTTACTGCAATGGAAAAATTAATGGGAAGACCTGGCTTATCAGTGGTGAAACTCTCACATTAATTTTTCCATTGCAGTAAGGACTGTAGAAATTGTTTATTTTCAAAAAGAATCATACACGTCTATAATAGTTTCGAATTTTGATAACAGATAGCGCGTTAATGTATCATATATAAAGTATATTATTTACAAAAAAAACTAAAAGTAATAAATATATATTTTTAATGTGTTAAATAAAATATTAATGATATATTTTTTATTCAGAAAGAAATCAATTACAAAACACAAGAGTGAAAGACATTTAAAAATCAACATTATTCACAAAGATTTTGACACTAAGGTGAGACATTTTCGCAGATCTGAATTTATTTTTCTCGCAGTTAGAAAAAACAAATTGAAACAGGACGGAAATATTTGAAGAGAGAGGGGAAAATTCCAAGAGTCCTTAGGGAAAATTTGAAATATCTGATACCCGATATAAGTAAAGGAAAAATATCAAAAGATTCGAAAATAAATTCAATCTAAATAGGTGTCTAAAAATATAAACTATCTCAGAAGATTAATTGAAAAGATGAAAATAAAATATATATCATTGAAAATATATAAATTCTTATTGAATATTTATTTATAATGCTCGATATTTAGAAAAAGAATTGATACATAGAAAAACTCTATCTGCTAAAATATGATTTTGAATAAAGATAGCGTACTTATAGCATGTAATTAATTGATGAAAAAATGCTTATTATACTCATGGACAAAACCTTAAAAAGTGAAAAGTATTTGATGTCGCCGGTCGACTGTTTTTTTTTTTTTTTTTGTAAATGACAGAGTAAATTTTGTAGAACGACTTTTAACAATTTTACCGCAAATTTTCTTTTGAACAAAAAATCGTAATTTATTTTAAGGAGAAATAACGACTATTGACTATTTCTATCCTTAGGATGAAGTATGAAAGGATGAATTGTGAAGAGTAATGATGAACGGAAAAAAGTGTCCAGGAATGGGAACTTTTACACTTTTATTTTTCCGTTTATCTTTACTCTTCACAATTCATCCTTTCATACTTCATCCTAAGGATAGAAATTGTCGTTATTTCTCTTTAAAATAAATTACGATTTTTTTGTTCAAAAGAAACATGTACGGTATAATTGACAAAGGTCGTTCTACAATCATAAGCCGCATTATATTGTATTATAAAGTCAATTTTGTTCACACTTGGTTATATTGCGTGTCTACAATAAAGGTCACTGTGTATCAAATATATTTCAAAGTATTGTCTGTCCCGTTATACATGCTAAAAGGTACAACTTCCTAAAGTTGTGTCTATGAGCGCATTTGTGATTCATCAGCTGATGAGTTATATTCGATACAATATTCTAATTTAATCATAATATCATTGAAGCTTTTTGTTCCATGTTGTTAGTGTATATCAAGTCGAGTTTGACTTTTGGTCACAATTGGATATATATATTTCCAGTTTGATCTGTTAGTGATGATCACTTTCAGTTTATCTAGTGACTTCCAGTAGCTTTCTTGACTCCTTCTAGCCAGCTCATTATAGGTCTTCCTCTTTTACTTCAAATATTACCAGCATCAACGTCTTTTCTTGAACCATTTGTTCTCATTATATTTCCGAAGAAGGTCAGTCTTTGATTACATATTTGGAATTCTAGGGATCTAACTGGATTAAATTTATTTAGGATTTGAATATTTGTCCTTTTCAGCTGTCCATGGCACTCTGATGGGTTTCTCCATGTTCACATATTAAAATCGTCAATTATTTTACTTTCTTCTTTTCTGAAAGCCTATCTCTCACATGCCTAAATGGTAACAGAAAAGCAAATGACTATCCAATTCCCTTCTAAGTTGTGTGTGTTCCATACTTTAAATAAATATCTATACCAAATATTCCCTTTATTACCAGATATATATAAGCAAAGCTGCCATATATTTTGCAGCAAAGATGGTCTTGCTTAAAAAATAATGAAATAAATACTTAACACTACGAAAATTTTAGTGAAATACCAAATGGATAAAAAAATGTTGATATTATTTGTGAAAATGAATATCGAAAAGAAATGGAAGCATTATAAAACAGGAATGTTTATTTTTACAAACACAAAACAAACTCTTGTCTTTATTGCGATGAAAAAAATATATTGGGAGGGCTTGACTCATCAGTGGTAAACCCTCCCAACGGTTTCGCAATTTAACCTACCAATCCATTTTCTTAGAGCTCCAATACTGTTTTGAACGATTCTGCTTATATATGCTGCAATGACGGGTGGAATCTCAATAAATTAGGATATGAAGGTATTATCAATATATGTTTACATGACTGTAACACACATGCCCTTAATATATAGATATTACTTTGTAATTAATACACTTTATAACAAAAAGATTTGGTTTTCTCAAATTGTGACAATCATACTCTGAAATTAAACAATGAATTGTTATGGTTTTCTCCTATACATGTTCTTCACAATCACCAAATTTGGTCCTAATATGATAACTATTTCTTGGTGCGTCGTACCTTTTATAGATTATATAATGAAATACCTATACGTATACAATGAACTATAAGACTATGTCTTAATGACCAATAAGTCGAATTATAACTGATCATCAACATGTACGCTTGTATATTAAAGTATTCTTAATAACTTTAATATCAATCATTGAAACTATTTATTGTGTAGGTATGAAGTGTATATATATTTTTATATCATATCATATTATGAAAATGTTTATTATAGTTTGCAAAAAAAAAATAATTAGAGAAAATTTTCGGAGCATAAAGTGATATATCTTTCGAAAATTTCTTTACAATATTTATATATACAGCTTGGTCAAATTTCATAAAACTTGGTGATCTCAGAATAATATATATGAAATAAGAATATAAAAATTAGAAATTCGTTTCTTTATTTGTGCAAAGTGCAAGATACGTGTAGTTTCAATTTCCCCCCGCTGGACTATTTGGCGGATAACTCACCGCTATCGTTGATATTGTGGACCAAAACATGGCCCTGATTGATGGCCCCACTACAGCAGTGCCCCTCCAAGCCATACCATTCAAGAGGCACCGCCTCACCAAATACAAGGTGAAGATCCCCCAGTTCACCTTCACCCATGTAGTGCGCAAGGCTCTCGTTGCCGCAGACATTGAGACCAATTACAAGGAGACAGACGCTGCCAATTAGATTGTGGCTAAGGAAAAGAGGAAGACCATGAATGACCTGAACCGCTTCAAGCTGTACAAGGCCAAGAAGGCGATCAACAATTTGGTCAGGAGGGAAGTGGCCCGTCTCCGATACCAGGCAAAGAAGAAAGCCGCCAAGTGAACAATTTATAATAAACTTGTGAATACCAATTAAATGGTTGTTTATAATTCTAATTTATAATCCTTCTACAGGCATTCTAAATATACGAAAGCTTGTACTTTGCACAAATGAAGAAACACATTATTATTATTTATATTCTTATTTCATATTTTATAGAAATTTTCTCTTCTAATAATAATTATGGAGATAATCGTAAATACTATAGAATAAAGCGTTAGGAGAAAATAATTTTTAATAATCGACTACACGAGCTTTCGGGCAGTCACGCCCTTCAACTGGTAGTCCAGTTGAAGGGCGTGACTGCCCGAAAGCTCGTGTAGTCGATTATTAAAAATTATTTTCTCCTAACGCTTTATTCTATAATATTTATAATCCAAGGAGAAAGTTTCCATGTTTAAAAAAGAGATAATCGTATGTCAGGTCTATAGTTCAGTGGCGTCTTTTAATGGATTCCTTCAACTAGTAGAAAGCTGAAATATCCAGTGTGTCATAAACAGTCATAGTCTGTCATAGTTACGCCGAATTGTTCCTTAATAGGTTGAACACTCATGTTTTTATTTTCATTACTGCATTATGTTCATCAAACATGATCATCCAGAGATATTTAAAGTATATTAAAATTCGAAACTATTATAGACGCGTATGATTCTTTTTAAAAATCAACAAATTTTCCTGTCCTTACTGCAATGGAAAAATTAATGGGAAGGCCTGGCTCATAAGTGGTGAACCTTCACATTAATTTTTCCATTGCAGTAAGGACAGTAGAAATTGTTTATTTTTAAAATGAATCTTACGCATCTATAATAGTTTCGAATTTTGATAACAGATGGCGCGTTAATGTATCATATATAAAGTATATTATTTACAAAAATAAAAATAACTAAAAGTAATAAATATATATTTTTATTGTGTTAAATAAAATATATTAATGATATATTTTATACAGAAAGAAATCAATTACAAAACACAAGAGTGAAAGACATTTAAATATCAACATTATTCACAAAGATTTTGACACTAAGGTAAGATATTTCACCGAAATTTATATGAATTTATTTTTCTCGCAGTTAGAAAAAACAACTTGAAACAGGACGGAAATATTTAAAGAGAGAGGGAAATATTCCAACAGTCCTTAGGGAAAATTTTAAATATCTGATACCCGATATAAGTAAAGGAAAAATATCAAAATATTCGAAAATAAATTCAATCTAAATAGGTGTCTAAAAATATAAACTATCTCAGAAGATTAATTGAAAAGATGAAAATAAAATATATATCATTGAAAATATATAAATTCTTATTGAATATTTATTTATAATGTTCGATATTTAGAAAAATAATTGATACATAGAAAAACTCTATCCAATAAAATATGATTTTGAATAAAGATAGTGTACTTATAGCATGTAATTAATTGATGATAAAAATGCTTATTATACTCATGGACAAAACCTTAAAAATTGAAAATTATTTGATGTCGCAGGTCGATTGTTTTTTTTTTTGTTGTTTTTTTGTAAAAGACAGAGTCAATTTTGTAGAACGACTTTTAACAATTTTACCGCAAATTTTTCTTTTGAACAAAAAATCGTAATTTATTTTAAGGAGAAATAACGACTATTTCTATCCTTTGAATGAAGAATGAAAGGATGAATTGTGAAGAGTGATGATAAACGGAAAAATAAAAGTGTCCAGGGATGGGAACTTTTACACTTTTATTTTTCCGTTTATCTTTACTCTTCACAATTCATCCTTTCATACTTCATCCTTAGGATAGAAATTGTCGTTATTTCTCCTTAAAATAAATTACGATTTTTTTGTTCAAAAGAAACATTTGCGGTATAAGTGACAAAGGTCGTTCTACAATCATAAGCCGCATTATATTGTATTATAGAGGCAATTTTGTTCACACTTGGTTATTTTGCGTTTCTATATAAAGGTCACTGTAATATACTTCAGAGTTATTGTCTCTCACGTTATACTTGCTAAAAGGTACAACTTTCTAAAGTTGTGTCTATGAGTGTATTTGTGATTTATCAGCTGATGAGTTATATTCGATTCAATATTCTAATTTAATCATAATATCATTGAAACTTTTTGTTCCATGTTGTTAGTGTATATCAAGTCGAGTTAAACTTTGCATTGAGCATCATTCAAATATATTAATTATACAGTAGAAATTGTATAATTCGAACGTGTTTTCTCCGAAAACGTCTTTAATACGAATATTTATCTTGATCCATAGAATTTCCTATAAATATAATTTCCGTTTTTAATTTGAATTTTTGGATAATTCGAATTATTTTTGGTCTTATGGGCTTCAAATATTCAATTTCGCTGCATTAGTTTCTTCATTATTTATGTCTGGGAACCTTTAATTATGCTATATAGTTATATCATCATATACACTAGCTTACCCTACTTTAATTCAACAGTATTAAGTTATTTAATGAAAGATGGGTTAAAGAAGTGTAGTGAGATAGTGTGAATTGATGATAGAAGTTTCAGTAAGATTATGAACATATTTATTCGAAACTATTATAGAAGCAATTCAAGAAATCGCTAGAAACACATTATATATATTATATTTGTATGTATTTATACTTTTCTTAAAGCTTATGTCCATAATTCACCTTAAATACCTATTTCAAGAGTCTAGCATCAGTATATATAAATACTCCAATAGCCCCCGATTCTCGCAAAAGTCCAACCCTACCAGCGAGGGCAAGTAACTAAACCGGGCTCTGGCACATTTATAAGTGCAAATTCGAACTTCTTTTAACATGTATAGACATGTGGGCACTTACAGTAAAAGCAGTCGCCTACTTCTACCCACCATGATTATCATGGCCTGTACCACGTGTACTAGGGATAACCAAAAATAAAAGCATCAGTATCCCTATAAAAGGAAAACATAAAAATGCAATATAACAGCGGTATTGTAAGATTAAACTGACGAAACCGCTGGGAGGGTTCACCAACTGATAAGCCAGGCCTTCCCATTGAATTTTCCATTGCAGTAAGAGCAGTAGAAATTGTTTAAATTTTAAAAGAATCGTATGCGTCTATAATAGTTTTGAATTTTGATAACAGATGGCGCGCTAATAAATCATATTATGAAAATGTTTATTATAGTTTGCACAAAAAAAATCAAATTTAATAAATAGAGACTATGTTCAGAGAATAAAGTGATATATCTTTCGGGAAATTGTTTACAATATTTACATATACAGCTTTGTTCAAATTTCACAGAACTTGGTGATCTCACAATAATAAAGAAATAGTAGCAATGCGTTTCTTTATTTGTGCAATGTACAAGATACGTGTAGTCTCAATTGCCCCCGCTGGACCATTTCTCACCGCTATCGTTGATATTGTGGACCGAAACAAGGGCCCTGATTGATGGCTCCACCACAGCAGTGCCCCTCCAAGCCATACCATTCAAGAGATTCCAGTTCACCAAGTACGAGGTGAAGATCCTCCACTTCACCTCCACCCATGTGGTTCGCAAGGCTCTCGTTGCCACAGACATTGAGACCAAGTACAAGGAGACAGCCGCTCTAATGAAGATTGTGGCTAAGGAAAAGAGGAAGACCATGAATGACCTGGACCGTTTCAAGCTGTGCAAGACCAAGAAGACGATCAACAATTTGGTCAGGAGGGAAGTGGCTTGTCTCCGATACCAAGAAAAGAGGAAAGCGGCCAAGTGAACATTTTATAATAAACTTGTTAATACCATTTAAATAGTTGATTCTAATTCTAATTTATAATCCTTCTACAGGCATTCTAAATATACGAAAGCTTGTACTTTGCACAAATGAAGAAACACATTATTATTATTTATATTCTTATTTCATATTTTATAAAAATTTTATCTTCTTATAATAATTATTGAAACTATCGTATGTGTGTCAGGTCTATAATTCAGTGACGTCTTTTGATGGATTCCTTCAACAAGGAGAAAGCTGAAATATCCAGTGTGCCATAAACAGTCATAGTCTGTCATAGTTACGCCGAATTGTTCCTTAATAGGTTGAACACTCATGTTTTTATTTTCATTACTGCATTATGTTCATCAAACATGATCATCCAGATATTTAAAGTATATTAAAATTCGAAACTATTATAGACGCGTATGATTCTTTTTAAAAATAAACACATTTTTCTGTCCTTACTGCAATGGAAAAATTAATGGGAAGGCCTGGCTCATCAGTGGTGAACCTTCACATTAATTTTTCCATTGCAGTAAGGGCAGTAGAAATTGTTTATTTTTAAAAATAATTATACACGTCTATAATAGTTTCGAATTTTGATAACAGATGGCGCGTTATGGTATCATATATAAAGTATATTATTTACAAAAATAGAAATTACTAAAAGTAATAAATATATATTTTTAATGTGTTAAATAAAATATTAATGATATATTTTTATTCAGAAATAAATCAATCACAAAACACAAGAGTGAAAGACATTTAAAAATCAACATTATTCACAAAGATTTTGACACTAAGGTGAGAAATTTTCGCAGATCTGAATTTATTTTTCTCGCAGTTAGAAAAAACAACTTGAAACAGGACGGAAATATTTAAAGAGAGAGGGAAAAATTCCAAGAGTCCTTAGGGAAAATTTGAAATATCTGATACCCGATATAAGTAAAGGAAAAATATCAAAAGATTCGAAAATAAATTCAATCTAAATAGGTGTCTAAAAATATAAACTATCTCAGAAGATTAATTGAAAAGATGAAAACAAATATCACTGAAAATATATAAATTCTTATTGAATATTTATTTATAATGTTCGATATATTTAGAAAAATAATTGATACATAGAAAAACTCTATCCAATAAAATATGATTTTGAATAAAGATAGCGTACTTATAGCATGTAATTAATTGATGATAAAAATGCTTATTATACTCATGGACAAAACCTTAAAAAGTGAAAAGTATTTGATGTCGCCGGTCGACTGTTTTTTTTTTTTTTTTTGTAAATGACAGAGTAAATTTTGTAGAACGACTTTTAACAATTTTACCGCAAATTTTTCTTTTGAACAAAAAATCGTAATTTATTTTAAGGAGAAATAACGACTATTTCTATCCTTAGGATGAAGTATGAAAGGATGAATTGTGAAGAGTAATGATGAACGGAAAAATAAAAGTGTCCAGGGATGGAAACTTTTACACTTTATTTTTCCTTTCAACATTACTCTTCATAATTCATCCTTTCATACTTTATCCTAAGGATAGAAATAGTCGTTATTTCTCCTTGAAATAAATTATGATTTTATTGTTCAAAAGAAACATTTGCGGTGTAATTGACAAAGGTCGTTCTACAATCATAAGCCGCATTATATTGTATTATAGAGTCAATTTTGTTCACACTTGGTTATTTTGCGTGTCTATATAAAGGTCACTGTAATATACTTCAGAGTTATTGTCTGAATTCCGATATACATGCTAAAAGGTACAACTTCCTAAAGTTGTGCCTATGAGTGTATTTGTGATTTATCAGCTGATGAGTTATATTCGATACAATATTCTAATTTAATCATAATATCATTGAAGCTTTTTGTTCCATGTTGTTAGTGTATATCAAGTCGAGTTTGACTTTTGGTCACAATTGGATATATATATTTCCAGTTTGATCTGTTAGTGATGATCACTATCAGTTTATCTAGTGACTTCCAGTAGCTTTCTTGACTCCTTCTAGCCAGATCATTATAGGTCCTCCTCTTTTACTTCAAATATTCTCAGCATCAACGTCTTTTGAACCATTTACTCTCATTGCGTGTCCGTAATAGGTCAGTCTTTGTTTATATATTTGGAATTCTAGGGATCTAACTGGATTAATTTTATTTTGGATTTGAATATTTGTCCTTTTCAGCTGTCCATGGCACGCTGATGGGTTTCTCCATGTTCACATATTAAAATCGCCAATTATTTTACTTTCTTCTTTTCTGAAAGCCTATCTCTCACATGCCTAAATGGTAACAGAAAAGCAAATGACTATCCAATTCCCTTCTAAGTTGTGTGTGTTCCATACTTTAAATAAATATCTATACCAAATATTCCCTTTATTACCAGATACATATAAGCAAAGCTGCCATATATTTTGCAGCCAAGATGGTCTTGCTTAAAAAATAATGAAATAAATACTTAACACTACGAAAATTTTAGTGAAATACCAAATGGATAAAAAAATGTTGATATTATTTGTGAAAATGAATATCGAAAAGAAATGGAAGCATTATAAAACAGGAATGTTTATTTTTACAAACACAAAACAAACTCTTGTCTTTATTGCGATGAAAATATATTGGGAGGGCTTGACTCATCAGTGGTAAACCCTCCCAACGGTTTCGCAATTTAACCTACCAATCCATTTTCTTAGAGCTCCAATACTGTTTTGAACGATTCTGCTTATATATGCTGCAATGACGGGTGGAATCTCAATAAATTAGGATATGAAGGTAATATCAATATATGTTTACATGACTGTAACACACATGCCCTTAATATATAGATATTACTTTGTAATTAATACACTTTATAACAAAAAGATTTGGTTTTCTCAAATTGTGACAATCATACTCTGAAATTAAACAATGAATTGTTATGGTTTTTCTCCTATTTTCTCCTATACATGTTCTTCACAATCACCAAATTTGGTCCTAATCTGATAACTATTTATTGGTGCGTCGTACCTTTTATAGATTATATAATGAAATACCTATACGTATACAATGAACTATAAGACTATGTCTTAATGACCACTAAGTCGAATTATAACTGATCATCTATACGTACACTTGTATATTAAAGTATTTTTAAGAACTTTAATATCAATCATTGAAACTATTTATTGTGTAGGTATGAAGTGTATATATATTTTTATATCATATCATATTATGAAAATGTTTATTATAGTTTGCAAAAAAAAACAGATTAAAAAAAAATAATAATAATTGAAGAAAATTTTCGGAGCATAAAGTGATATATCTTTCGAAAATTTCTTTACAATATTTATATATACAGCTTGGTCAAATTTCATAAAACTTGGTGATCTCAGAATAATATATATAAAATAAGAATATAAAAATTAGAAATTCGTTTCTTTATTTGTGCAAAGGGCAAGATACGTGTAGTCTCAATTTCCCCCCGCTGGACTATTTGGCGGATAACTCACCGCTATCGTTGATATTGTGGACCAAAACATGGCCCTGATTGATGGCCCCACTACAGCAGTGCCCCTCCAAGCTATACCATTCAAGAGGCTCCGCCTCACCAAATACAAGGTGAAGATCCCCCAGTTCACCTTCACCCATGTAGTGCGCAAGGCTCTCGTTGCCGCAGACATTGAGACCAAGTACAAGGAGACAGCCGCTGCCAAGAAGATTATGGCTAAGGAAAATAGGAAGACCATGAATGACCTGAACCGCTTCAAGCTGTACAAGGCCAAGAAGGCGATCAACAATTTGGTCAGGAGGGAAGTGGCCCGTCTCCGATACCAGGCAAAGAAGAAAGCCGCCAAGTGAACAGTTAAAAATAAACTTGTGAATACCAATTAAATGGTTATTTCTAATTCTAATTTATAATCCTTCTACAGGCATTCTAAATATACGAAAGCTTGTACTTTGCACAAATGAAGAAACACATTATTATTATTTATATTCTTATTTCATATTTTATAGAAATTTTCTCTTCTAATAATAATTATGGAGATAATCGTATGTCATGTCTATAGTTCAGTGGCGTCTTTTAATGGATTCCTTCAACTAGGAGAAAGCTGAAATATCCAGTGTGTCATAAACAGTCATAGTCTGTCATAGTTACGCCGAATTGTTCCTTAATAGGTTGAACACTCATTTTTTATTTTCATTACTGCATTATGTTCATCAAACATGATCATCCAGATATTTAAAGTATATTAAAATTCGAAACTATTATAGACGTGTATGATTCTTTTTAAAATAAACAAATTTTTCTGTCCTTACTGCAATGGAAAAATTAATGGGAAGGCCTGGCTCATCAGTGGTGAACCCTCACATTAATTTTTCCATTGCAGTAAGGACTGTAGAAATTGTTTATTTTTAAAAAGAATTATACACGTCTATAATAGTTTCGAATTTTGATAACAGATGGCGCGTTAATGTATCATATATAAAGTATATTATTTACAAAAAAAAAAACTAAAAGTAATAAATATTTATTTTTAATGTGTTAAATAAAATATTAATGATATATTTTTATACAGAAAGAAATCAATTACAAAACACAAGAGTGAAAGACATTTAAAAAATCAACATTATTCACAAATATTTTGACACTAAGGTAAGATATTTCAGCAGAAAGTAATTTGAATTTATTTTTCTCGCAGTTGGAAAAAAACAACTTGAAACAGGACGGAAATATTTAAAGAGAGAGGGAAAAATTTCAAGAGTCCTTAGGGAAAATTTGAAATATCTGATACCCGATATAAGTAAAGGAAAAATATCAAAAGATTCGAAAATAAATTCAATCTGAATAGGTGTCTAAAAATATAAACTATCTCAGAAGATTAATTGAAAAGATGAAAATAAAATATATATCATTGAAAATATATAAATTCTTATTGAATATTTATTTATAATGTTCGATATTTAGAAAAATAATTGATACATAGAAAAACTCTATCCAATAAAATATGATTTTGAATAAAGATAGTGTAGTTATAGCATGTAATTAATTGATGATAAAAATGATTATTATACTCATGGACAAAACCTTAAAAAGTGAAAAGTATTTGATGTCGCCGGTCGACTGTTGTTTTTTTTTTTTGTAAATGACAGAGTCAATTTTGTAGAACAACTTTTTAAACAATTTTACCGCAACTTTTTTTTTGAACAAAAAATCGTAATTTATTTTAAGGAGAAATAACGACTATTTCTATCCTTAGGATGAAGCATGAAAGGATATATTGTGAAGAGTGATGATGAACGGAAAAATAAAAGTGTCCAGGGATGGGTACTTTTACACTTTATTTTTCCTTTCAACATTACTCTTCATAATTCATCCTTTCATACTTTCCTAAGGATAGAAATAGTCATTATTTCTCCTCAAAATAAATTATGATTTTATTGTTCAAAAGAAACATTTGCGGTATAATTGACAAAGGTCGTTCTACAATCATAAGCCGCATTATATTGTATTATAGAGGCAATTTTGTTCACACTTGGTTATATTTCGTGTCTCCAATAAAGGTCACTGTAATATCTTTCAGAGTTATTGTCTGAATCCTGATATACATGGTAAAAAGTAACGCTTCCTTAAGATTTGTCTATTAGTGTATTTGCGAATTATCAGCTGATGAGTTATACTCGATGCAATATTCTAATTTAATCATAATATCATTGAAGCTTTATGTTCCATGTGTGGATATACGAGGGCCATCCAATAAATAAGTTTCCCTATTTTTTTTTTCTGCGAACGAAACGTTGTAAAAATTAGTTAGTATAGAAGAAATGGTCACTAGGATGCGTTGGAAGCTGGTGACCTTCAAAATCACGCTACTCGTACGCGCAAGTCCGTAGCGCTTCAGTTTCCATGGAGCTACCACTGGTGAACGTGTCCACTTGCGAACTCCGTTCTGTAATTCGTTTTTTCACGGCGAAAAATTAAACTGCGGTCAATATTCATCGCAATTCAGTGTCAGTGTATGGTGAAGAATGTATGAGCATCCAAATGGTTCGCCGATGGCGTTCATGGTTCTTAGAAGGACGGCAAAACGTGCATGATGACGAGCGAAGCGGCAGCCCCGTTACTGCTACGGACAATGCAGCCGTTGCTGCTGTTCGGAATGTGGTGGAAGCAGATCGCCGAGTCACCATTGACGAAATAATGATTCGACTGCCTCCGCGAATCGAAATTAGACGCTCTTCGATTGGAACAATCATGTCAGATTTTTTGAATTTTCTCAAAGTCTGCACAAGATGGGTCCCGTGTTTGCTCTTGGAAAATCACAAGCAACAACAGATGGAGGCATCCCGAGCTTTCCTGGAAATGCATCAAATAGATCGAGATCAACTTTTTCCCGTATTGTCTCTGGAGATGAAAGCTGGGTTCATCATTCAACTCCAGAAACAAAACGACAAAGCATGGTGTGGAAGAAGCCTGAGGAAAGTGCACCAAAAAAAGGCGAAGGTCACAATCTCTGGAGGCAAAGTTATGGCTATGGAAAACTTCAAATGGGAAATTTTCACACATCCACCTTATTCTCCGGAACTTGCCCCAAGAGAACCACTGGCTACGAAGACCGGACACGGCTTGGTACAACAGTGGTATCTAAAAATTGCTACAACGGTACCAAAAATGTTTGGACAGAAATGGTGATTATTTAGAGAAGTAGTCTATGAGTTGTATAATGAAAATAAAATAACTGCATAATTGTAAATAATGTCGTTTATTTGTTAAAAAATAGGGAAACTTATTTATTGGATGGCCCTCGTATATTCTTCAGTTTGATCGGTTAGTGACCATCACTTTCAGTTCATCTAGTGACCTTCTGGTAACTTTCTTCACCCATTCCTTCCTAGCCAGCTCATTACAGATCTTTCTCTTTTCCTTCATATTTTTCCAAACATCAACCTTCGGTCAGTAGACCTCGTGCTACAGAACTATTTATATATAAATAAAAGATGTTATGAAGTCATACATATGATCTTGAAAAATAGTAAAAAATGAAATAGTAGTATAAGAACAGATGGGTAAATTAATAAAAAAAAAAAAACATTTACTGATCGTGCAATTGGAAGTTGCTAATAGTTTGCGCCATCTATCGGAATAAATATCAGCTAATAGTTGATTTTAGTTATTGTGAAGAAGATAGGCCAAATACCATTTATCCTCAAGGTTATCCAGACTGTACCTCAACAACTTAAAAAGCTGGTTAAGACTGATTACACTAATGAGAAATTACCCTTCATGGTAAGATCGTTTTTATTCATCAGGAAAAGGGTATTAGACCAATATTCGTCAATAATATTAAAAAAAATCAACGATTGATTTACATTTATTTTGAAAGATGGCGAAAGCCAACTTTCTATTACACGATGAGGAAATGTATTTTTATTAAGTTCATCAATGTATTTAGATTGCCACCTCTATTGAAGATTCTACCTAACCTCTGAGAAAATCGAATATGAATACAAATTTCTTATTAATTTCAACAATTTTTCTTAAAAGGAAACAAATTCAAGTTGTGAGGAGGGAAATATTAAAGTTGGAAGATAATAGATTATCTCCCTCGACCATTATATTTAAATATGGAAATCTCAGCACGTATAGTCGACAATTCTAGAACTGTTGTCAAATGTCGGCACAAATAATTTCATTTTTACCTCGCTCTAGGCATTTATCCTAGGTGCTGTTTATACGACGTGGAGTTGAATAGAAAATAGGTGAAGGAATTCGTTTCTACTTCTTTCTTCTCTTTTATTATTTATTTACAATTACACTCATGGATACAAAACTTAAGGAAGTTTCATATTTGAAACCTAAACTACTCTGGGTCAACATTCCTATTTACATGTATGGGTTAAAAGTATGTATTACATCCCAAACACAATGCGACGCCAGATATCTGTCTTAGTTCGATGTCCCATCTCGGCTACCGTTAAGCCAGTAAGTTTATAGTAGGTAGTAATAAAAATCCTAACTTCACGTGGTATAGGCTGTAATATATTAGGTAATTAATTCAAGAATTGTTTTATTCAATTGTTTGTGCACAGAGTTAATGATGATAATTGTGAGTATATGTGTATATATATAGTGTTTGTGTAAATAGATGTTCGTGGTATTTTAGTGTTGAATCGTGTTAGCTATGGTTGTTTTTTTTGCATTGAAAATAAATAGTATTTTCAAGTCTTCTGGCTAGAATATATTGCATAGGGCATGATAATCATGTAGTTAGCGACTATTTTTACTGTAAATGCACTACATGTCAATAATATATGCTTGATACGTTTATTCCTTCTATATAGATTTCGCGTTATTGCCAAACAATGTGTGTTGATGACCAAATCAACAATGATGGTCAAGATTCCAAAATGTTCATTTATTTTCACTGAATATTTCTATGTGATCATATCTGTTAATTTAACCAGTAGTCAATCATGAGAGCTTCTTCTGTATATTGTCGCAGAATAATCTGTGGTAGTCTACTTGGTGAAATTATCATCAATCATATGATGCCACGTCACCATTTTATTTGTATAGTTTGTTTAGATATATCTCAGTTGTATTTTGCGATCTGACAATTTTTTAAAATACTTTCTTCATTAAAATAAATATGTTTATGATTAAAACAACAACAAAAAGGTTTTTATTAGGGCCCATTGCCCTGTATGGATTCGTCATACAACAACAAAACAATACAGCAATTCTTCCTCCTTTTCCCCATGTGCACGTAAGCCTTTGTTTGAAAAGATATTTATTTACACATCTGTTTTAAAACTTTCCTCACTACCTCTTTTGTGTATGAATATATTTACAATTGATCTGTAGAAATTAAAGAGTTCTATTGCTATATTTTTATTTTCTGAAATGGTTCTCAGCGTCTGAAGTGGGTTGTTAAATCTCCAGAAGGTATTTTTAAGAGTTTTTCCTCTTTCTTCACCTAAATATTTGCCTGTTTCATGATTACTTGTTCTGGTCTGACTTATAACCTTGATATGAACCAATCGAATATTTACATGAAGCAAACTCCCCAGGACGTTGCGACAATAAGTAAATTTTGCTATTACATTAGACAATACATAAAAATAAAATATTATTAGACCTGCATTTTAGCGTTATAGATCAAATATCAAAAAACTTATCAGAGCCAGAAAAACTTTAATAAACCTGTTAACTAAATAACAAAAATCTGTCTTTTAACCTTTCTCGAATAATTAAAATTCTTTCTTTGGAAATGTAAAAAGAATGAACATGTCTGTGAAAAGATTTAAATGGATGAGTGGATTCCATCAAAGGAATTAACTAGCTATCTATTAAAAAGATAAAAATAGCTTGTTAACTATTAAAGGATTAGTTTAAAGAGAATTTAAGCCGATTTTGTTTAAGTTTTAATATTTTGTTTAATCTTTAATGTCTCAGTTAATAATCCTTTAAATCCGGAGTTTTCCCAAAAGTCTTTTTAACTATACTATTTTAATCCAATAATAGTATAATTGAGACTTCGATATAGTTTAATTATTTATGATAATTATCAATAATTAATATAGACCGCCTTAATATATGTTTTTATATAGCGTCTTGTTTAACTTAAGTTCTCTTATCTACGTTCTCGAGATAAAAACGACCACGCATGCGCAGATAATTACATTTTTTCTCTTCGATTGGTTAAAGGCCTAAATGTAACAGATTCGGTTATTTACTCGGCTGGTATTCCATGTTTTGTTATTATTAATATAGGAGGAATCTTGACAGATATCATTTCTAAAAAGTGATAAAAGTTGCGAATGAATAAACCAAAAACACCAGTTTTGGAAAATTCAGATTGAGGTCAATCTGTATACCATGGTTTAATGCTATTGCCGCCGGCAGAACAGGTGTGGCTCTGTTTCCCAATATCCAATGAGAGGTGTTTTGGAACACGCTAATCTAGAAAAATAATATTTAAGCTATCAATGTGGTGGAATAACTTAGATCAGAAGACATTAAAATTTTATGTGCAAGCATTTATTAAAAGGAAAATATACTATTTTTATACATAATATAAAGATTTCCATATAATTATTATGAATATATGACAAAAATAGTATAAAAAGTGTGAAATTGTACTGTGATCAGGTAGATAAATGATGAATAAAACATTTTTTGATATCGCAAATTGCAGTTGCTAATAGCTTGCGCCATCTGTCGAAATTAAATTCAACTAATCGTTGATTTTTAAAATTATTTTTAAGAATATTGGTCAAATACCTTTTTTTATATATCAATAAAAGCCTACTACATATAGACATTTCAGGCTAATTAGTCCTCCTTGTTATTACTATTATATATGTCTTAAAAATAACATTAAAAGTAAAAAGTTCTAAAAAAGGTCAAATTTTACAAACAATTAAGCTATATTAAACAATCAGTTTGAGAAAAAGGCTTCAAATAGAAATGTTAACACCAATTATAATTAAATCAAAAGATAAAAGAGAAAGGTAATTTTCAACGTATTTTTTTACTTAAAAAACTAATTGTAATGTTTAGGGATGAAGTGAAGCAATTAAAAAGTTGCTTTAATTGTTTACGTGAGACGAATTTAACTTCGCTTCTTGTTTTTATTCCTTGTTTTTCTGTATTCCCACTTTTTTAAATGTTATCACACAGTTTCAGTTAATTTATAACTCTCTGGAATTGTATTACTAGCTAATAGCAAAAGATTATATTACAGGCATATTGTTTTTAATCTGTTTGCATAATAAATTATTGGAAGAAGTACTCTTAAAAGCATATCATTTTACTTAAAACTATGTTAATTTTTAATTCCCTCTTGTATTTTTATAATTGATATTTAATCACTAAAACACAAAGTTAGATTTAACTTTTACTTAGTTTTTAGTAAAATAATAAAAAAGCAAAGCGTTGATCGTACAACTGAATAACCATAGACAAAATTTGAGGAAGTGGAAAGTCGTCTTTTTTTTTCTAAGAAGACAGAGGCAATTCTGTTTACACTTGGTTATCTCGTGTGTCTTCAATAAATTATTACCTGAATCCCGATATACATGCTAAAAGGTAACATTTCCCAATTTTTTGTCCATGAGTGTATCTTTCAGAGTTATTGTCTGAATCCCGATATACATGCTAAAAGGTACTACTTCCTCAAGTTTTGTCCATGAGTGTATCCTTCAGAGTTATTATCTGAATCTCGATATACGTGCTAAAAGGTATAACTTCCTTAGGTTTTGTCTATAAGTGTATCCTTCAGAGTTATTATTTGAATCCCGATATACATGTTAAAAGGTATAACTTCCTTAAGTTTTGTCTATAAGTGTATCCTTCAGAGTTACTGTCTGAATCCCGATATACATGCTAAAAGGTACTACCTCCTCAAGTTGTGTCCATGAGTGTATCCTTCAGAGTTATCTGAATCTCGATATACGTGCTAAAAGGTATAACTTCCTTAGGTTTTGTCTATAAGTGTATCCTTCAGAGTTATTATCTGAATCTCGATATACGTGCTAAAAGGTATAACTTCCTTAAGTTTTGTCTATAAGTGTATCCTTCAGAGTTATTGTCTGAATCCCGATATACGTGCTAAAAGGTATAACTTCCTTAAGTTTTGTCCATGAGTGTATACATATGACCCTCTTAATCTCTCTTTCTTACTCTTTTTCTTTTTATTTTATCATTAATATTATTGTTATGTTTGTTTCCAGGGATCTGACGATTCATCTCCTTATCCTCTAAAAGTAAGTTTATCTGATAGAGTTCACGTTTGCTCAATGGGAAACCAGGTTTAGATTTATTTTCGCACTCTTTGATAAATTATAGCGACATGAAATAGACCAATTTTACTATATAGGATTTATTTACAGAATTTTTTATGTTCAAATAGAATTTTATATTTGAAGGAAGCAATGAATTTTCTAGAATCTAAATTATTTCAGCATTTGAATACACTTCAATAAATTTGCATAAAGCCATTCTCCTGCCTCGATAATGTTCAAATATAATTCTATATTTGAATTAAGCAATGACCCCTTTCTAGAATCTAAAATTTCTCAACATGATTTAATCTCAATTGGAAACTATACACACACAAACAGCTTTATTAAGATAACCGGTATTATACAGATTCACCACAGGAAGTATAGATAGAGCTCCTATACTCTAGGACCTCCAAGTAAGATCAATAGTATTTAGCTGTGTTTAGGCGTTATTTCTTTGGAAGTTCAATTGTAGTTGAAAATGTACATTCAAAAAAAGGTTTCCACGTCAATAAATTTGCATAAAGGCATTCTCCTACATCGATAAATAAACACATTAAATTTATTTATTCAGCGCATTGATATAATTGATTGAGATTCTCTCTAAGTAGAAAACGCAGATTGAGGTGATATAGAGCAAACTATTTTTTTCCACATGAATAAATTCTTCAGTACTTTTACAATGTTAATATATCATCAAATAAACAACGCAAGGTTTCAAAAGACAACGTTCCACCACGCCATCTATTGATTGGAAGATAAATTATTTAGCGCTGCATATATTAATGGTTCAATAATTTTAGAAATTCTCTGTTCTAGAAAAAAGGAATTTAGGTTGTTGCTCTTCAAATTGATTTTAATTATTCAATTCACAAAAGAATTATAAGAAGTCGCAGCTTAGATGAAGAAGGCCTTGCCCGGAAACTTTCTTTATTTGATAACTAAAATATTTTTTTAAAAAGGAATTGCGGCATCTTATAATATTGTCAGTAGGAGAGAGTTTCCTGGTACCCCCTCTTATCTTAACTGGACCGACCGGTCAGGGAAAACTGCCGCCACGTGGAAGGGGAAAAAACTCAGTTCTCCCCTCTTGCTCTAACTGCTGGGTCGATTTGGCTCATGTAAATAGTAAATTTTATTTTATATTTAAAATCTCTCATATAACTCATTGAATAAATATTTAAAGTAATTCGGAAGCCTATTTAATTATTTTCCTCGCGATAATATTTTTTAAATTGTCAGCAATCCTGCAATAATCAATAATTCTAATTATTGATTTAATGAACAATTACAGTATTAATTCGTAATATATAGGGATCAATTATTTCTGTATATGTCACAGTGAGCAGATTTCTGATAATGTAATCCTTTTTATAAAAGATGAATTCATTAGGGTTCTAAATGGAAGGGTAAACACCTTTAAGCATTAGCGTTAAGAGGTTTTGACCTGAAGTTTACTAAAGAAGAGCACAAATATTTTAATTGTATATATCTAATAGAAATGGCTCTATGTTAAGATATATTCCAAAGTTTAAATTTGAAAAGATAAATATTGAATTAGAGGATTAATTCATTTTCTTGAGTGTCTTCTCTCTAAAGCACATGTGCTTTCTAGATTATCAGGATATGCCTTCATTATTTTTAATATCAACACCTGACCTTTTTATTTCTATTGTTTTCTCATGTATTAAGCGTATTCACGCAAGTTTGGCCTTAAATACCCATTTATTGATTTTTCAAAAGGCCTCTGGGCGCTGACGAACGCCAACAGCGCGAAACGCGTTCGTGAATGGCTTTTCTTGATTTATCAAGAAATTGGAATGGCCAAATATCACGGAGCAAGTCAAATGAACGTTTAGTTTATTTTTTCCTTACTAGATGGCGCTCTACCATCTAAAAAGCACATGTGCTTCTGGTCAGGATATGCCTTTATTATTTTTAAATATCAACACCTGACTTTTTATTTTTATTTTTCTCTTTTGTTTTCTCATATGTATATGTATATTATTTAGGTAATGAAAAATCGTATATGTTGGAACCCCGAGTACGCCTACGTGTGAATAAACTGGGAGTCGAGTCGTGAGGCGAAGTGTTGAGGATCTTTTTTCGCACGTAGTTAACAAGAAGCAGAGGCAGGGCTAGATGTTAGCACCGAGCGGGTCGGAGACAGCCCACGGGACAGAGGTAGAGGCCATGACACAAACCTGGATGCCTAACACCGAAACAAGGAGAGAGAGAGCCAGAAGCGGCCTGTGTAGATGGACACACTGTATCACACTCTGAGCTGACACTGTTTTGTTGATTCCCTATCTGTATAAATTTTATAAATTACCGAATATTGTGAAGGAATATGATTTATTAATACATAAAAAAACGATGCAACTAAGAAGAGCCATCACTAGGAAACAAAAATCGTTATATAATATTCTGTGTTTTAGGACATAAAAAATATTTTTATTTTTTTAATATTTATTATTGTATGTAATTCTGCTGTCCTCAAAGCTTATTTTCATAGTTCATATAAAATACCAATTCCTAGAGTCTAGCATCAGCATCACTATAAAAGGAAGATGGAAAAAATGCAATATAACAGCGGTATGGTAGATTAAACTGGCGAAACCCATGCGAAGGTTTACCACTGATGAGCCAGGCCCTCCCATAAATTTTTTCCATTGCAGTAAGGAGAGTATAAATTGTTTTAATATCAAAAAGAATCATACGCGTATATAATAGTTTCGAATTTTCATAAAAAATGGCGCATTAATGCATCATAATAAAAAAAACTAACGAAATTTTTTTCAAGATTGAAATATTTGCTGAAAAATATATTTAAAATATTAGATTCATTTGAGAAAAAAAAATGATAATAATAATAAAATTCAAAGTGATTGAATGAGTAAAAAGAGAAGGAATATATATTTAAAATATAAAAGGTATATCTCTCTGAATAATATTTCGTGGTCAAATTTATTTTTTTATTTTCACTGACACATAACTCTTTTCCGGTCAATTTAAATTTAGTTAAAATTTGACATCAATCTTTCAGCTTTTATTGCTTTTTTCTATAGTCTACAATCTCTTCCAACATTTTTATCTTTTCTCTTGTCTTCTGCTCAATTTAACGCATAAATCTTTTGACAAATTTCTGTCGTTCTTTTATTATATCATTTTATTTTGTTCTATTTACGTTCTCTTATTTAAATAAATATGTGAGAAATTTTGATATTCACAATATATTTTTAAATTTTTATAGATTCAAAAATTTTATATATTGATGAAATTGCGTGTTTGAATACTAAATAAATTTTATATAAAAGGCATAATTTCTCAAATCTTTCGATATTTTTTTCTTCGTCAATTTTTTCTTTTAATTCGAAAGTAATAGATATTAATAGAAACCAATCCTTTATTTTGTTCGTTGATAAATAAAAATTATCATTGAATTTAAGAAGCTATGTTTTTATTTATTTTAAGCATTTTCTCTATTAGTATTTAAAATATTGTAAACTAATTAAACTTAGAATACCTGAATGTGTTTATCGCAGTTTTTATATTCATAAAATATTTTAAATATTGACAAAATAAATTTTCTTTTGAATGAAATTTTGATTTAAAAAGGCGAAACAAAATTGAATCAAATGAAACAAAGTTTCCTAAATATGTAAATTCTCAAAGTTAAATTACACTCTGATGAGAACACAACATCAATAAATCTACGATATTAATTTTGAAAATAAATTTACATTTGTTTGAAAAATATTTCCTATATACATTATTAATACCTCATATTTATTTAATTTTCATTTTCATTAAAAATTTATTATTTTGAATTTTCAAATATGAAAGAGGTCTCTTCTATATAGATATATATATAAATGATATAAATATAATGTTTTGTTGTTGAAAAGATGGAGAATTGAAGGTGAAGTCGTTTTAATAGGAAAGTAGAAAAATAATTATTTACTTATCAAGTAGTTTTTATTTTCAATTACTTGAAGAAATTATACATTGTATATTTATTACAATTATATAGAATTTATAAAATGAATGCTATATTAGTGAATTAAAAAAGATAGGTAGGTTAACTATACATTCAAAGTGGTATATTCGAAAACTATGGTTTAAAAAAAGTAGAATACTCAATGAATTAAATAAAATATATGTTTTTAAAAATAAAATATTTGCATTTTTAGATTATATAATATATAGATATGAATTAATTTCCTAGGTTAACATAATCTAGATAGTATTGGGGTCAAATTCATTAAATAAAAATGTTTTAAATAAAAGATGCTACTAAATCTTTTACCACTACGCAACTATCTATGAATAAAATTTTGTTATACCTTCTTTTTAACTTGATTAGTTTGTGTAATTTATTTGTGTTTAATTATTAATATTATTATGATACTTCTTTATTTTGTATATATAATTGTAATATATAGATGATTATTGTAATATAGTTATTAAAATTACAAAATATTTTCTCACAATGAGTTTCTTTTTATTACAAAACGCTAGCTTTCAAGTGATATTCGCTCTTCAACGGGCTTAATAAAACAATTTCTACTATATATCCTACAAAAAGAAACACATTGTGAGAAGATATTTTGTAATTTTAAAACTTTTTTCACAATATTATCATGATTATAATTATTGTTGTTAAGGCTTTGTTCTATCTCTCTCTCTCTGATTGTTGCTTGTATTTTCTATTATTCAAATTTATTTTTATTACGATGCACTTGCGCGCCATCTGTTATCAAAATTCGAAACTATTTTAAACGCGTAAGATTCTTTTTAAAATTAAACAATTTCTTCTGCCCTTACTGCAATGGAAGAATTAAAGGGAGGGCATGGCTCATCTGTTGGTAACCCTCCCAGCGGTTTCACCAGTTTATTCTACCAGTAAAATTTATTTTCACTTGTATTACATTTTTTCCTTTGAAAATTGAATCTTTCTGCTGGCTTAGCTAGGCGTCCACTTCTTATGAACTTGATTTCCTTTCTGGTCTATAGATATAATGTATAGTAATATAGTTATTGTTGTTAAGGCTTTATTCTCCCTCTAATTGTTGCTGGTATATTCTATTATTCAAGCATTTTTTCACTTATTTGAAAATTGAATCTTTCTGGTGGCTTAGCTAGGCGTCCACTTCTTATGAACTTGTATTTCTCTCTGGTCTCTTCTTCTTTAGTTGAACTATCGTTTTCTGATTGCAGCTTATAGATAAATTGGTATTTAAATTGAGTTCTTAATCTATGATTTTCTTACTGCTCTTTAGAGATTTGTTTTTTCTAAAGTTTGATTGGTGTATACTGTAGAGTCAGCTATTGTTTTGGAGGGTATATGATCTTGGAATTTCTGCTCTTACTACCTTAGCCATTTTCAGTTTATTCTGTTTCCTTTTATATAAATTGCTTTACCGAACTTTATAGTTGGTTATCCCTTGATCCTGTGTTATAGTTATTATGCTTATTTCTGAATCTTCTTAGTTTCTCAGTGACATTCTTTTGAATGCAAGGTCTTAGTACTTAAAATAACGGACACTTCGGCTAGTACATTTTTATTTTTCGACCTTTCGACAAATGTCTATTACCCTCGTGAGGGAAAAATAAAACTTTATGAAAAAATCCATATTTTAAACGCTTTTTCCATGACGATTTTGTTTAATTTTTCCTTGACAAAGACAATAAATTTTTGTAGAAACGTCAAAAAACAAATATTCTTCTGGCCGAAGTGTTTTTTTATTTTAAGAACTATGAATGTCGGTCAAAGAGAGAGGCAATCTCTTTCTTCAAGGTTTTAGTAGTTATTTGCTTAATAGGTAGAATTGTTTTAGTTCTTCTTCAAAATAACCTCTGAATTGGTGATCACAGGTCTTCTCTGGAAATATCTCTGTAGTTGAGTAATCCAATCTAAATATCTCCACCGTTTTGTTTGCTTTTACTGAGAGCTTCTTTGATATCTACACAGATCCTTCAGCCAGACTATTTGATTTAGGGTAATTTGGACCTGAAGATTAGTAGGTAAATTTTTATTTGTCTGAATATTTGTGAATGAACTTTCATTTGTCTATGAATTCCTTAAATTATTTTGAAACATAGTTAACAATATTAAACATGGAAACATAGATAATGGAAGCATTATCTGCCCCCAGAACTCTTGGAATTATATATATGCTTAAATTCATTTTTGAAGAATTCAATTTTATTTATTGTATTTATGGTGATTATGAGTTCAAAGTTCATGTATATAGAGAATATCTATAATTACAATATAATATCTCCCTTCTAAAAGGAAGGTGTTGAAATTGACAATTGCAGATATTTTTACAATATTTGATATGCAGATATTTGCATAGAGGTTTAGTATTGTCTATGTTAATTGACATCTCTGCCTGCATAGCGCGGCCTTGTTGGATTGTTGGTAGGCTAGCGGTTATTGGATAGGACAGGCCGGCGTGAGCTGCTTGTGTATATATAGTTTGATCTTTTTGTCCTTCTTCTATAGTTTTATACCTTTAGGTAATAAAGGATATTTCTCTTCCTCTACGACTCAATAAATTATTTCAACAGGAAGAATCAAATGCGGCAATTTCCCAGGGTAATTCAGGATATGAAAGAATCAACAATAAATCTTAATAAAGGCTTAAGAGTGTGTGTACTATAGAAAATCTATATAAAAATGGCATTATGCCTAAACCTAACTAAACAAACAAACCTGCGATATTAATTATCTGGGCCCAACACATAATTAAAAGGAATGAATTAATTAATTTTTAGCGTTGTCACAATGTGCAGTCATAAACAGACGATGAATTAAAGCAGGAGATAATGGACGGTACAGAGTAATTTCCGTCAGGTTATCTTCCAGATACAACTTTACCAACTTGTAGAACTGGGTATCTTTCACTAAACTTGTACAGATCACTTGCCTTTACATCGTTGAATTCATATAAATTAATATATATATGATTTATATAATAGGCGTTATTGTTAATTTTCAAAATATTCACACCCATATTCTACAAAATTTATTTTGCCCATAATATAAATATATATAGGAAATTTTTTCCCCCATTGAATATAACAAACTATTTTTGAAACTTAATTCTGTTGACGTTATGTGGCTCTGAGTTTGTTGTTGACAAACTTTAAATATGTTATAACACCTTGATAAAGGTTGGCGTTCAGCCAGCTGAAATATTGGTAAAATAAATGATATTTTGATCCAATATGCCTTTTTAATTAATGATTTATATATTAAAATATATTTTTAAGGTATATATTGCATCAAAATATA
Source organism: Cordylochernes scorpioides (assembly GCA_030710605.1). Classification (NCBI taxonomy): domain Eukaryota; kingdom Metazoa; phylum Arthropoda; class Arachnida; order Pseudoscorpiones; family Chernetidae; genus Cordylochernes; species Cordylochernes scorpioides. The sequence goes on from CP092872.1 coordinate 76,942,068, forward strand.
ATTTATTCTATCAATATTTCAGTTGTCTGAACGCCAACCTTTTTCAAGGTATTATAAAATATTAATGTGTGTCTCATCACAAATTAATATGTTGTAATACCTTGAAAAAGGTTGGCGTTCAGCCAACTGAAATATAGGTAAAATAAATTATATTTTGTTTTAATATATGCCTTTTTAATTAAATATATATTTATGGATTGCTCTATTTTAAAAACGACATTAAAATATGTGGTGATTATTTTGGCAATGAGTTTCTTTTCACGTATCAAATATTATCTCTACAGAGCTTACTGTGTGAAATGATAATGGTAAAGGAATGAGTGAAAGTGATGAACCCTCTCAGAAAGTTCGCAAAATTAATATTCAGACCCATCTATTATTGTATTTTTTCTTATATACCTTGTATTTTATAAGGAAGGCAGCTTTGGGGAGTTCAGGGAACCTATAGACATAAGCTTATAGGTCTGTATAGGTGCATACATATAATTACAAGAATTTGTATCGAGCAATCCTCCTCCAATATATATATATATTCTAATCTAAAAACTCAAATATTTCTATATTTAAAAAAATATAATTTTATTTTTATTCATTGATAATTCTTATTTTGTTATCATCGTTTTTAGAATAACTTTCAGTTTTGTTGTAAATATGCGTAGTTAACATATCTATCTTTTTGAATCACTAATATAGGATTAACATTATAAATTGTATATATTGTGAAAATAACTAATGTGTAATATTTCCTCAATCAATTGAAAATAAAAGCTACTTGATGGCAAATGATTATCTTTTTTTTCATCACGATGGCATCTTCAATTCTCTATATTTTTCAACAACAAAACAAAATAATTCATAACAGATATATATTATATAAATTCATATACTCCGAAAGGAGAATTGCTATCTCTAAAAATGTGTTAGAACAGTAAATATTTTGTTTATCAACCCAGTATATAGAGTAATGATGTAGATAAAGAATGTAGCTCATCAACAATTCTGAATTATTCAGACGAAAGCCAACAACCTATATACCATGGTTTCGGATTATAGCTCTGATCAGCTTAGTGACGACTCTTGAATGATATGAATACAAAGCCGCTCCTGTATTGATGAGATCCATAGCCCAAAACCTTGGTATTCAGGTTGATTTTTGTATGAGTTATCCAAAATTGGTATTGTGGCTGATTCTATATCAACAACTTTAAGTTCTTTACAGGGGTGATAAACAGAATTCTTTGTTTTAATGCATATGTAAAGGGAGATGTACTTCTTTCGGTATATATTGTAGTGTTGAAAATAATTAGCCAGTCGGTTGACCAACTCAACAAACAAAAATATAGTTTTTATTATTCTATCTAAATAGAAAGAAGGAAATATCTAAAAAGATTAAATAGTAAACAACGAGAGAAGAAGAAGGAATAAGTCTCGTGGCCACGCGGCCTTGCAAGGGTTACTTCCACAGGCAGTGACGTCAGCTCCAGGGTTGCCGAGCCAGCAATTTCACTATGAAGTCGGGTTTGGTACACTACTCCCTTTCCATGAGAAGCTGTTCCACAGCTTTATCTCAGTTCCTCCTCTTTTCCAGACGTAGAGCTATCCACACTTGACGAATCTTCCTGTCTTGATGGGCCATAATACGGCTTCATCCTGAGGATATGGACGGTGTCACGTCCTGGATGTAGAGTTCGACCGACTCGTCTGGCTTTTGCGCTCTTACCTTGAGGGACGATTCAATCCTACTGGCGTAGTCTTCTTTATCACCGAACGTTCTGGTGAATTCTTCTTTAAACGTATTCCATGTCGTGATGCTTTCCTCCACGTTGTCGAACCAGCATCTCGCTGCTCCTTCCAGAAAGATGACTACATTGGCCAAGCACATTGATTCGTCCCATCCATTGTAGGCAGCAACGCGGCTGTAATCTTTCAACCAGAGATGGGCGAGTTCAGAACCTTTTCCGGAGAAATTCGGGGGGTTTCTTGGTTGTTGCAGATATGTGAAAGCTGCCGGCTGCACATGCGGCTTTTCTTCTTCGTTCACCATTTCGACCAAGAGTGGTGGCAAACTTTGTAAACGTCGGCTTCTTCTCAACTTTCCGTCCAGGTTAAAATACTAGAAGGGAATCTACCCGGCGTCTCCACCAGATGTAGTGTTGAAAATAATTAGCCAGTCGGTTGACCAACTCAACAAACAAAAATATAGTTTTTATTATTCTATCTAAATAGAAAGAAGGAAATATCTAAAAAGATTAAATAGTAAACAACGAGAGAAGAAGAAGGAATAAGTCTCGTGGCCACGCGGCCTTGCAAGGGTTACTTCCACAGGCAGTGACGTCAGCTCCAGGGTTGCCGAGCCAGCAAAGTCGGCTTTGGTACAATATTCTATTTATAAGGAAATCACGCATATTTATCTGCAAATAATATCACACAGATCAATATAATAATACTTCACTTCTCTGCTAAAAGTCAAAGATGTTTTTTTTTAATTATAATATAAAGTAAAGTTAATATATATCACACAGATTTTTATTAAAACCAAAGTAGGCATATCCAGGAGCACATGTGCTTTTCAGAAGGCAGAGCGCCATCTGGTGGAACAGAAATCAACTAAACATTGATTTAACCTGTTCCCTGATATTTGGCCAACCCAATTTCTTGATAAATCAAGAAAAGTCATCCACGAACGCGTTTCGCGCTGTTGGCGCTCGTCAGCGTGGAGTAGGCTGTACCACTGCGACTAAAAAGAATTTTGGTCCCAGTGGCTTCTTGAGATATCAAGAAATGGGTATTTAAGGCCAAACTTACTTATATGTATATATTATTTTAAAGAAAGATATATTATTTGATATAAAACTTAAAAGAAATTAATTTATATGATTTAATATGACAATATTCAACAATTTATATTGAAAAATATTTATTAATAATTTCCTTATTCACTTAAATAAATAATCAGATTTCTATTTGAAAAAGAATTGTTAACACGAATTCCAGATGTGTTCGCCAATGTAAAATCTATCCCAACTTAGAAACATTCTTTTGCCTTTTCTTGGAAGAGTTTCTCATTATATTCTCTTTAACAATTGAGAGGACAAAGTTAGTTTTAAAAAGATAAAACACAATCTACTTGGCAACAAAAAAGATTAATTCACGTCTAATTATCGTAAAGCTTTAGTTTAAATTGTAAACTTCTCACTTTCTCTGTGTGAAGTACAGTGGGATCTCTGAACTAGAATGATAGAAATTTAAATAAATTTATTTTTTCTAAAGAGTTTTTTCGTTATAACAGCAAGTCACTAAAACATCGGGAATTTAAAAAATGATTGTTTGATGTATTTATATTTTTTCAAAACCAAAATTTCCAACAAAAAAAAAAAAACTTCAAAAGGTATTCTATATACAGTTACGAGCGTCATGCGTTCTTAATAATTCTTCATCTCTGTCACCGTTTGCTTTTTTTTTTTTGGAATGGCGCTCTTCTATTGGTTGGCTACGATCACGCCACTTTTGCCCCCCCCCCCCCCCCCCCCACTTGATTTTTAGTTTTTGTAACTATTGTGTTGGAGCGGGTCGCTCCTTAAATAATCTATTGTTAACAATACCTCATTATAGGTCCTCAAATATCGAAAGTATAGGTATGTAGCTTTTGTACGGGTAGATATGCACACGGGTCAATCCCGGGGCGAAGCCCGGGTCACCCGTCTAGTTTTGTTATAAAAGAGAGTGTAAATATATAAAGTTCACATTAATATTCCTAAAATTTATATGTTATAGCATAAAATTCGTTATAAAACGACAGTCAATATAAAGAGTTAACCATAAAAGTTTGAATGACCCGAAGTGTGTCCTTTCACATACACAAATATAAAAATATAAATCTCTATTCATGATAAAATTGTGAAATTTGTTTTAAAATTACAAATATTCTATATACAGTTACGAGCGTCATTCTTCATCTCTTAATCATCTGTCAGTTTTCGTCTCTGTCACCGTTTGCTTTTTTTTTTTTTTTGGAATGGCGCCCTCCTATTGGTTGGCTACGCTCACGCCACCTTTGCCCCCCCCCCCACTCGCCTTTTCGTTTATGTAATTATTGTGTTGGAGCGGGTCGCTCCTTAAATAAGTACATAGACAGTACATAGACAGATAAAGCACATAGGCTATAGTTATTAACTAAAATATGCATTTTTTTAAGGCGCCAATTTATAATTGTAACAAATAGTATTTGAATCAAAACATTCAATCTGGTAAAGCACGGGCGTTGCCCGGGTCATTCGGCTAGTATTCTTACAATGAGTATCTTTTTATTTAAAAAAACGCTAGCTTTCAAGCGTTGAAGAGCGATTAACGCTTAAAATCTAGCATTTTTTAAATAAAAATATACTCATTGTGAGAATATATTTGTAATAAAAATATAAATTGTGAATAAATTTTGAAAAATTCTGTTGAAATATTTCGACGCAGATTATTTGATACCATTGTCACCAATTTTACGTCACTTTGGACGTTGGTACAAGAAGAGATCATCTTTGACTCTCACACCATCTTCGACGAAATAAAAAAGGCATTTGTTATTGAAATGTGAGATTTAGGTGAAAAAATTGATTCCATTGCAATAAGGGCGGTATAATTTTTTTTTTATTTTTAAAAGAATCATACGCGTCTATAATTGTTTTGAATTGTCATAACAGATGGCGCGCTAATGTATCATATTATCAACGTTTTTGATGTTGTCGTGTCCAATGAAGAGCCTCAGATATCTCCATGCATTTCTATTACAGCAGCAGCAATGTCCACTATCTTGGCATACTATCAATATATACATATATATAGATGGAAATTTTGCCGGGAGGAGATTGATCTAAAGAGACATGGGTCGCCTCTCCCGTCAAATTAGACGTCTGAAACCAGACGCCATCTATTGACCGTCGCCGCAACTAGCGGCCTCGGGTCGGTGACAAATCCGGTGGCGTCTGGTTTTAGACGTCTATTTTGACGGGAGATGCGACCCTTGTCTCTTTAGATCAATTCCCTTCCGGAAAAATTTCCATCTATATTTTAGCCATAGTTATGGCCCAGCCACTTTGCCAGCTAAACGCCTCTTTGGCAGATTGTCAAGATTCCATTAGATCCCGTGTGGATCTCATGGAATAAAGTCCGCCTTAGACTGACGAGGGCCAATAGCCCGAAACCATGGTCTCTAGGTGGACGCTTTTTAGTTTGTCAAAGCTGGTGTTGTGGCTTTGTCACCGACCCGGGGCCGCTAGTTGCGGCGACGGTCAATAGATGGCGTCTGGTTTTAGACGTCTATTTTGACGGGAGAGGCGATCCTTATCTCTTTCTCTCTCTCTCTCTATATATATATATATATGAAAAAACTAAAGAAAAAATAAAAGATAAAAAATATATATATGTGGTGTTATAAGGTGCGAAGAGAAATAATCACACCACAATTTGAAAGAAGGACCCAGACAACCAGAGAGAGAGAGAAAGAGACGGGACCGGCACAGCCGGGCGGCCTATCGTGTCGCACCCAATCCCCAACTGTCTTAAAATTCCCAAGGTGTTAACTGACAGACCCCAGTGGTCGCCCCTTGGAATGTCGCTGATGTCTTTACCCTCCCGTCTCTCTCTGGGTTGTCTGTAGATTGACTTTATTATTCCTGGAAGAATATATATTATGACATATGTATATCATTTACATTATAATATTAGTAAATTATTTTCCTTTAGAATGTATTTTGTTATAGAAGTGCTAATATATTAAAAGTTAGAAACATTATTTTTGTTGTAAAAATTCTTTTTTTCAAATATGGCTACGTCAACATATTATTTATTCAGTTCCAGACGTTTTAGTCACTCACTCTCCTCAGAAAATGGTTGAAAATTCAATCCCCTGAGTGAAAGCTAGTCACTAAAACACCGGGCATTAAATAAATAACACTGATAGACAAAACTTAAGGAAGTTGTACCTTATAGCATATATATATGCTATAAGGTACAACTTACTTAAGTTTTGTCTATCAGTGTAATTGGTTTATGTATTTATAATGAAAAAGGCATCTCCTTATCGTGCAACTGAAAGTTGCTGATGGCTTGCGTCATCTATCGAAATAAATATCAACTATTCTCGTTGATTTTTAATTATTACAGAATTGGCCAAATGCCTATTCTTGATTAATCAAGAAAAGCTAACCACGGACATGAGTATTTGGCCAATTCTGTAATAATTAAAAATCAACGAGAATAGTTGATATTTATTCCGATAGATGGAGCAAGCCTCAGCAACTTTCAGTTGCACGATAAGGAGATGCTTTTTTCATAATTTATGTACCTTATACCAGTACAATATCACATTTGTAATATTTGTTCACATTATATATCTATATTTTTCCCAATTAACTTCTAACAAACAAATGATCTTCAAAAGGTATGTGAGTGTATAAATATATGAAGTGGAGTTTGATATCCATAATGTTTTTTTTTTGTTCTAGAATAAAATTCATTATAAAAAGAGTTTCTCAATATATTGTTTTAAGTTTATATATTAATTCTGTAATTATTCTTATTTTTTAATTCATAGAAACATTTTTCTGTCAGACATATTAAATTTTGTATCATCATCATTTTTTGACATTATTTTTCTCTTTGTAAGTTATTAAATCATTTTGCGATTGTAGTTTCTTTTTGTTTTGTTGTGTTCCTTTTTAAGCAATAAAATATATAGAACTAAGGTGTAATATTCAATTAAAGCATATGGAACCAACATCGATTCATTTTAAAACAAAGCATAAATCATAAGCTTATATAACTTTCACTTTTTCATACATATATAAAGAGCTTATATGCATAGTTTGCCTGAATAATATTCTAAGATTCCACCCTTCATTGTAGCATATATAAGTAGAATGATCTAATACAGTATTGGAGCTCTAAAGAAGTGATCTGGTAGATTAAATTGGTGAAACCGAGGGTTCACTACTGAAAAACCAAGCCCTCTCAATATTTTTTTCATCGCAGTAAGGACAGTATAAGTTTATTATATGTATTAATAAATCGTTCATGTCTAAATGTTTTCATTTGTTATATAAAGTGTTTACCTTAAAATCTGAATCTACACGAAGTGTGTCCATTCACATATACAAATTCATTAGATAAAAAAAGACATATATTGGATTTAATAAAATATTTATTTTGCTAATATTTCGGCTGGCCGAACGCCAACCTTTATCGAGGCCTTATTTAATTATTAAATCAATATATGCCTTTTTATCTAATGAATTAAGTATGGATTGCTCTATTTTCAAAACATATACAAATATAAAATTAATGTTCAAATATAATAAAAATATAAATTGTGTATACATTTTTAAAAATTCTGTTGAAATTTTTTGACATAGATTAATTGATAAGTGATTATTTGATACCATTGTCACTAACTTTACGTCACTTTGGACTGGCACAAGACGATACCATCTTTGACTCTCACATCATCTTCGATGAAATATAAAAATACATTTGTTATTGAATTATTTAACTTAGTTTTTAATAATGGAAATACAGTTGAGAATAGAGGTTACACAAGATGAGTGATTGAAAAGTAACATTGATAAGATTGAGATTGAAACTACCTCATTTCAATTTCATATAAGGTATATAAGGTTAAATACATAATAAATATAAATATGAATAAATAAGATTATATAATGATAGATATGAATAAATAGATATAAATAGATAAAAATAATTGATTATATAAAGATTATATAATGATAGATATGAATAAATAGATATAAATAGATAAAAAATAATTGATTTTATAAAGATTATATAATGATAGATATGAATAAATAGATATAAATAGATAAAAATAATTGATTTTATAAAGATTATATAATGATAGATATGAATAAATAGATATAAATAGATAAAAATAATTGATAAATATACATATACTAGCCGAATGACCCGGGCAACGCCCGGGTTTTACCCTATTAAATGTACCCTATTCAAATACTATTCGTTACAATTATAAATTGGCGCCGTGGATGTCACTCTTGTGAAACGTCCCGCTCCAAACTTTGTCTCTGAGAAGCGATATTTTTATGGAAAGATGATCTGGCTTTTGTTTTCTGCTCGAATGAATGTTTTTCTGTTAGAATTTTGTTCCTGCGTACAAAATAATGAACTGGTTTCACCCGTGGTCTCTGCTTTTTGGAATATATATTTCCCGATATAATTTTGTACCTGATAATCAAAAATGATACGGTAATATCGTCATCATCATTTTCTGACTAAAAATATATAGTTTTAATAATTGATTTATATATTTTTAAAAATAGCCTATCGTCTTCCCCGTATTCTTTTACCTATGTATGGAAATTTTGGTTTGAATTAGTGAACTACTGCGAATTTGTATACCGGACATACAAACAGACAGACAAACATACAAACATTCATTTATATATATATAGATATACAAAGGCTTCATTGGTGGTGCCCACCGCGGGAAGGACTCCGCCACCGATGGACTGCGAGAGTTCTTTCCCAAGTAATATTGATGAGTCCCCTGGCTACCAGGTATAATCATATGGATGACAATATTTATATCCAGAGCCTATGTTATTATCAAACTACCCATCCTTTTTCTTCTTCTTGGACTCCTCCTTAGCTGTAGAAGCGGTACCACCAGTTGAGACAGATTATCTAAATATGACCGCGTGATATTGAAAATGGAACACCAAGAAAGAGGAACCAGAAAGTGATGAAACTTGACAAATAGATAGAGGTAGGAACGAACAATAAGTAATCTTTATTTCAATATGATAGTCATAATGCAGAGAGAGAACGACGTCAGCTCAGTATCAAGTAGGACCACCGCGATGTACGCAGCAACACGTCTAAGTAGAGAGTCAATCAGACTACGGATGGTGTCTTGAGGGATGGCTCTCCATTTTAAATGTCTCGCGCAGTGTATCAATCAAGATTAATATAACAAGTTTACTTATTAAGATAAAAATGGAAACCTTCTAGCGTTAGTTCGTCATATGGCCATTGAAAACTTGCCATTTTAATCTAAATAAACAAACGCAGTGAATCAAACAAGATTATTATAACAAGTTCCCTTATTAAGATGAAAAATGTAAACTTTCTAGCGTTAGTTCATCAAACGGCCATTGAAATCTTACCATTTTTATCTCAATAAATAAACTTATTACAATTACTTTTTGTCATTTTTTAAACATATTCATAAATTTAGTTTGAAAGTACTTCCACTAAAAATTCTTATATGTAAATAAAATAGTTGAAAACGCCATTTTGATATTTATATAAAAACAAAGAAAAAATATCCATTTTTTCCTCAATGTAATTCTATTATAAAATAAATGGGCTATATTATTTCCTAAACACGATATACAGGTAATTAAAATAATATATTTTAATAATTAAGCATTTTTATATATAATAATTATATATTAATAATTAAAATGTGCGTTAATGAAGTCATTATAATTTAAGGCATACATTATTTTTATATAATAGCGTGTTCTATATAATTAATTATATCTAATAAAAAATATATTTTGTCCTGCAGGGAGTGTTTTTAATTGGGGAATTATATTTACCAGCTTTTATATTTTAATTGTAATGAATCTAATTAATCAAAGATAACAATTTTTAATAGAATTTATTAAAAGTATCAGAAATATGGCGTTAAAAAATCTGTATTCTTGGAACATATAGAAATAGCTCACTATCCAAAGAAGATGGTACAGTATTTGGTTTTCAATAAACATGGTTTCTTAGAAAATTTCAGCATATTAAATGGGGGTCGTTGAAAGGATGGTCTAAACCGTTTGTTTTCGACCGCTACGACCCGGGTTCGATTCCCACATTGGGCACTTTTTTTTCTGATTTGTAAAAAAAAATTGCTCCAATGGCCCCCCATTCTTGGAAAAGTCCAACCCCACCAGCGAGGTGCAATTAACTAAATGGGGCTCTAGCACATTTGTAAGTGGAAAAATCGAACTGCTTTTCACATGTGTAGACATTTGGTGCACTTACAGTAAAAGCAGTCGCCTACTTCTACCCACCATGATTACCATGGCCTGTACCAGGTGTACTAAGGATAAGCAAAAATAATAGCATATTAAATGTCAATATAATGCGGCTTACGATTGTAAAACGACATTTGAAAATTTTCCGCAAGTGTTTCTTTTGAACGAAAATTCAAATATATTTTAAAGGAGAAATAACGATTATTTCTAACCTTAGAGATGAAGTTTCAAAAGATGAATTGTGAAGAGTAATGATAAACGGAAAAATAAAAGTAAAATAAAGTGTCCAGGGATGGGAATCCTTGTGTCCATCCCTGGACACTTTTACTTTTCCATTTATCATTACTCTTTACAATTCATCTTTTAATACTGCATCCCTAAGGATAGAAATAATCGTTATTTCTCCTTAAAAATATATTTCGATTTTTCGTTTAAAAGAAACACATGAGGGATAATTTTAAAATATCGTTTTACATATAAAATATCTGTGAGTTAATAAAGACCTTGCTGGCAACAAAATCCAAATCCTAAATACCTAAATATGATTTGAAACTTGAAGTATTTGTTTATAAATAATTGAGATTTCAATTACTTATGAACAAATCAATTTACAAACATTATCAAATATTTATTAAAACGTGAAAAGAACAGCGTGTGTGAGGCATTTATAGAAGTGTTGCTCTTCCTTAACCAATCAAAGCTTTTCTTGAATATAAAGATTATAAAATTGTGGAGATTGTTAAGTATGCTATATATTGATAAAAAATATATATTTAAATGACTTATAGAGATATTTTTAATATTAAGAAAAAGGCATTTTTCACACTTTCAAATATATGTTTAATTGAAAAATTTGGTTTTTCTCTCTCTTAATCTGTTATTTTTCTTTCTTATTATAGTACTTAAAATTAGGAAACAGGTTCTGAAATGAAGGCGATTGCGACTACATGAAGAGAAAATGTAAGTCTGCTGTTGAGCTAAATAATCTGAACATATACTGTGGCAGTTTAACATAGAGGACAGTCACCATTGCTACAGATCCTGACATGAAGGACAGTCTCCATTTCTGCAGACCCTTGACACTGAGGACAGTCTCCATTTCTGCAGACCCTTGACACTGAGGACAGTCATCATATCTACAGACCTTGACATAGAGATCAGTCACCCCCCGCGCCGTCTCTGGCCGCTCAAGATATGGAAAACGGTCATCGAGAAACAGAGAGAGATCCTTGGACTGGTCCACCGCGAGCTGACTCCGTTCCTGATACTGGACCTTCCCATCATCGGAGACTGCTTTCTCATAGGTTCATCTGAACTTGTGGATGGGTCGGCGCTTGCGTTGGATAATTTGTGGGTTCTGCCGCTTCCTTCACGGCCCCGGCGGACACAGCGTCCTTGCCCAGCTTCTACCAGAGTCTGGCCGAAAAGAACCTGCGCGGCACCTTCCGCGTTAGTACCATCGTGGAGGCTGTGGTGTTTCGCTGGAAGAGGAGGCCTTCCTCTCGTATTACTACCCTCACTGCCCGCCGCAAGCTAGAGAGACCGTGCATGACTGCCCTGCCCATCACCCAGTTTCCTTGAAAATGGGAGGAAAATCTGAACATCCCATCAACATCGGCTGGCCATCACTCCTTCGCAGCACCTTCTACGGGAATAACGCGGACGTGGAAGTGAGACTGGCCTTGCACGTATTGCCCCATCCAGCCTCGGTCGAACCGTCTTGCATCGCCTGTGGGTCCAGCGACCTATCACTGGCCCACCGGTACTGCTCCAGCAGCGGTGTCAGGCCCCTCATCCAGGATGCATTCATCATCATCTAGCAGCTCCCTGACCTACAGGGCTGGGTCTTCGGGCGAGGCCTGGATGACGACGCCCTGGCTATCCTGGCGTCTACCAAGGTGTGCATCTATAGGAACACCCTCACTGTTGAACTGAGCGGGTAGATCTTCTTCCTGTCTGGAGGAGAACAAAAAAACTACTCTCGCTGAGAACAAATATAAATAATCCATCACCCAGTCATATATAATATCATTCCTCATCTTTATTTTTCTCTTATACTTTCTCAACAATTAACTAGATATCAATAAAGCATATTACATTTTCAATTGTCTTAATAAAAGAGTTTGAAGGTTATATATAAACTTGTGTGAAAATATAGTACAAAGGTTAAATTGTACTAGGATCAAGTTAACAAATTAAGGGAAAGGGGCATCTCTTCAAAAGCTACTAAAAGTTGCTGATAGCTTGCGCCACATCTGTCGGAATGAATATCAACTAAAAAAATTGATTTTTAATTATTTTATAGAATAGTGGCCAAATACCCCTACATGATGATTTAATAAAAACATTAAAATATTTTCAATAAATAAATCTCTCTATAAGTACTGGAATCCCTTCAATAAAGTAAGATGACAATTCGAGAATCAAGGGACGAGTTTCTTTTATACGTTGATTTATTGTAAAACGCTCAAGCTTTCGGGCTGGCCGGCCCTTCTACAGGAGACAAGTGAAAACATATGGCACATTGGACACTATATAGGGAAGAGACTATTTACATATTTAAAAACTATAGGGATTTTGCATATCTATGAAATGTTGAGAGGAATAATTAGCATACTAGGAAATTATGGAAAGGCGACATTAACATAAATCTCTCTATATATAAAAGTCAATGTCTGTCTGTTTCGCGATAAACTCAAAAACTACTGAACCAATTGGTACCAAATTTTGCATGTCGCTTTTTATAAACCTGAGGAAAATTTTCGGCTACATTTTAATTAGTATTTTTGGCTATTTCTTTTTTTCATTTGAAGAACTTTTTTTTACGCGGAGTAATCTGAAATGGAATGAATACCCAAATATGGCCATCTTTTATAAGCATCGGTGGTTCAGTGGTAGAATGCTCGCCTGCCACGCGGGCGGCCCGGGTTCGATTCCCGGCCGATGCATTTTTTTTTTACAATTTTTAAAGCTCATTTTATTATATATAATATAAATATATATTATTATATCAACTATATTAATTAAATCAAATACCTAAACACTAATATAATACAATTTTTGCCATCACACACACTTTTTTCCTGTAGTTTATGTGTTACTTCTGTATTGCTATTCTATGACACTTCTAATATTTATTATTGATGTAGTTTCAGTATGAAGGAAATTTCAATCGGGGGAATTCTCGGGCGAAGCCGGGTCATACGTCTAGTAATATATAAAAGGGAGAGAGACACCTGCTTCAATGAAAATGTTTCAATTTGTGTTCTCTTCCTGACAAAGACAAAAGGTATTTGTCAAAACGTCTATTAAATAATAGAAATTTTAGTCGAAGTGTCTCTTTTCTTTGAAGAATTATGAATGCCAACCAGGCAACCTCCATCTTCAAGGTAAATAAATAATCATTAAAATATTTCAAAATTTCTCTCTCTCTCATTAGTTTGTAAATTCAGCTATATTATTTCGTAATATTTTATTTCACAACTCCTTCTATACTTCACAATAATCTGCATTTGCAAGACCAGATAATTCTCACCGGACCACCTTTTGGTATGCATGGGAGCCCCAAGACAGGACCTGTATTCCAACCCTGCCAGGATTGTGAATTTGATCAATGAATATAGTCTCCATGACCTTGTATAATTATACAATGGAAAAATATATTTAAAAAACAATAAGACCTCAATTAAAATCGTGAAGGTGTTCAACCTAAAGATTTAGTTGTTACTCAGTGTGGCTACAAAGTTCTAAATCTTTAAAAAATAAATATCAATAAAATTCTTTTTTTCCAATTTCCTTTTAAAATTTTCAACATTTTCGCCTTCACTTTAACAACTATCTGTTCAATCACAAAACAAAAGCCTTCTGGAATTAAATGGATTTTTTCTTTTAAAACAAGATTTGTTGAGATCCGTTATCTCCCTTCCCTATAAATACCTTCTTTTATTTTTTTATTGAATTCCTTTTCGGAGATGATTTTATTTAATATATTTTGGGGAGATTTTAAACGTTCCTCTTTCAATTGTTCTTTAACAACAATTTAGTTGAATGGGATGAATTGATCTAGTGGTTGGAATTGTTGAACCTCCCAATGATGTAATTTTAAAAATTAAATTGCTCTCATCGCCCTACCAATTCGTGTATTGGTCTAACATCCACACAGTGTTACTTATCCCCAGTACATAGTATTTCTCAACGATTGCAACCGCTGTGTTAGGTATGCATGGAGACATCTGAGGTTCTCATTCGACATTCTCATTCAATTGGTCTAACCATCACACAGTGTTACTTATCCCCAGTTCACAACGATACTCTCATCGTCTTCTCAATTCTTGTATTGGTCTAACTTCTACAGTTCTACTTACTACAAATACACAACACTGTTCTCATCGTCATCTTAATGCTTATTTTGGTCTAAATTCCAAACAGTGTTACTTATCCACAGTACACAACATTTCTCAACAATTATGACTGCTGTGATAGAAATTCATGGAGACACATCTGAGGCTCTTCATTGGACACGACAACAACAAAATTGTTCTCATCGACTTTTCAATTCTTATATTGGTCTAACTTCCACACTGTGTTACTTATCCCTAGTAAACACTCAAACAATCGCACATTGGCAACATTGGCACTCAACAATCGCACTGCTGTGTTAGAGATGCATGGAGACATCTGAGGCTCTTCTTTGGACACAAAAACAACTATAATTTCTCTCATAGCTTTCTCAATTCTTATATTGGTCTAGCTTCCATACAGTGTTACTTACCCACAGTACTCAACAATTTTTCTCAACAATTGTGACTGCTGCGATAAAAATGTATGGAGACATCTGAGAGCACGACAACAACAAAATTGCTCTCATCGCTCTCTCAATTATTATATTGGTCTAACTTTCATACAGTGTTACTCATCCCCAGTACACAACATTTCTCAACAATTGTGACTGCTGCGATAAAAATGTATGGAGACATCTGAGAGCACGACAACAACAAAATTGCACTCATCGCTCTCTCAATTCTTATATTGGTCTAACTTTCATACAGTGTTACTCATCCCCAGTACACAACATTTCTCAACAATTGCACTGCTGTTTTATAGATGCATGAAGACATCTGAGGCTTTTAATTGGACACGACAACAAAAACATTGTTCTCATCGACTTTTCAATTCTTATATTGTTCTAACTTTCATACAGTGTTACTTATTCCCTGTACACAACAAATTTTCTCAACAATTGTGACTGCTACGATAGAAATGTATGAAGACATCTGAGAGCACGATATCAACAACATTTCTCTCATAGCTTTCTCAATTCTTATATTGGTCTAACTTCCATACAGTGTTACTTATCCCAAGTAAAGCTAATTTCTCTAATCACCTTACCAATTCTTAAATTGGTCTTATCTACACAGTACTACTTATTCCAAGTAAATGATATTGCTCTCATCGCCTTCAAAATTCAAGCATTTGTCTAACTTGCACACATTGTTACTTATCCCCAGTACACAACATTTCTCTAATCGCTTTCTCAATTCTAGCATTGGCCTAACTTCCACGGTGTTACTGATTGCAAATACACACAGTACAAGCTCTAATAATCATATAGAAAGTTGGAATCCTCTGATGAGTATAAGTAAAAGATTTGAAGCGTACGAGGATATTTTTCTTTTAAACTTTAATAAAGATTCAAGCTTTTGAAACACAATAGTATTAACCGACACATAGAGATCCCTGACGCATATAAAGCAATATTTTCATAAATTGTGTACCATAGTTGCCCTTTGCCAGTTTGTTTTACTTTGGAAAGTTTCAACTTAGCAGATTTAATCAATGTATCATAGTCTGGGTCGCGTGGGTGTGAGATTCACTCGCGCAATACAAGATCAAATAGAGAGAAACCATTTATTTGTTTACAAACGTTACTATTTGAAATTGTTTTTCTATTGTTCCTGTAGAAGGGCTGTTTTCGCCCGAAAGCTTGATTCTTTATTAAAGTTTAAAAGAAAAATATCCTCGTACGCTTCAAATCTTTTACTTATTCTAATAAACATGTTGGGTTGAGAATTTGTGATTTCTCTCACTGTTAAGTTCACCATATGTACACTCATGTAGAACGCAAATAGAGTATTCTCTTATAAGGTGTCTGAGCCCTACTTAGTTACTTGTATTCTTTGATTAGGCTTGATTTGTGTATATCGGAGTAAATTGAAGTAATCAATTGAATAAAAGTACACTTTTTATTTCAAAAGGTGTTCGCTCTCGCCTAGAGAAAGTTAATCTCTACACACCTCACATAAGATCATAAACAAAAACGTCTTGATACTTGCAAATAAATTATTGAAATGGTCGCTGTCGATAAATGTTGAATCAAGAAAGTCATTATTGGAAATGAGACATGGTTCTGACCCTACAACAAGTGGGAATTACGGAAAGGCGAAGGAAAGAAAAATCAAAACCAATAAGAACTTGTTTCTTCAAGTTCAGGGTTCTCTTTATGGATTTATTTACTACATGGTACTTATCCAAAATGAAGACAACCCATATAGATAAACAATAAGCTATGCATCAAATATTTGGTTTCCTTTTATCACTGCAGCAAAAAGATCCAAGTTGAATTCTATACAATATCAAATTCTTATTAGATGCATTCATGCTTATAGGACTTCATCTTCTTACATCACACATATACTAGCGAAAACCCCTTTACTGTCCGATTATCTTGAATTATTACAAACAAAGTATAATATGACAAATTCTCTCACAGATCGAACACTCAAAAAACCCCTTCAAAAAGAATTAAACAAACTATATCTGGATCTAAAATTTAAGTTTTATCTTTCTCAATCTAATGAACTGTTCAAGAAATTCTTTCCAATTGCTGTCCCAAATTTCATTTCCTCTGATAAATTCACTACATTATTCTTAACTGGCAAAGGACCCTTCTTAAGTTTCCTATTCAAACTGAATGCTATCAATGATCCAACATGTGAATGCCGCTTAGATGTTGAATCACCAGAGCATCTTCTTTTATCTTGCCCTCTGACTAATCAAATTGTATGTAGATACTTTGAAACATGACCAAATTCTCTTTGTGTATATACTCTATCTTATGAGAACTTTGTTAAGTTTAGAACTATTTGTACAATAATTTACAAAACAATACTAATCCATCGTGTAAATAATTAATCATATATATATAAATAATACTAGCACAGCACAATAGTCCTTTGGACTTCGTGCTTTTGTAACAATAAATAAATAAAAAAAAATAAAATAAAAAAAAACGTCTGGTATTTTGCGGAATTTGCGTGAAGCTATGGAGAAGAAGAGACCCGAATAGTGAAAAAAGGATAAAATAATGGCCACACTTGGTTATCTCGTATGTCTTCAATAAAGCCACTGCGTATCAAATACCTTTCGGAGATATCAGAATCTCGATATACATGCTGAAGGGAAAAATTCCTTTTGTTCATGAGTGTAAATTAGATCCTGCACCGCGATAATGCCCGACCTCGTACTGCCGTTTATGTAATGAATTTTTGCCCAAAAAAAAAGCTATTTTTTTTAAATTTATATACACACATGATCTTACTTCCAACGACTTCTTTTACAGCGAGGGAAGAAATAACCGTAGAACTAAGAGATTTGAGTCGTAAGAGATGGCAAAACAAAATTCCCTGCAGTTTTTTAGAGAATCAAATGAAGTTATTACACAATATGCTGGGAGGGAGAAGTCCGACCACACCTCGCTGCGGTCCCTCCTGGACCCTTGGAATATTCGACCAAATTCTGGTCCAAGGTGACTAACGTGGCAACGGCGCCCATTTTCCAATGAAGAACAAGATAGTGGACATTGCTGCTTCTGTGATAGAGATGCAAGGAGACATCTGAGGCTCTTCATTGGACACGACAACAACAACAAAACAACACAATATGCTTAAATTTTAGGTGATAAAATGGCGTGAATGTATAAGATGCAAGATACAAGGGGGGATCGATAAATAAGGTGAATTATCTTATTTCTTAAAAATTAAAAAAGCAAAAATAATTTAAACCACAGAATATTAAAATATAACATCGAGAGACTATTTAAGGTGTTCTGTTCTTTTTTCCCACACGCGGCGCGAGACTTATAAATAAACTAAAATGGAAGCTCCCTTGAAGGATTGCATCACGCTTGAACAACGTGCAGTTATTTGTTTCTTGAATGCAGAAGGTATTCATACATCTCAAATATGCCAAAGAATGAAAAATAGCTATGGTGAGTCTTGTTTGTCTCAAAAAAAAAACATTTATAAATGGGTTAACGAGTTCAAAAATGGACGAATTACATGTACCGATATTGAGCGACCTGGACGACCAAGTGTTACAGCGGCGCCAAGAACGATAAATGCGGTTGAAAAACTTAATTTTGGAGGATAGAAAAATATCCATTTTTACCATAGCCGACAATTTGAATATTCAACCTTTATTGTGGCATTCTTGTAAATAAGCTAAAGCCCGGTATAAGAACCAAAAGAAGAGGGAAGCTTAGTAAAGGTGTTCTCTTCCTTCACGATAATGCAAGGCCGCATACATCATGTAAAACTGTATCTACAATCATTAAATTAGGTTTTGAAATTTTAGAACATCCTGCATATAGTCCAGACCTAGCCCCCTCTGACTATTTCCTTTTTGGACTACTAAAGAAGGAGTTAAAAGGAAAGCGATTTGACTCGGATGAAGATGTCCAGAAAGTGGTGCAAGATATTTTCACGCGCTTCCTAAGAGTGCCTATAAAGAGGGTATTTACAAGTTGCCAGAACGATGGAGACGATGTATAGAAAGCCAAGGTGATTATTTTGAATAAATCAAGTCCTAATTTTTAATATCGTTCTTATTTTTTTAAATAAATTATAATTCACCTTATTTATTGATCCCACCTTGTAGATTCACATTGAAGATCATTGAAGTTATTCTTTTCTGTAATATATTCTCAGCCCAGGAATTCATTCAATCATATTTGTAACTCTATATAAATGATTACAGTAAAATTTCTCACGTCTGAGTATATTGGTGATGGATCTCATTAATAACTTCTCTTCTAAAATATAAATATTCTTTGTTGAAGATACAAAAATAAGAAACATAAATTACTAATTATATCTAAGTTAACATTACTAATAAAAACTCTTACCCATATATATACATTCCTGACACTACATATTTTAGGTCACGAATTATTACAATCATAGAATAAATATAATATTTGACAATAACATCCAACAGAGTAGACTTATGAACAACTACCTTCATGAACGATCACTTTCAAAAATTAGAAATGATTTAAATAACCCAACCTCCACTGAACGACTTCCTCCAGGAGAAACCTGAAGTATGCTATAATTGGACTTCTTTCATTGAAAAGTCTACTGTATTCAATATCTAAAGAGACAAAGGTCGCCTCTCCCGTCAAAATTGACGTCAAAACTTGACGCCATCTATTGACCGTCGCCGCAAACTAACGGCCTCGGGTCGGTAATAAAGCCACAACACCAGCTTTGGAAAACTGAAAAGTGTCCACCTAGAGACCATGGTTTCGGGCTAATCGCCCTCGTCAGTCTAGGGCGGACTTTATTCCATGATATCCACAGGGGATCTGGCAAAGTGGCTGGGCCATATCTATGGCTAAAATATAGATGGAAATTTTGCCGAGAAGATATTGATCTAAAGAGACAAAGTTCGCCTCTCCCGTCAAAATAGACGTCAAACTAGACGCCATCTAGATTCCAAATAGATCCCGTGTGGATCTCATGGAATAAAGTCCGCCCTAGGCTGACATTTAGCCCGAAACCATATTCTCTAGGTAGACGATTTTCAGTTTGCCAAAGCTGGTGCTGTGGCATTGTCACCGACCCGAGGCCGCTAGTTTGCGGCGAAGGTCAATAGATGGCATCTAGTTTTGACGTCTATTTTGACGGGAGAGGCAACCTTTGTCTCTTTAGATCAATATTCTCCCGGCAAAATTTCCATCTGTATTCAATATGTTTTAAACTTTTTATAATATATTCTTCACTGATTTTATAATTTGATTTAATCAATAAGGAATCAAGGGTTTCTTTTCTTATTTCTTTCACTTCTCGAGCTTTCTGGCTAACATGCCCTTCAATACGGTGTATAAATTTTTAAACTTTAGACTATAGTCTTGAAACTTTCAAACGGTAATATTTCAGCAAAATACTTCAATTTACATTGGTTAATCGGGTAATAAGAAAAACGTTTTTTACACAAGTTTATCGTTACGAAATATGAAAGTTGAAAATTAACACATAATTTTATCATTAATATTTAGAAATTTATAATTATCAATAAAACACACATAGATGTGAGTAATATTTTTTTATCAAATATATAGCAATTTGAATTATCAAATTGTCCAGCTGTGGTTCTCACGGAGAGCTGATACCGAGTGATTGTGGATAGATGCTCGTACATTCTTTGAATTCTTTCTCTCAGGAATGTGCCAGAATATATTTTCGCGTATAAGGCCTTAAACTACCTACAACCTCCGCCAATAGATGGCACTTTCGCTTGTTTCCGATCTAAAACTAGTGTGGGAATCGCCGACTGCTGTGGTCCTGTTTCCTGGAGAAATTTTATGTGGATAGATGTTCGTATTGGCTCTGGTGTGTAAATGAATGTAAATACCCGTTGGAATTTTTTCTAGTTATATGTAATGTGTAGTAAAAATGAAAATAAAAAAGAAGAGTGTTAGAAGTCTTGGTGCCGCTTGCTGTTGTTACTCTCGCCATCGCCACATCGCTGCTGCTACTCTTCTGGTAAGTCTCTCGTGTCCCCCCACCAGTGGTAAGGCCGAGAGATAATGCCAGAGAAAAGGAGTTCCACTTTAGTGGTGGTTCTCGGACGTCCTTGGGTGCTCTGCAGGGTACAGCTGCAGAGGTAGAGCAACCAGAGCCCGGGTAGGTGAACCACGACGGAAGAAGCGGCGTCGTCGCGAGAACCGGAAGGGTCAGCCTTGACAATATTGTCTAAAATAAAGAAAGACAAACTTCAGGTTGACAAAGAATTTTACCTGATTCAAGAACAAATCAACATTTATAAAATACCATGAGATGCAATGAGGGAAGTTTACTGAGTATCAAAATATATAAATATCAAAATTAAGAATCCATACATGAAATAATAAATATTTTGCTACAATATTACATGGGCGCGGACAATATATGTCATTCAAATACAGTAAAATTTCTTTAAGAAAGCACGTATAAACATATGAATAATCTGGGTCAATCCTGGAGGTGGTCTCTCATTTGTGAATTCGGTGTTTCAGATCGATCCATTTTGGATATAACAAATATGGTCGCACGTCAGATGAATCACTCATGAAGATTTCTATTGTATTTTGGACTCTCCTGGAGGTTGGCTCTCATTGGGGGATGGATTGGTCGAGAATGATTCATTTTGGATTCAACAAAAATTGACGTACACTTGGGAGGTGGACGCTCATCAGATTAAAAATTATATTTCATTACTGAATTCTTTTAAAGGCAATTTTCTATTGAAAATGGGGGAAAGCTAAATTCAGGTTATGGTTAGGTCAGGTAGGTATAGGGTATGGTCTATGGTTGCTCAGGAAAGTGGTGGAAATTACTCATACGAAATATAACCATATGTCAATACGTAAATCAAGATTTATCCAAATCATAACGATTCAATAATATATTCATTCTTTATAAATGATTATATTAATCAACTTCAACCTAAAGGAGGTAAGTCCATATAAAAAAGGAACTCAAACAAAGACTAAATCAATTAAAAATACTTAAGGCTCAAAAATACAAGTTGAACATAAAAATAAAGCGGACTATAATTTTTCCAAAATATTTCTATTATATTTCCCAATATTTTTTTCATATCAGTAAGAAATGTAGGAAGTTGTTTCATTTTAAAAAGAAAATTTCGCGTTGAATAGTTTTATTTCTGAAAAATAGATGGCAATATAATGCTTCGAAATAAACCGAGATTTCCACATATATTTCAACACAATAAGGCATTCAACAAGTTTTTCATTTATTTGCATGGACAACACTTAAAGAGTTTTTACCG
Organism: Cordylochernes scorpioides; assembly: GCA_030710605.1. Taxonomy (NCBI): domain Eukaryota; kingdom Metazoa; phylum Arthropoda; class Arachnida; order Pseudoscorpiones; family Chernetidae; genus Cordylochernes; species Cordylochernes scorpioides. Next base: position 76,964,237 of record CP092872.1, read on the forward strand.
TTTAGCATGTATATCGGGATTCAGACAATACCTCTGAAAGATAAACTCATAGACAAAACTTAAGTAATTTGTACCTTTTAGCATGTACATCGGGATTCAGACAATAACTCCGAAAGATACACTCATGGACAAAACTTAAGTAATTTGTACCTTTTAGCATGTATATCGGGATTCAGACAATAACTCTGAAAGATACACTCATGGACAAAACTTAAGTAATTTGTACCTTTTAGCATGTATATCGGGATTCAGACAATAACTCTGAAAGATACACTCATGGACAAAACTTAAGTAATTTGTACCTTTAAGCATGTATATCGGGAGACAGACAATAACTCTGAAAGATACACTCATGGACAAAACTTAAGTAATTTGTACCTTTAAGCATGTATATCGGGATACAGACAATAACTCTGAAAGATACACTCATGGACAAAACTTAAGTAATTTGTACCTTTTAGAATATATATCGGGATTCAGACAATAACTCTGAAAGTTATTTGATACACAGTGACCTTATAATTAAAGACACACGAGATAACCAAAAGTGTGAACAAAATCGGCTCTGTCTCCTTCAGAAAAATATACGAATGCGACATCAAAGTATTTAAACTTCCTTAAGTTTTGTCTACAAGTGTACTTAAAAAAAAAGAAGATATTGATGAATAGTTTCATTTCTTATACATATGTCTTGCTAGCGTTTCAAGTAAAATTAATTTAGTAGCTAGTTTTTTGTTTAATATTTTTTTAAATACCCAATTAAAAATCTAAAAAATTAACATTATATGAATAATTGAGATTAATTATCAAATTTTCCAATAGATTTAACATGCCTGCGTGTTTCTATGATATAATTAATTATTAATAATAAAAAATTAATTAAAAAAATGCGAAAGTAAAATTCCTAATTATATTTGTAGATCCTACGCGTGTAGTGTCAGCTTTTTTAAATAACCTTATTAATCATATAGGAATTATAGAGACAAACTTCCACGTGCCATTAATCATATTCTTTTGATATTAACTTATTGCAAAACATGTTTCAAGCTAAATGAAGCGATTCTAGTTAAATAAAATTGGTGAAAAAAACGGCACACGTGTAGTAATATTTGCATAAATTATATAGAATTGATTAATTAAAAGGGTCTGTTTATTATTTATATAATTATACTTAACAAATTAATATGATTTATACCTATTCAATATTCAAATTAGATTGGGTAAAAATGTTCATATAATAAGAGATAATTATAAAAACATAAGGTAATAAGACCAACTCTCATAATAAAATAAATATTAGTCTTGTCACCTTATGTTTATAATCTATTATCACAATTGTGCTTTATAATTATAGATAGTAATAAACACATGGTAATAAGACCAAACAAATGAGTATTGGTCCTATTACCTTTTTTATAATCTATATTTCAAATTGTGTGCCCCCCACCTATTATAATTAAAGATAGTTATAATTATTTCAACATTACCTTTTCCCAAAATTGAATCTCCTTACTAATCTACTACGATGAAACACACCAGTCAAAGAGTGTCTGGCTCATCAATGTTGAACCAATTAAAAACTTCGCTAGTTTTTTGGTGTTAGATTATTTAAAGTAGATCTTAAGAACAATTCCCCAATGGTGAGCCAGGACTTTACAATATTTGTTTGGCGTCACAAATTGAAAGTATGAATTATTTTTTTTTTATCTTGTAAAGTAGCTATATAATAATTTCATTTTTTTTTAATTATTTACTCATGTGTGGTTTAAAATATAAAATGGCAAATTTTGTGTTTATCATTGCAATATGACTGGCTCAACACTAAAGATGACAAACTGATGAAAAATGTACATAAGGTAGACTTCTCTTTATTCACACCCGTTAGCTTTAAAATATTTCAATGACACCAGATTCTTACAAAAGTCCAACCCCAACAGCGAGTGCAAGTAACAAATTGAGTTGTGAAACATTTGTAAGTGCAAAAGCCGAACTGCTTTTCACATTGGTAGACCTATGGTGCGTTCATAGAAAAAGCTTTATTTTTTATTCATTGCCTGTAAATATATTATCTATTTGAACTCAATAATATTGTAGCGAGTAATTAGTTTTATCATTTTTATGTAAATATTTTAATTTATTTTTAATGCCTGATTTTTGCATAGGTGTTTGTTGTATTTTTTATTCCTATATATACTTTGGCGTGTATTCATTAATTGATGTTATTCGGTTGTTCTTCGTTTGATCTCGGTTTGTTTGATTAATAAAACGTTCTTCGTTTGCGGATCACCGACTCTACCTTTCTGCTACGCTACAATATTGTTAGTATGTTATTTACTAACCGAGTGACCCGGGCAACGCCCCGTGTTTACACGATGAGCCTGTAAAGACACATTAAGAGTAACGATATACATGTAGATAGTGGCTTGAAAATTGCAATGGGTATATTCTGATTTCTTAAAAGCAGCATTTCAAGTAAGGTTAAATAAAATATTTTCTAAGCAAAGTATATATATTCGGGCAGATACGACCATGGATAAATTTTTGACATCCAGAGTAGATCCCAAGGGAAATTTCTACAGAGAAGTAATTCTAATTATAAGCATAAAAGTAGTTAACAATTGAATTAGAAACACGAAATATCTACCATTAGAAAATAAAAAAAAATCAATAATACAAACGCACTTATTTTAAAAACAAAGCAATTTGGTGATGATAAATATATAAAGTCAAATTTAAAGCAAAAAAAAAATCACCGATTGAATAATTGAATAAATTTTTAAAATAAGTATAACTACTAATATTTGGAGAATAAAAATAGTGTGACACATGAATTAAGAAATAACGAAGGTTTTAGTATATAGATCACTATTTTGAAAATAAAGCAATCCATAAATAAATCTTTAAATAAAAAGGAATATATTGGATCAGAATATCATTTATTTTACCAATATTTAAGTTGACTGACGTTAACCTTTAATGCCTCTTTGATGCCTCTTTAATTATAGATAGCTATGTATAGCTAAGTATATTTAGATATGATTGCTTGAAACAGTACAAATAAAATCTCTATTAGTGTATTATCTATATGGATTATTTGATTGAACTATTGTAAACCAATTTTTAAATACTTTTAAGGCTTCCTTATAAGACAATTTGTGTTACTATATATAGAGAGAGTGAAGATTGTCTTCCTGTTTTAATCTCTCTATTATTATTATTGCGTATGATATTGTTTTTTACAGCACAATACAACAATGTTGGCAAGTTTCTCTAGAGTGGAATGTCGAGGTGACGAATCCACTCCAGGGCCTCCTCTGTGCACCGGTGGATATCCCCAAGTTAAATACTTCGCCCACACCTTTTGTCGCCCCCATGTTTTCACAGCATCTATTTTAACACTTGAGAAAATCAATCCATTTTCACTTAAGACATATCATCTTGAGGGAAAAGATGTTTACTACTAACAATGAGTGTTAGGCAAAATATATAATTATGATTACAATTTCTTTAATTACAATTAATTAACAACATACAATTTCTAATTAGATACACAATATAATTGGCCTATCCAAATTAAATTTTCGAATATAAATTAAATTTAATTATTATTTAGTCTTATTACATTGTCTTTCTAATCTACATGGTTGTCCCTAAATTTCGTGTTTTTCTTAAAACGTTGTTTTCCGTATTACTTGATGAATAATATTATTACGGCGAATACATTGGCAATGCCACTCTAAGTAACGTAAATTTACTCTTCCCGCAAAATTTTATATTATATTTTAATATATTAATATATTATATATTCACAGTCGAAATTGGATAATTCGAACCCCAAGGGACATTAAAAAATGTTCGTATTATCCAAAAATACTAATTAAAAACGTAAATTCTATTTATAAGAAATTATAGGGACCAAGATAAATATTGGAATTATCTAAGTTATACTATATATATTATATTAAAGTATTTTAAAATATTGGAAACATTATTCTTTGGCAGTATAAACATTGAATAAATATATCGGGTCCAAAGTCCAATTTGTAGAATGTACATAACGGCTAAACGGTTCTTTTTACATTCGTATGGTTCTCTTGAGGAAAAAAAACGAAATTATATCTTTGTTGTGAAAATATTTGAAAATATATTGTATTTTTTTTCAATAAATGAATATATTCTATCTAATCGTAAAAATAAAAACAAATTGAATAAATTATTTCTTCGTAAAAAAATACCTATAATAATATTATAACAGGATAGCTGAAAATAAAAATAACTCAAAACATTTTTATTGTTTTATTTTAATTAAAGAAATGTCTTTCAATCCAAAGCTAACGATCCTCTAAACGGCTCCACAGTGACATAACTTGTCCTCAAATTGGCTCGATTCAATAAACGACCTCAGGAATTTATGTCCGGACTGGGTTTCCAACTTTTCCCCTTGCAACCATTAGATCCCCAGGACTTCAGGACAAATGGTTTTCCTAATAGTTGGAACGTGGTAGGGAAGATTGAATCTTTTTAAAATCACCATTATCTACCAACATCAATCATAGTCCTAACTTTTTTTTTTAACGTTATACACGAATATACTGGTATCAGGTTATTTTCTTTTCTGTTAGAACACAGTGATTGCTTGGATTGTAAGTAAAAGACATGCTATGTATTGGGTTAGTGCTGAAATAATAAACGATTTTTTTTCATATATTAGTATTTTTAAAGGCATTTATAGAAGTGCGTTGTCACCGAAAGCTAGAGATTGAAAGGGTTTCGAAAATATCCTTTTCCCTGGGATCCTGATAAATTTACTCAATATATAAGTTCTAAACTATTTTAAAGGCGTAAGATTCTTTTTTAAATTAAACAATTTCTACTGCCCTTACTGCAATGGAAAAATTAATGGAAGGGCCTGGCTCATCAGTGGTGAACCAGCGGTTCGCCAGTTTAATCTTCCATACCGCTGTTATATTGCATTTTTGGAACTTCCTTTTATATAACCGCTGGGAGGGTTCACCACTGATGAGCCAGGCCCTCCCATTAATTTTTCCATCGCAGTAAGGGCAGTAGAAATTGTTTAATTTCAAAAAGAATCTTACGCCTTTAAAATAGTTACGAATTTTGATAACAGATGGCGCGCTAATGCATCATTATATAAGTGTTTTAGTATCACACACATACAGATTTATTAAGACCAACGGTCTTATAAAGATTCACTGCAGGAAAAAAGCATAGATGGAGCTCCTATACTCCAGGCAGCACAGAATCCAACAACAGCCTCCAAGTTCAACGCATATCCAGTGGCCACACCGAGCATATATCAATATTAGCATATCACTGGAAAGACGAGTGTGGAATCAGCCGCGTTCTAGTCTTCGCTTTCCTAATACAAAAAAACTACGAGATTCGGCGAATTCATTCTTCTCCTCCGAACGCTAACTGCGGCCTTGTAGAATAAGTGCATTAATATTATAGTAAAATATTTATTAATTTTATTATTTTATTAACAGAGTGGTCATTTTTATGTTTATATTTTGCTACTCTATAAATTTCCCTCGTGGCTTAGCTTTTGTTTCGGTTCAAAATCACTTTATTATGTACCGCTCAACAAGAGCAACCTAGTTTATGATAATTGAAACAATGAATAATATGTGAAGGTTATTCAAATATTAAATAAAATGTTAACGCGTGATTAAATCCCGGTTCATGACTGTCGGGAATCGAGGATGTTACCCACTCATCCACCGACCAATTTGTTTTTTTTAGCTTTTGTTCACCATTCATAGTTTGTTCTTGCCTGAAATAAATTGTTGTCTCATCCCGAAGTTGGTCTTCTCTAATTTTCCACGTGGCAATATCTTCGTATTATCCGCCTCTTCACCTATACGATTGTATCAAACTCAGTCTCGGACCATCACTAAGAAACAGATAACTCTGCCCATCTCCTACAGGCTATTGGCCCTAGTCAGCGGATACAGGCTATACAACAACGACAAAAAAGAGCGATCCTAAAGACTTTCCACTTCTCTAAGTTTTTTCCATAAATTTAATTTCATTTATTACAATATTCAATCTAATCTATATTCGTCATACCTCCATAACGATACCCAATTCGAGAGGTGGATGTAGAGAAAAGACTGAGGCGGCATTTTCCAAGTCACTATTGTCAGCAAAACATTCCTCGGAGATTTATTTAAAATCGATACCTTTATTTATCTCAGATTCCCGCAGGCCAACCCCAATAAATAATATAAAATGCTTATCTTCCTTCATGCCGAACTATTTTAAATATTTAAAGAAAAATATTTGCCAATGTGATAGAAATAAATTTTTCTTCTCGCCAAAAAAATTGATATTTGGAAAACCGAATTTTTAAATATTAATAGAGTGTGTTGCGCATATTTGATTTAATAATAAATCTTATATTTTACCTATATCAAATAAAAATGTAATAAGGAAATGTGTATATATAATTGAGGTATGTATATAAGTGTATATAAAAATAAAGAATTTCATTCCATCTTCCAATTTTTTTTGTAAACTTGGTGAGTAGAAGAATATTGTGTTTATGGGTAAATATTTGAACATCAAGTCTACTTTCAACACTTTTTTGAATAATTTAAATAAATTGTTGCTCTTTTGTGGATATACCTACGTTAAAAACATTGAATTGTATTTAGAATACAGTTTAATATTAAAAAATGAAATTATTACACTATATAAAGACTTCAATTTTATTTGTAAATATTATCACAGCCAACATGGACAAATTTAAATATTTTCATTAATAATTTCACTTATTAAACATATATCATAATTTGAAAACTTAATTCTGTTGAGACGTTATGTGGCGCTGAGTTTGTTGTTGTCACACAATAAAATATGATGCACTAGCGCGCCAAATGTTCTAATAAAAGACACAATATGATATTTGCGGAAGAGCGATTGCTCGAAGCTTTATATATTTATAATTGTATATAATTCTACTGTCCTCGAAGCTTATGTCCATAGTTCTTCTAAAATACCCATTCCAAGAGTCTAGCAACAGTATCACTATAAAAGGAAGTTCCAAAATGCAATATAACAGCGGTATGGTAGATTAAACTGGCAAAACCGCTGGGAGGGTTCACCACTGATGAGCCAGGCCCTCCCTTTAATTTTTTCCATTGCAGTAAGGGCAGTAGAAATAGTTTAATTTCTAAAAGAATCTTACGCGTTTAAAATAGTTTCGAATTTTGACACAATAAAATGTTATAATACCTGGATAAAGGTTGGCGTTTAGCCAACTGAAATATTGGTAAAATAAATTATATTTTGATCCGAAATATGGCTTTCTAATTAATATAATAAATAGAAAAAATAATACAAATGTTATATTGTACTGGAATAAAGCTCCTCATTTATGAAAAAGAAAAAGGCATCTTCTTTATTGTGTAGCTGAAAATTGCTGATTCAGGTGCATGCTAAGGAGATGCCTTTTTTATTTTTCATAATATATCATAATTATTTTGTTAAATAATTTTAACATGAATCATGAATATTTCTCTTATAGAATTGTAAATAGTTATAAATGCATTTTAATAAAAAATTTTCTCTTCGTTTTATAACTATTTTGTTAAATATTTGTGGAAAATAATTTGTTACAAACATGCTGGTGCGTACGTGCCAGTTATTCTTTTCTTTGTAACCTCACCAAAATAGAAGCGTCATCTTTAGATATAAGAACAAGAATCGAAAAGTAAAAGTTAGAGTTAGTTAGAAGACTATCGTCAAAATACAGTATAATATTTAATTAAAAGGCATATATTGAATCAAAATATCATTTATTTTACCAATATTTCAGTTGGCTGAACGCCAACATTTATCAAGGTATTATAACATACTCTTATGTGTTAACACAAAGCAATAACGCGCCATCTATACATATAAAATGAAAAGGATTTAAAAGCACGAATGTTTCCCCTATACATAATACAAACTTCTACTAGTAAAATTGTAAGGGCAGTAGAAGTTTGTATTATGAATAGGGTAAACATTCGTCTTTTAAATTCTTTCATTTTATACTTATGTGTGTCAACAACAAACTCAGCGCCACATAACGTCAACCGAATTAAGTTTTCAAATTATGATATATGTTTAATAAGTAATATTATTAATGAAAATATTGCCAACTGAAATATTGGTAAAATAAATGATATTTTGATCCAATATATGCCTTTTTAATTAAAGATTTATCTATGGATTGCTCTATTTTCAAAACAGTATAATATATTCTGATCTCCCTCTAGATTGCTCTTGGTTATATATAAAAGGTGTTCAAACTTTTTGATGGGGTTTTGAAAACAAATAATTTGGGATGTTTGGAACTGAGTAAGTTCAAGTAGTTACCTATATGGATAAGTTTTATATAGATAGTGGTTTCTCTATTATACTGAAATGACCATTTCTATCATGAGGAACAATAAATATTGTAGCAAATAATTTATTATATTTTATATACAGATTAT
>CP092872.1:76972840-76989742 GCA_030710605.1 Cordylochernes scorpioides
GTACATAATTGTTTTGTTAAATATTTGTTAACACATAATTTGTTCTAAACATGCTGGTGCGTACGCGCCGGTTATTCTTTTCTTTGTAACTTTACCAAAATAAAAGCGTCAGCTTTTTAATGAGAACAGGTTTCTGGTCATTCTAATGCGCAATGGAAACTGGTGAACAAAACCCATCTATATTTCAAGGTGTAACAATATAAAACCACACTCAATACCACATATTTGAATAGTTTGATATATTTTGAAAATAGAGCAATTCATAGATAAATCTTTAATTAAAAAGGCATATATTGGATCAAAATATCATTTATTTTACCAATATTTCAGTTGGCTGAACGCCAACCTTTATCAAGGTAGTTATAACATGTTATAACATCTTGATAAAGGTCGGCGTTAAGCCAACTGATATATTGGTAAAATAAATTATTTTTGATCCAATATATGCCTTTTTAATTAAAGTTTGTTATATATGCAAGTTAACAATACAATAGAACCTCCCTGTAAAGGACACCTAATTGCAGAGCCAAAATGTATTTTAGGGAGAGGTGTTCTCTTTTCAGAGAGTTGCTAAATTGAAAAAATTATAACTTTGAAAATAAAAACTGTCCTTTGTGGAGAAGTGTCCTCTAGCGGGGTGTCCGCTAAAGGGAGGTTCTACTGTACTATATTTATAAAACAAGCTATTTAAAAGAAAATACACCTCTTCTTTCATAATATAGTAGAATATATTCTTCTCTTCCTCTAGATTGCTCTTGGTTAGATATAACAAATGGGTTGAGCAAAATTATCAAGCCTCCAGGGAAAAGTGTCTTTTCTCTTTTTTTTTTGTGAATATATAAATATATATTTTTGCTTATCCCTAGTACACGTGGTACAGGCCATGATAATCATGGTGGGTAGAAGAAGGCGACTACTTTTACTGTAAGTGCACCACATGTCTACACGTGTGAAAGGCAGTTCGACTTTGCTCTTAAAAATGTGCCAGAGCCCCGTTTGATTACTTGAACTAGCTGGTGGGGTTGGAATTTTACAAGAATCAGGGGCCATTGGAGCATTTTTTTTATCAGAATTCGGGAATCGAACCCGGGTCGTAACGGTCGAAAACCAATGGTTTAGACCATCCTTCCACCGACTCCCTTATATTAATCTTATTCAAGTAATAATCGATTTAATTTAACGATAGATTCATGTTCAACTTGACTTGACAATTCATTAAAAGATTCCCATGTATCAATATTGAGTAAAAATATATTAAGCCTCAAGGGAAAATAATATTTCCATTAAAAAAAAATACCTTTCCCTGGAGACCTGATAATTTTACTCAATTTTGATAGAATATATTATTTTATTGAATAACAAATGTATGTTCAACTATTTTGATGTGATTCGACGACCAAATATTTGGGATGTTTGGGCTTGAATGAGTTGGAAGTAGTTACCTGTATAAATTGTGTTTATACATATAGCGGTTTCTTATTATAATAAAATAGTTATTTATAACATGAGGAACAGACACCATGTACAGCCGCACTTAACATTGGATTACAGACACTGCTAACCCTGTGTCCCTTGATCAGGAGCTCTTACAGGGTACTATCAACAATTGCCGGTCCCAAGCCCAGATAATAAAAGGAGGAGAGGGAGCAGTAAGAATTCGCTAAAAAAAACTGGACTCAGCTGGCCTGGCTGATAGTACCCTGTAAGGTCTCCTAATCCAGGGATACAGGATGAGCAGAGTTTGTACTTCATGTTAGGAGTGGCTGCACATGGCGTCTGTTCCTCATGTCAGAGGCGGCCATTTCTTTTAGAGCTAAGTCGGCCTGCCACTGAGTAGTGTTCCCAGTCTTAATGACAAAGACAGACGCATTCTACTTCACACGATCATGATGGTTGTCAAATCTCCCCACCACACTAATATGATTGAGTGAAGATAAGAAAGAAGAAGAAGACTATCAACAAGCCTGCTTAACTTTTTTTTTCTGCCTGCTTGTTTGCGCTCTATTTTTTTTATACTTCTTTTTTTATTATAACACTATAATTCATTTACATATTGTAGATCTTAGAGATAGCATTTACACAAACCATTTTACTGTTTATAAATTTACATGCTATCTATCGATAAAATGTGTAACAAATAATTTTCTGACAATGTATTTCTTTTTAATAATATTACCAAAAGATGTAAAGATAATATTTAATTATATTATTAAAAAGAATCACATTGACAGAAATTTATTTGTTACAATTTTTTATGTTCAACAATGTTTTTTTTAGAATTATAATTTAATTTCGATAATAAATTATGTTACTTGTGATAATTACCATATATCTTCAATATTGTAGCAAAGTATTTATTATATTTTATGTACAGATTATTAATTTTGTTATTTATATTATTTATATTTTGCTACTCTAGAAACTTCTCTCATTGCTTATCTTTTATCTTATAAATGTTGATTTTGTTTTTGCCTTAAATAAATTGCCGTGTCATTCAATCAAATTTTGTCTTTTCTAATTTTCTCTCTCTATACAAGAGACAATATTAATATTCGAATTATATTAAAAATATATATGATTGGGATATTTCAACATATGTTCCGTAAATGTGTGCAAACAGTTGGGTAGACTGGAATCAGTTATATGCTGTCCTATTAGCAACAGACCAATATCTGGCCTTGGTCCAATCCAATTATTGTAGATAATTAAATTCTGGCCACTTGTTTGAAGTCATATGGAGCGTGAAGAGTTAGCCAATTGTACTAACTTCCTGCTATTGTAATTTACCTCAATATTCGCTGCCAGAATTGTCATGCAGGTTTGAATATATCACCACGTTTAACACCGGCTGATCCGAATGTTGGGAAATAAATCGCTTTAATTTTAATATTTAAACTTATATATGTAATATAAAAATATTATTTTATTAAAAAAAAAATATATTTCATAGATACGAATTCTCTGTTGAATCGATCGTCAGAGGTCACGCTTCCCCTAATAATTGTTGTTTCCCGATGGCCGGCTCAAACCTTTTGTACATTATGTAAATAAGTTTTTCATTTTTTATTCTTACGCCTTAATCCAGGCAGTATTTTAATAAATTATGTTTTTATGTATTCTTTATTTGCACAATTAAAGCAAATTGTGATTCAATCTTCATTTTATTATAATCTTTTCCGCGACTGCATACCAAAATCAAGCAACAGCTAATAATTTTATATAACTTACAATCAAAAATCAACATAAATATCTTATTATTCATAACATATATTTATATATATATAAAGATATATATATATATGAAAAAATAGAAAAAAAGGTCAGGTATTAACTTTATTAACATCATGAAACGCGATATCCCAAACTCAGGGATATTTGCGTCAACACCTTTCACTGCATCACAGCAATTCGCCTATATACAATCCTGTTCAATTCATTATTTTACATAAATTAACTAAATAAAATTGTCCAAAGAGAAAAACAAACAACAAAGCAAAACACACAGAGCAAGCTTCACAGTTCTTTTTTTTTTCCAATTCAAGAGAAAGTTGTATATGTATTTACAAAATTGATCAAAATTTGTATACTTTTCTTTTTTGTCTACAAATTCATCAATCTGTCCATTACGACCAAATCTATTTTCCCTAAAATCCCGGAAAATTGGGCACTCAAGAAGTAGATGTCTCGCGTCTTGAATATAGGTCAGGTGTTGATGTACGTAGGCCTTTTTGTTACAAACAAAACACTCGTGGATAAAACTTAAGGAAATATAAAGTCTTTAATGTCGCAGTTCGGCTATTTTTTAGGAGACAAAAACAAATTTGTTTACACTTGGTTATCTCGTATGTCTTTAATAAGGTCACTGTGTTTTAAATATATTTCAGTTATTCTGTATCCCGATATATACATGTTAAAAGGTAAGACTTCCATTAGTTTTGTCCATTAGAGTTAATTATTGTATTTTTAAAAGGGAAATAGGTGTCTAAAATAAATAAATATCATTCTAACTTCATTTTACACACAATATTATTACATTATTAATATTTTAAAATCTTTCTCAATTTCACACCCGACGAGACAACAATCCAAAAGGATTATAGAGAGAGATATATTTAATCTTCAAGCTCTTTAAAGGTTTGTTTAATTAAAATTTAAGAAGGGATTAAATTCTTTAGCATTGATCGCATGTGAGTTTCAACTTATAACAGATTTATCTTAAGGTTATCATTTCCCATTGTTTATTTTTTATTGGCTCAAGGTCATCACCAGAGATAAAGGAAAAGGTATCCTCCTACAGAGAATGTGGAGTAATTAATTCAATTAGCTAAAGAATTCGTAATTAAAACAAGCATGCCTATCAAGGAGACATCTAAATTGGAAATGGAAATCGTTTAGTACGGTTTAATCTTAAGATCGGATGTTTGGCTTGTATAAATAGCATTTAAGAAACATAATAATAACGCTTTGGTAAATCACAATTTGGATTATTGATTATAAGACAAGAAATAAGACATAATACAAATAATTCTATAGTGTGTGACGTTTTGTCAACAGCATTGTCACCATCATCAGATAAAAGAATAAATGAGAAAAAATGTCATAGCAAGTTCGTAAATAGTACAACTAGTACACTTGATAACAGTACTATTGCCGAAACATCACACTCTATTAAATTACGATTTGTCGTGTCCCCGTTATTTCGCGGTGCTCCCTCATGGGTTCCGCGATCAGACCTTACCGAGTCGTGCTAGACAGCAACTGGAGCGTTGTTGCGGTCGCGCGTCTCACACTCAACCTGTTGGAGGAAATGCAGGGCATCAAATCGTCCGCAGACTATTAAATTATTTGGATTAGGTCTTATTTTCTTGCCTTATAATAATGCCATCTATAGATATAAAATAAAACTAACAACAACAAAAAGCTTCATTAAGACCTTTTAGTCTTATACAGATTCTCCAAGCAGAAATGTAGGATACATAAAAGAAAAAAGTAATAGTACCTTAATGGTAATATGACAATCAAGCTAATAGATTAGTCTGGGTAAATTGGAGGAAAATAAATTTATTATACAAGGATTTACCGTGGATTACCTCAAATGAAGATATAAAAGCAGAGGATAATCACAATCAATATTGAGATAATGAAATTTATACATTTCATTTGAGACAATTAAGCTCATACATAGCAATAACGCGCCATCTATATTGCCACGTGTAAAATTAGGGAAGACAAAAACTTCGGGATGACACAACAATTTATTTAAGGCAAGATCAAACTATGAGTGATAAACAAAAAATAAGCAACGTGGGAAGTTTACAGAGTATATATCAAAATATAGACATCAAATATTATACTCTGCTAATAAAATAATAAATACTTGTTACATGGCTCCTTCTCTATGGAAGCTGTGACCCACAGCTAGCAATTATTGTAGTTACTGACATGGATCTGACGTGCTTCTGCCAAGGATTCTATCGAAGTCTTGAATCTTTGTCCCTAGTACCTTTGCGTCCTTTTTCTTGCGGCGTGAAAAGCGGCTTTGTCGTCGTATCGTCTATAGGGACATCGTCATTTTGGAAGGAAGTCTTGGCTTTTACACAGCGGTGGAATCCTGGAGCCAGTCTCCGAAAATGTAGATCACAGCACCCATGGCCTCTAAGTATTTTCGGCGATCTCCAGTTTGTCTTCCCTAATTTACCCAGCATCTCCACCAAAATGCCACGTGGAATATTAGGAAGACAAACTGAAGATCGCAGAAAAGACCTAGAGGCCATGGGTGTTGTGATCTACATTCTCGGAGACTGGCTCCAGGATTCCACCTCTGTGTCAATATAATACAAGTGAGAACACCAAAACGCGAATATTTCTTTTCACAAATAAATCAAAATTCTACTGCCCCTTACTGCGATGAAAAAATATATTGAGAGGGCTTGGCTCATAAGTGGTGAACCCTCCCAGCGGTTTCGTCAATTTAAGCTGGTAGGGTTCACCACTGATGAGCCAAGCCCTCCCAATATATTTTTAAATCGCAGTAGAGTCAGTAATTATAAAAAATATTCGCGTTTTGATGTTTTTATTTGTACAATTAAGCTCATAAACAGATTTTAAAGGGTAAATCCAAGGAAAAGAAAAAAGATACAAAATGAAGGAATAAAAAAAAAACTGGAATTTAAATAATACTAAATAATGCGATACCTTTTTATAAATACAACAACATTCTACTTTTATAAGTCTTAATAAGACACATAATTATAAAATGATGCATTATCGTGTCGTCTGTTATAAGAAAAATAAACTATTTTAGACACGTATGTTTCTTTTTGAAATAAAACAATTTTCTACTGCCCTTACTGCAATGATAAATTGGAAGGCCTGGCTCATCATTGATGAACCCTCCCAGCGGTTTTGTCTGTTTAAACCATCAAACTGCTCTAATAATTTGAGACAAAAGGCGATCAATTAAGTTTATATAAATGGGTGTACCTGGATCTGTAAAGACAAAAAAAACTTTTTTTCTTAAATATATTTCGAAAGATTGCTTCCTCTTTATCAATTTATTGCACAGTAACCTTGCTCTAATAATGTATTGAAAACCTTCTTCTATTACAAACTCTTCAGATGAGAATATTTGGTTGAGGTATTCAAGCTTTAAGAACAGTATAATCATATAGAATTTAATATACTTTCTAATAAATTGGAAAGTATAAATTATATAACGCATATCTGCGTGATTTTTAAAATTATTTTAATCAGTTACGACTTTAAAAAGAGTGCTCAATAATCATAAGAGACACCTGTAAAAATTTACTAACCTAATTATTGTGCAAGATATACATGCTAAAAGGTGGCTAAGATGTAAGAGAGTTATATCATTTAGATCAGGAAACAATCGATGTCTCACTTCTGTAAAGTTCGGACAGTCGTAGATAAGGTGAAGAGCAGTTTGTTCAGTTTCTCCGCAGGAACAATTTGGTGTTTCTGATAGACCTCTTTTATGTAAGTATATCTGTATTATTCTGTGTGGGGTGATAAATTGACTGACTATAAATTTGCGTGAAACTGGATGGCGGGCAATACATCCTGTTAATATTAAGTTTAAATAAACTATCTTTTATGTAAAATAATATTTTGACCATATTGTGTTCCATATTACATATCTCTCAAAAACAATCAGTTTTTACTACGTATTACACAATAAATATATAAAACCTATTTAGATATTTTAATTATTTCCCTCGTAATTTTTACCTTTTTTCAATGATTTGCTAATTAAAATGTAAATGATCAAATTTATTTTTAATAAAAATATAATGATATTCAATAAATTATTAATAGGTATATATAGAAGTTGGGAATGGCTGAGGCCTTTATTTAATCGTCCATTGAGGAGGTTATGAAATATTCATTGGAGCTCCTCTCTGGACTGGATGAGGAGGGTCAATCAGGACCTCATTGACAGAAATAAGAAGGATAGAAGAATTTTCATATATAGTTACTACATGTATATATATTAAAAATACATAAAAATACATATATATATATATATGGAAAATTTGCCGGGAGGAAATTAATCCATGGAAGCAATGGTCGCCTCTCCCGTCAAAATAAACGTCAGAATCTGACGCCATCTATATACGACGGGAGAGGCGACCATTGCTTCCATATATATATATATATATATAACAATAGCCTTTATTGGACACACGTGCCATACAGGATTCTCCCGGTAGGACAAAATAAATAAATAACAAGTTAGCATGATAGTTATATACAAATATTGGGTATTGACCTCGACCAATTATCGAGTTGGATCCGGTGTCTGTGCTAAATATTTTGATTGAGCTGATTTCCAGTATTTATAAAAAGCGAATGCAAAGGGTCTGGATTTTACGACTTTTGCCATTAAAACATAAGGCGAATTGCTATTATAGCCGGTCTCCTGACGAAGAATTTCTCTTTTTTTCTTCCATTGCCTTACAGTAGAACATGTAGTGTGGAAAATCGAGACTAAATTCACCGTTGCATAAGGTGCATTTTATGGTCTTAGTTTTCAATAGTGAAACATGATTAATTCTCTATACTACAAAAAGGCTTCTTACTTGTGCAATGATTCTCTTTAAGGTTAGGGGGATATTGTCATTCAGATAGCATTCCATTGTAGGTGATGAATGAAAGTATTTATAGGGAGAGTAGAGTACTGTTTTTCTTATTCTTACATAATACAGCTGCAAGGACTGATCGGTTGCCGTTCTAATAATTAAGGGGATGTATCTTTGTAGAATATTGAAGTCTGTACTTCCAACAAGCCATGAGAAGCCGGTGTTATTAAGTAGCTCTGTTATACTTTTTACCAATCCGATATTCTGTTTTGAAGAAATTGAAATGTCCCACAAATGTGCCAAACAAATTGAAGGTTGCCTGCTGCCGTCCATTTTCAGAATTCTAGTCCAGAATTATAAAGTTAGTTTTTTCACTGTGATATCAAGAGAGTTTCTTCCTGTTTCGGCCCTCAAAATATAGCCCGGCGTATAGCTTGGAAGGCACAGAAAACGTCTGAGAAAGGTATCCTGGATTCTATCTAAGATTAAGGCTTGATCATGTGCCCAGATTGGAGCCGCATAGAGTAGCACTGTCAAGATCATAGAATCCAACAATCTCATACTTGCATGGAAGGATTTGAGCTTGGACTTCAGAATAATCTCCCCCACAGCACCCATCGCGGCCATGGTCCTGCCTCTATAATTTAAGGCCACTTGAGTGAAAGAAATCGAAGGGGTGAGCGGGTAGCCCAGGTACGTATATTTTGATGTAACACTTAAAGGACTTTGACCCCAATACCATCTTTCTGAACGCGCCACCTTTCCTCTATTACGCAAAACCATTATTCTTGACTTGTTTTCGTTCAGAGTTAGTAAGTTAGTTTCTAGATAGGTTTTCAGTATATTGATTTTCAATTGAAGGTTTATTTTAGAATCACCTATCAAAACAATATCGTCGGCATATAGGAGGAGGTGTATGTTTCCGAAATTGGGTAAGTATATTCCTGATAGATATATATATATATATATGAAAAAACAATAGAAAAAAAAAGATAAGTGTGTCAGGTGTTGATATTAAAAATAAAGAAGGCATCTCCTGACCACGAGCACATGTGCTTTTTAGTGCATGGATGACTTTTCTTGATTTATCAAGGAATTGGGTTGGCCAAATATCACGGAGCAAGCTAAATAAACGTTTAGGTGATTCTTGCTCCACTAGATGGCGCTCTGCCATCTAAAAAGCACATGTGCTCGTGGTCAGGAGATGCCTTCTTTATTTTTAATATATATATATATATATATATATATATATATATATATAAATGAATGTTTGTTGGTCCGCCCGTAAGTGATAATCTTCTACATCACTCAACCGATCGTGATGAAACTTTGGGAAGTTGTTTAGTATACTACCGGGATGGTGTCTGGCTAATTACTCTTTAGAAATAACCTTTCGTTGCATTTTTATTTACAATAAAACGTAAATTCACTCGCAATCAGCGCCCCCTCGCGGCAGGCGTATGGCCTGAAATAGCCTCGCATGAGCGTATTTGTAACGTCAAGCTTAGCCTACAGGTTAGGTACACAGCTTCGTACCCCCACAACCTAGGTTCGAGGCTCAGCGTGGGTGTTTTTTTTTTTCATTTATTTTATATTATTGTAGCAAATTATTAAAAATATTATTTTATTTAAAATTTAGGCTTTTTAAAATAAAAATTAACATAAACAATTTTTAAATAATATTTATAACAAACCTAGGTTCGAGGCTCAGCGTGGGTGTCTTTTTTTTTATTTTCATTTAAGACATATTTTTAAATTCTGTGTTTGTGCATATATAAATATTTTACAAAAATTGTGAGAACGTTCTATTAGAATATCTCAAAAACAAAAAACAATACATATAAACAAGTTCACTGACATTTATTAATGCAGTGATTATAAAGGGCTATATTATCTATATATATAAAAATCACTTTCAAATTTTAACGTAACGTTCCATTCTCAATCCCGTAGGGCTTTAGATCGGCTAAAACATTTTTATCTTTATAAGTGAATATTAACTTTACTGTACTGAATAGTTTAGTATAATATTAATTTAACATATTACAAATTAGCCACAGCAACGCGTGTCCGGGTTCGCTAGTATATATATATATATATATAAACATATTTTAAATAATGAAGGCATATCTCGACCAAAAGTATATGTGCTTTTTAGATGGCAGAGCGCCATCTATCTCTATATATAGGTTTTTAACCTTTAATTAGACAATTTTAATTTATATTTAGACATTTTTCATTTTAATTTAGGCACATGGACTATTTATATAAAAGTCCATGTGTCTAAATTAAAATGAAAAATGTTAAATTAAAATGAAAAACTGTCTAAATAAAAATGAAAGTGTCTAAATTAAGATGTAAAATGTCTAAATATAAATTAATTTGTCTAATTAAAAGTTAAAACCTATATGTATAACCTGTATATCGTAATTTAAACAATGTGATATGTAAGTAATAAAGTATGACATCTTTTCTATCGTCTCAAAGTGACACCAGCTTGCCACTGGACACCCGGGGGATCCAGAGAGGGACAAAAAGGTCGTTGGTCCGGATGTTGACAGTTAGTTAGGTTACAGTGGATATTTTCGGACAGTCCCGCTCGGTTCAAAGCCATTATCATCTCACGACAGGCCCGCTGAGTCTAGGTCCGTTGTCATCTCACGGCGGCCCTCGTGGTCGCCGTTTTGGTTCCTCCCTGCCTCCTCGGCTTCATGTAGGACGCCGAGCTTTCCTCAGTTAATCCTCAACTTTCCCCTGGTCCTGGTGCCACGTGAGACGTACTAGGAGAGCGTCTTTTGATCCCAAAACTTTGTCCTTACTGTCCCGTGCGGACTTCCCACTCTGCACGCCTTGCCACTCAACCCCGACTGCTTACAACTCACTTGTTGTCTTACCCGGGTTTACGACATATATATATGTCATAATTTGTATATAATTGTATGCACCCCCGACCCACTATGCATGTACAATGTATGATTTTCAAAGATTTAATAAAGAATAAGGTAACTGGAGGACAGAAAGTAGCAACAAGACATAGGAAGTAGGCTTAAAGCGGGCACAATTATAAATAACTTGTACAGTCAATACTTCCTGACCGAGGCCGGACGTATCTGGTGACCGCAGAAGTTATAAAAGTGAGAGACGCCCAATATTTCCGGAGCAGGACCGGTCGTATCTGATAACCGCGGAAGTTATAAGAGTCGAACTAACACCCAATACTTCCTGACAAGATCGGACGTATCTTCCACCAAAGAAAGCCGCAGAGCCAATTAGAAGACAACGCCTAAATAGGTCAACCAATAGAAAAAGGTCATGTGACATCTTTCGACCAATGGGAAAGAAGATAAGTCTTGGTGTTAAATCGAGAAGCAAGAATGGTCAGTAGTGATTTCGCTTCCAACAAGGTAACATCTGCTTTCGAGACCTCCCCGCTCATCCCCTAGCTAAGTCAATCACCGCCATGTGATCAGATAATTAATAAGTCAAAATCGCTCCGCTCTTCTCAAGCTTTCTTTCATCCAAACCAGTTGCCTTTTATTTTCAAACCCCATCACGTGTCCTGATTATTCCTAACTGTATGCTTCAACTTCCACTCAAACGACTGCGTTTCAACCAATCCTCACCATTCAAATCGAACAACAAGAAATTCCGCAACGATATTGTCACATATATGTCTTTTTTTATTGACAACTAGCCGAATGACCCGGGCAACGCCCGGGTTTTACCCAAATAAATGTTTTTATTCAAATACTATTCGTTACAATTATAAATTGGTGCCGTTGATGTCACTCTTATGAAACGTCCCGCTCCAAACTTTGTGTTTGAGAAGCGATATTTTTATAGAGAGATGATCTGGCTTTGTGTTTTCTGCTCGAATTAGTTTTTCTGTTAGAATTTTGTTCCTGAATACTAAAAATGAACTGGCTTCACCCGTTGTCTCTACTTTTTGGAATTTTTCCCGATATAATTTTGTATCTGACAATCAAAAATGATACAGCAATATTGTCATCATCCTTCTCTGACTGAAAAACAACTATTTTTGTCCAGAACCTGTCAATTTCTATTTTTCTTCAAATGCGATAAATATATTTTACAGAATTTTCTCTATGTTCTGTTAAAACACGCTTTACATGTACATTAGGTCAGCTGATATTACCTCCCATATTCACCGCTAGAGGCGCTGCTTGCGAACGAAAGGGCAAATTTGCAAATAACTCGAAGAATATTCGGGATAGAGACCTGAAAATTTCACTATAAGTTTTTTCCAGATTCTACTATTTATACCTTTCAAATTTCAATTTAGATTATCTACGTATTGTGGACGTGTATAGTCGACAAACATACACACATACATATATGCATATATACACTGACCTTTATATATATAGGGATAGACTTTTTATTAATAAAAAAAGCATCTCTTGATCGTGCAACTAAGTGTTGATGATGGCTTACGATATCTGTCGGAATAAATATCAACTATTCGTTGATTTTTCAAATTATTCCAGAATTGGCCAAATTTGTACACTTTGGAAAAATCTTATCGTGTCATAAGTTGGACAATCGCTTGTAGCAGTATATTGTAAAAAAAAAACAAAATCTCTCTTTCTCTCTTTAGGCGAAGAGTTTCTTGTTGTCGTGTTCAATGAAGAGCCTCAGATATCTCCATACATCTCTATCACAGCAGTCGTAATCTCCACTATATTGGGTGTGTGAAGCTGTTGCTCTGGGTCCATGTCAATTTTCTGTTGTTGTGGTTGTTGTCGTGTCCAATGAAGATCCTCGGATGTCTCCGTAAATCTCTATCACAGCAGTCGTAATCTCCACTATATTGGGTGTGTAAAGCTGCTGCTCTGGGTCCATGTCAATTTTCTGTTGTTGCTGTCGTGTCCAAAGAAGAGCCTCAGATGTCTCCAATACATCTTTATCACAGGAGTCGCAATATCCTTACCCAATCTTGGCTGTGTAAAGCTACTGCTCTGGGTCCATGTCAATTTTCTGAAAGGCTGCGGCCATTGCTAGACATGAGAATATGCGGGTAAGTGTTAGTTCCACACCAGGATAATTGTCACATGTCCTGTAGGTTCTTGTGCCATCTGGATGTATTGTCATTCCTTAATAAGAGTTTCTTGTATGGGTTTTTATTATTTAGCCGATATTTCGATCATGTATGACCTTCTACAGATAAAAATGATGACTTATAAGAGGATATATTGTTTATATTCACATATCTGTTTATTATAGAAGATCAAAAAAGCATTGCGCAAAAAGTTTCTTTATTCCTCTTATATACATATCTGCTTATTTACATATATTAAAAGATTTGCTTTCAAAGAAATAAAAACAAAAATATATAATTTTTGAATATAAATAAGTATAAATATGTAAAATGGAATTAAAATAGAAAATAAACTATTGAGGAAATTTGTAAGAGATCGAATAGAGGAGAAAGCTAAAATGTAGTAATGATATTATATATTCTCCTAAATTAGGGAGGTAGTTTTCATTTCCTGTGTGACGAGTTGATAGCCAAGGAAGGACTTATTGGAGCGGCCAATCTCTGGCTCGCGCATTATCAGGGGAGTCGTTGAGATAATCCTGTATTCGGATAAATCTCCTTGTCCCCAGACATCTTTATATACTTATTGCTATATAGAGGAAGTATTACCTCTCACTATATATACTATTAGATGTTGATAGGAGAGTATGTGCATTATAATAGATAATTATCTAGTACCCACATGTTTATCTATGTCTTTATGATTCAATAAAATCAACAAGCAATCCAGGACTAGGTTTCTTCAACTATTTTTATTTCTCTAGCTTTTGAGGGGTGGGGGGTGCAACATGGCATGGCCTTCAACAGAAGAACTAGTATAATTCCAGCGCTAACTATACACGCCGAAAATAAATAAAAAGTATATATATAAAAGAATTATGTAACAGAAACAAAAGTTTCTTATTAAGACATTCTATCTTATTTAGACTTTCATCGAAGTCCAAAAAGGCAGAAAATAGTATTGTCAAGTATCTCCGGTCACAAGAGGCCCCATGGGACGCCGGTAAATCATCCCTGGACTCCGGGGGTGGAGGCCACGGGTGTGAGGGGTTCTCGGAATCTGATCGGCGGGGCGGCTGACGTCACTCATTAGGATTATCTTTAACTTGGGGTAAGTTGTACTCTCTCTCTCCCTATAAATACCCCTTATAATAAATTAATTATTCCCAAATTTGCCCTTGCTTCATTTATCTCCGCGACAGTATAAACAACCGAAATAAGCACATTTTCCTTTAAATATTCATCAAAACGATGCATTATTTTGTCACCCTAGTAATAACATATACTAGAAATGATATATAATGAGCCACAACACCATTTTTGGCAAATTCAGATAAAAGGACAACCTGTACACCATTGTTTTAGGCTTTGGCCTTCATCAGTACTGGGGTGGTTTCGATTTATTAACATCCTACGAGAGTTTGGTCGAATTTACCGAACAGGTGTTTTAGATAGTGAAGCGGATGTAGGATGTTGTGATATCGATCGAATTTACCTAATTGGTGTTCAAAATGGTAATGGTTCAGACTAGAGTACAACATAAAGGATACCGAAAGAGGCACATCTCCCATTGTGGCTTTTTTTTTATCATCACTAGTAAAATATTTACCAGGATGATAACATAACGCATGTTCTGATACATATATAAAAGTAGAGATGCCTCTTTCGGTACATGATTAGCATCCTCCCTTAACCTCATGTTAGGTAATATAAAGTATTTGAAAAAGTAAAATAAATATCAGATAAAAGGTTTCTTTTAATTTTAAATTTGCAAGCTTTCAAGAAAATATACTGCTCTAAACGGGCTAATACTCTATGTACAATCTCTATTATTAAATCTAATTAAGATATTGTACATAGAGTATCAGCCCGTTGAAGAGCAGTATATTTGCTCGAAAGCTTGCAAATTTAAAATTAAAAGAAATTTTCTACCTGATATTTATTTTTACTTTTTCAAATAATTTCTGGGTAATTATTGCTCACATAAATATGAGAGTATCAATAAGTGAACTGGAAATCACCTATATACAGACTTTGTGGAAAGGCATAACAAACAATGCATTTTCGTGATCTTTTTCTTTTTCTGAAAGATACTGTCAGCTTTACTGCCGAACTGTAGAAATGGTATATAAGTAGATATAAATCTCTCATTGATCAATGATTTAGAGAGAGAAGACTGTATATGTATTTCTTATTTATGCAATATGTGCATGTAAATCTGCAAATTTATATATAGAGGAATAATAGGAAGATTTCAGCTTAATTTTGCATATACATTTACATATTTGAAATAAAGATACACTTTGTATTCTTCATTTAATATTCCTCTATAATATACAATATCGCTCAAATATATAGCTTGGAATTACGATTTGAATAGTTTTATTCATCACCTAAAAATTATTACTTGATTAAAATTATAATTGCTATAAATAACACTATATTGTTTAATTACTATAAGTTCAATCTCACTAGTGAATGCAAGTTACAAAGGATGGATTTACCAGCATGTAAGAGGTAAGATTGAACTTCATCCTATAAGCATGAGCATGTGGTAGGCTTGTAGTATAAACAATCTTAAACCTTTACATACCCTTATTATCATAGACTTCACAAGGTGTACCTGGCATAATAAAGGAATATACAGTTAAACCTGACTATAGCGCCCCCTCTAAATAGCGCCTTTCTCTATATAGGGTCCGATTTTAAATACATAGTACGATGCGAGATTTACATTAAAAGTGACCTGTCTATAGCAACCCCTCTCTATAGCACCCTATTTTGGTGAGTTCCAAGAGGGGGCGCTATAGACAGGTTTTAACTGTATATAGAGAGTACTTAAAAAAACTGTTTATTTACCTATACCATTTCATACTATGATTTTTAACCCAATATTTTAAAAGAGAACCTGTCACTACTAAGTAACTGGAAAGGAAGGCCACACTCTTACTTTGTATAAAGATATCCATTAACCAGACAACTACAGAGGCTTCATCTACATCTATGTACGTATAATACATTCACAGATATCATCAGAAAGAGAATTGTAGTAGTAATCAAACCAATAAACCTAGGCCACATCAATATGTATAAATGAAAGGCAGAAATACCGCACATATGATGAAAATTGTTATAAACGATATAAAACCAATTGAAAAACAAGAAAGAAGAGACCTACAATTTTAACAAGTTATAAAGGGTCAAGAAAACTACTGGATGAGTTGCGAGTGATGTTCACTAACAGATGAAATTGTAGAATATTTGTCCCCCCATATTTTTACCTAAGGTCGACTTGATGGGGGATAACAAAACCAATAGTCCGAAATCAATGTATAAAAAGTTTTTAAAGATTTTCCCAAGACTTTTAACTATGCAAAAAAAAAAAGATTCTAATAGCTAAAATAGATTATTTTATAAATGATTCGACGATACTTTATAACATATCTCCTAAAAGCAAACGTAATAAACATTTAATTGTATTTTTATGACACTTCAGCTAGACAGAACTTAGGTGTCCTACAAGGAGATTCTCTTTGCCTAGTAGTATTCATAAGCTTTTTGGAAGACTCACCTAAATCCCTAAATTTGAACATTCAAACCAAATAATACAATATAATGTGGCTTATGATTGTAGAACGACATTTGAAAATTATCCCGCATGTGTTTCTTTTGAACGAAAAATCGTAATTTATTTTTAAGGAGAAATAACAATTATTTATAACCTTAGGGATGAAGTATGAAAGG
>CP092872.1:76989842-77037499 GCA_030710605.1 Cordylochernes scorpioides
GAAGAGATTAATTTCTTAGTCGTCCGTTCAAATCCCTTCATAGCAATTTTCGGTTGTCCGCGATTCTAGCTTTCTCTACAGTCCACGGGAGTAAAACAACATATCTTCCAGAAACAGAATGTTAGACTGTTTTTAGAAAATGTCGACGCGCCAGTGCGTCTCTCTGATATCTCTGTTTAACCTCAATAGGATCCATAATGCCAAGAACATCGAGATTTCACAGATTGGTTATACTGCTCTCCGAAATTGTCATCGTTGTAACATGATGAGAGAGTGAAACGTCACTACCTGGCTGACATTCTCTCATTAAAGTCCATCCAAAACGCGTCTACGGCGCAGTCAATCCATTTGACAGCACTCAAGATTTCATCATGAAAATAGATCCTAACACATCGTATCCTAGAAGTATATCAATTTCCATGTCATTCTCTCCAATATCAGGAACCCATATTTTGCGGGCTTTGAGTTCTTTCAACCATGGCTCACAGCTCAATCTTGGTAGGTTACCACAGATTTTTTGTTGGTAAAGAAGTTTGCGAACATCTTAAAATTCTCCGATGCATGACCCAAATTGACTCTGTATTCTTGGTGGACACTTTCACTAGTATAACCTCCAAAAATCACATGTTTAAGTGATTCCTGGCCAATGGGAGATATATAGGATATAGGATTTTTAAATGTGATTACTAAATATTTGCCTCTCTCAATATAATTGTATCCCGGCAATTTAATTTTCACGCATATGAATTCAATTTCTCAATAGCAGAAGATAATTTTTTTGTGCATAAATAAAAGCTTTTTAGGTATTTTTTATCTATTAAATAATTATTTAGATTTTAGTCATGAATTTTTACAAAACTTAGAATAAAAAGTTAAAATATAAACGAAATCTCATCAAAATATTCAAATGCACACATCGATACTAAACCCAGTATTATTATCTAATGTAATTAATCCAGGTTCATAGGCCTTCAAAGGATCTCTCTAAACACTGCTCTGTCAGTCAAAGACTTGAATATTTGTTATTTTATTTTTACAATGACTGTGGAAGAACTAAATATCAATAGTAACGACCAGATTTATATCTAAGGGTATTATTCATTGTTTCCAGGTTGATATTCATAATTCATAGGAGAGGGGCTGTTTGATTTCTTTTTATCAGAAAGCTGATCAGTTGAAGAGGAGATGAACCACTGTTTGTCTTAATTCTAGCAGTTGGGGTAAAATCTACTCTATGTAAAAATTGCGCGGATTATAATTGAGCGTGGTAATTGCCAGTTAGGATGGTTTTTGAAGTGCACTCATGTTAGATACCAGGAAGCATGGAGATCAATATTCTTGGGGTATATATACTGTGTTTACTGGTTGTATTGTATTCCATGTAAGGTCTATCGATAGATTCTGTGTGAACCGAGTTCTTTTATTGTGGGAAACGCTTTATGGACAAATTTTTGAAAGACAGTGTATAAGTTAGAAGGGGCAGCGGACTTAGCCCCTTCGGTTTCCTATTTCATTTTCCATAATACCGCTGTGACCTTTGACACAGTAGAGTTGAAGATTGTGTGTATAGTGAGGTGGACTGCAGAAAGAGTCAATTTGAAGTCTGATGCAATACAGAAGAACCAGGGTTTCTTCTGGAAGTTTGACTATTGATGATATCAGCCGCGCATTGAACTTCAGAAACTGCTCCGTCTAATTTTTACATTTTGTTTCAAGGGAAATATAAGTATTCTATGTCTTATACCTAGCCACCACAGTCAGCTAAAAGTTTGATATTTATTACTTTTGATTTTTAAGCTGTTTTAAGCCAATATAGCCATTTAATATTTCTATGAAGTCTGGGATTATATCAAAATCTATTAGAAAAATAAAAGAGAGCATGGAATTTAGTCCATTTCCGACCACATTTTTATAGAATGATGGCCGCTCTTTACACCACAAAAAGAGAGTCTGTTCTCTATTCTATTCCAGGCCAAGACGGTCACCTCGAAATCTGAAAATTTGTACACTTGAAATCTTAGCAGAAATTAAACAGCCTATTAAATACCAGACTTATACATGATTTATTTTTATATTCAAGAACTAGAATTATTCCGTTCTACGAGAGCGGGTCTAGAACGATAGTCCTTTCAGAACTATTTTGTTAAAGTTTCACCCATATATGTATATTTACAGAGGTTTTGGTCTATATATAGGAATATTTAATATAAATATGTGCATGATGATATTAGAAACAAATTACTTAATTATAACGAATGACTGAATATCTTTTTATTTCAACCGATTTTTGCTTCTTTTCCAAAAAGGTTTCAGATAAGAACTTGGATATTTGTATTTCTTTCTTCTTTGAAAACTTTAATATTCACTGACTTTTTCAAGTCGCTACTTCCAAACATTTTCACGACCAGCCAGATGTCTGAATTTTTTTCACCTGCAATGGTAGTTGGAATTAGCGAGTCTTTAAAATTTTAAACTACCATGTTGTCTGGAAGATATTAAAATTGAATTATAAAATTTGAAAGGCAATTCAGAAATTAGTCCATGACCAACCAGAAGTCGGAAAATTTGACAACCTGAATTATAATCTGTTTTGAATAGTGTACAAAATTTCAGACTTCTACGTGCAAATTGATCACAAAAATTGTAGACATCCTAGGAGTAGTGGCCACCCAGACCTCGAAGGTTCACAAGCCTGCATGCGAAGCATGCACCTATTCTGCTAATATGGCCACCGTACCAAAAGGAATGATGCATTCTCCATGCACTGAGCGGCCATTGTTTGGCCCCTCGCGCCCGCTATTATGGTCTGACTCCATGGGGGTGACCAATCAACCCATAGGCGTCTCCGAGAGTTCATGACAAGGTTGCTGACCGAGCCCTCCCGTTCGGACTTAGCTTAACCCGCTTTACGCTCCAATAGGACTCCCCCATCTTTGGCCCTCGTACCCTTTGTTCACAGTACTCCCTGAATCTGCCGACGAATCAAGGACCTCTGAGGTTCCGAATTTTACACAGTGAACCAACGCGAAGGCGGGAGGGTGGTACTACTGTGTGCACCCAAAAAAACAAAAATTGTAGACAGAGACAGAAATAAAGCAAGTTAATAAAATATTTAACAAAAATAATAATCAATTGGGATTAGGCCTTAAATAGACAAGTCTGCTGGCGATGGATTGGTCAATTCCTCATAAGAGGCGGAAAGTGAAGTAAGCTAAAGCCTTAATGAAATACTTCACCTTTGGTTTGGAAACCACTAAATATATTGTTAAAATATATTACAAAATTACAGACACATAAAGATTTATTGTGGAGGAATATTTGATATATATTTAATATGGATTATGATTATTCAAATGATTAATTTGAGGTATAGGTAATAAGAGAAATTAATTGACAAAGTGGAATTATTTTAACGGTGTCATTAAAAGTGCAACCCTATATTATCATTTTATAAAAATATAATAAATATAAACATACGATATTGATACCATTTTAATAAAAAATCAATATATTAATTGAATTTTGACACTTTGTAATTCCAAGGACGTTTTAAATAGGAACCTGAGAATTTTCGTATTTCTAACTCGTTTGGGATCTTGAACAATCGCTGAAAAACACTATTTGTAATTACCAACAGATTTCGTCTTGACTTCGAGCCTCACACGAGATATGAAAAGATACATAGGAATTTGTTCGTTCCCGGCCACTTCGACCACCCAGAAGTCTGATAATTTGTAAACTTGTATTGATCATTGGACTTAGTTAGTGTTAGCTTTCTCATTTTCTATGTGATCTGAAAGAATATTAAAAATAAATTCAAAATTTTGAAAGACAATTTGGAAATAGGTCCGTTCTTGGCTATTCTGACAACCCCGAATTCTGAATATTTGTCAACTTACATTGTCATCAGGTTCTTATAAGTGCCCAAAATTTTAGATTACTACCTAGAACAATAAAAAAAAAGATTTGTGGACAGGCAGACATGAAAGCAAGTTAAATAAAAGTTTTTAAAAATCAGATCTAAATAGAACATCAAACACAACTTTTTATGAACAATTTGAAATTATACCAATTTTGTCCCCAAACACCTCATATTTTACATCATGATTAATGGCGTATTCTATTATATTATTTTTAATATATTTGAAAATTTAAATTATATATTTATTTATTTTTATATTCTATGATATTTAATTTAAACAGATTATTTTTAGATTATCATTATTTGTATTTAGTACACTGTGACTTCACTGCTCTCTTTGATGTGAGGAAATAAATAAATTATTCTGGTGGCTACTAAGTAGACTTATCTCATTATTCCCTTTTATAAATTTGTAGGATGGTTGAAACACGCTCTGGTAAGATGCAAGACCCAGCACAGGAGAGAATCAAGGCTGAAGAGTCTGCCAAGCCGCAACCTGGTGCAACAATTGGTAGAGATGCTAGTTCCGACCCAGTTGTCCTGAATCCCAACATCGACATCCCCAAGTATGATGGAACAGAAGACCCTCGCCCATGGATTGAATCTCTTGAAGAAATGGCTTCCTGTACCATTGGGCAGACTACATTATCTCCCGTTATGCTGCCATGAATATGATTGGTAGCGCCAAAACCTGGCTGAACCTACACAAAGTAAGTTTCACCAGCTGGGAAAATTTCAAAAGCCGCCTAATTGAGGATTTTGCCTCAGACGCCAACAAAGAAGAAATGAGGATGAGATTAAACAGGATACAACAGTGGAATGAACCTGCAATCAGGTTCGCAGAGGATATCCTTGTACTGTGCAACAAGGTCGACCCCCAAATGGAAGAAGAGACTAAAATAAACTGGGTTATTGGAGGGTTAAAGAAAGAATACTCTTTTGCCCTTCACCTAAACCCTCCTAAAAATACCAATGAACTTCTAGAAATTTGTAAAAAGCTGGATTTGTTCGAAAAGAATTACCAAGAACGTGCAGAAAAATCAAAAGCTCTTTATAATGGACCACGCTCTCCTCGTCCCCATCATCAAGAGCAATGGAAGAATGCTACGTCATTCAGAAGACCATATCAGAACACCTCCAAGCCCAGGCCCCCGCTCCGAGGTACTACCAGAACACCTCCAAGCCCCAGGCCCCCACTCCGAGGTATTACAGAACAAGCCTCTGCCCCAGGTATCTGCCCCTAGACGATCTTACACTCCCAATCCTGAGCCAAAACCGGTCTACCCAAGTAAAACATACAATAAGAATCCAAATTCAAATAGGAATAGGACAGAAGACGGGAGACCAATATGTTTCAAGTGTAACAAGCCAGGACACGTAGCGCGGTATTGCAGAGTCAGGTTTGTAAGAATTGTGGAAGAGGACCCCATAGTTACACAAGACAAGGTCGAAGAAGAAATCCGAATGGATAATGGAACTCAGAAGTCGAGACCTTCTGCTCTACTCTGACGTAAGTAATAGCCCGTACTCGAGTATCCTACAAGATATAGATATGCTGCATTAGAAGATTTAAACTAAACATCGCGCCTGAGTCCGTCAATCAAAGCAAGTCGACCATAATGGAATTAAAAAGTTAGACCCCCAAATATAAAATAAACATTAACGTGGATAGAATCGGTATCTGCGAAGCTTTGATTGATACAGGCGCCGATCTTTCAGTGGTCGACCTTAGTACAGCTCTTAACACAGGTCTTGAAATAATAAATCCTGATAAAATGTGCTCCGGACCCGATGGCAAAGAATTAGATATCGTAGGAAATATTATTTTAAATATAAAATTTGATGACAAAACAATTACACATCAATTTGTGATAATGAGAACACATTGCGAATACTTATACTTGGACGTGATTTTCTTAAGAAAATGAACGCAAAAATTGATTGTCAGCGTGAAATAATCAAATATGACTTGACAGAAAATCGTGACGTAATTAAATATCAACAGAAGAAAATAAAAAGTGCAAAGGATGCCATTATACCAGAACTTTCTATTAAATTGATTAATGCATTTGTAGAAGCAGAGGATGGCGAATACATCATCGAGGAGAACCATAAAATGTTTCAAACAAATGGACTTCGACTAGCGAGAAGCTTAATAAATGTTGTGAATAAGGAAACATATATCTGGATAACAAACCCTTACCCTCGACCATTAAAAATATTAAAAAAACAACATTGTGCTTTGGAAGCCAGCCAGCCGAAGTGAATCTTATGGAAGAAAGTGAACAAAAAGAGCATGAAGAACCCCAATTTCAGATAAACGAAAATTTAGCATATACGGAAAAGGAGCAATTGAAACAAGTTTTGGAAAGGTACGAGGATTTGTTTTCGTCGGGATTAGGAAGATCCAACTTAGCGAAACATCGGATCGATACAGAAGGCGCGAAACCGATCAAACACAAGCCGTATAGGGTGAGCGCGAAAGAGCGAGAAATCATAAAAGAACAAATTGATGAAATGCTCAGAGACGGCATAATTAGACCATCCTCGAGTCCATGGTCCTTCCCTGTAATCTTGGTCAAGAAGCGAGATGGTAAGTACAGATTTTGCGTTGACTACAGAAAATTGAATGATGTAACAGTGAAGGATGTTTACCCAATTCCCAGAATTGATGAAGTATTGGATACACTTCAAGGATCCAATACTTTTCAGCAATTGACCTTAAATCAGGATATTGGCAAGTAGAGGTTGAGGAGAAAGATAAAGAAAAGACAGCCTTCACTACAGCACATGGCCTATATGAGTTCAACGTAATGCCCTTTGGTCTATGCAATGCCCCTGCTACATTTGAGAGGAACATGGAAAATATGCTTGGTAATCTTAGATGGCAAATTTGCTTATGTTATCTAGATGACGTAATCATTTATAGCTCGGATTTTTCAACACATCTCAAAAGAATAGAAGCTGTTTTAAAATGTTTTCGCGAGGCTAATTTAAAATTGAACAACAAAAAATGCAATTTGCTTTCGAAGAACTGGAGATTCTTGGCCATATAACTAATCAACATGGTATAAAACCAGCGGAGCATAATATCAAGGCTATTAGAGATTTTCCTCGGCCCAAAAAGATAAAAGAAGTTCAATCATTTTTAGGAATGTGCTCATATTATAGAAAATTTATCAAAGGTTTTTCAAAAATTGCCGATCCATTAACCAGTCTTATAAAAAAGAATGTACCTTTCACCTGGACAGAAAATCAAGAGAAAGCATTTCAAACCCTTAAAGTAGCATTGATAAATCCTCCAATCTTAGGGCACTTTGACCCGAATGCAATTACTTACATTCATACTGACGCATCTAACATCGGCCTGGGTGCAACATTAGTCCAAAAGTTCGGCGATAAAGAAAAAGTTATTTCATATTTAAGTCGAACACTGAGCAAACCTGAGCAAAATTATTCGACTACCGAAAAAGAATGTCTAGCTGTTGTGTGGTCAATGTCCAAGTTACGACCCTACCTATATGGAAGGCACTTCAAAATCGTAACTGATCATCACGCACTATGCTGGCTTAAGAATCTGAAAGATCCGACCGGCCGATTAGCACGATGGGCACTGAAGATTCAGGAATATAATTTCGAAATCATACATAAATCGGGTAAAAAACATCTGGACGCTGATGGTCTATCTAGAGGACCCTTACCTGAAAACGAATGGGACGAAGATTATGAAAGACTATTTCTGAATCAAATAATAGACGAAAAGGATGATTTTATTGAGAATATTAAGGAGAACCTTAGTGGAAACAAGCGTTCAATTACACAGAACTTCAAAGAAGAAAATGGGTGTCTCTACAAGAAAAATCCAAATCCTGAAGGTAGGGCATGGTTGCTGGTAGTGCCAAAGAAGAGAAGGAAGGAAGTCATGAGTGAATACCACAACCATATGCTGAATGGCCATCTGGGCGTCGCCAGAACCACTTACCGATTGAAGAATAAATACTATTGGCCTTCCATGTTGAAAGATGTTTCAGAATTTGTAAAGACGTGCCATCTTTGCCAAAGTCGGAAAGGTTCAAATCACTTGCCTTCTGGACTTCTACAACCTATTCCCCCAGCTAACTACCCTTTTGAAAGAATCGGAATTGACTTTGTTGGCCCCTTGCCATCAACGAAAAGAAGAAGGAAGTGGATAATTGTGTTGACTGATTATTATACCAAGTATGCTGAAACAAAGGCAGTATCAGAAGCAACCGTGAAAGAAGTCTCTACATTTTTAATCGAACATATTATTTTACGTCACGGGGCCCCAAGATTTCTTATTAGCGATAGAGGTTCACAATTCACTAGCAATTTGATGAAGGAGGTAATGAAAATGTGCAAAGTGAAACACTGCTTCACAACGAGCTACCACCCCCAGACTAACGGACTAACGGAACGGCTAAATAGAACTTTAATCAATATGATCAGCATGTATGTGAACACAGACCAAAAGAACTGGGATGAAATCCTCCCGTTTATCACCCACGCGTATAATACCACGATTCAAGAAACCACAGGCTACTCTCCATTTTTCCTGTTGTTTGGAAGGGAACCCATGTCCCTCTTAGACGACGAGAATATCCCAATGGACAGTAACATGGACGATTACGACGAATATATAGAAAAACTACTTAGATAAAATAGCAAGGACGAGACAGGTAGTCATTAACAACACAGAGAAGACTCAGGAAAGAATGAAAAGAAACTATGACAAAAAACACAATGAGAAAATCTATGAACCAGGACATTTAGTGGCAGTTTGGACACCAGTCAGGAAAATCGGAAAATGCGAAAAACTATTGAGAAAATATTTTGGCCCATATCGAATATTGAAGAAGCTGTCTAACGTAAATTACTTAATTGAGCCGAAAGATAATCCTGGCCAAGACCCATTGATTGTCCATGTCTCAAGACTCAAACCCTATTTTGAGAGAATTGATGAGGTAACTCACGAGGACGTGACGACCTCTGGAGAGGGGGAAGTGTTACATCATGATTAATGGCGTATTTATTATATTATTTTTAATATATTTGAAATTTAAATTATATATTTATTTATTTTTATATTCTATGATATTTATTTAAAACAGATTATTTTTAGATTATCATTATTTGTATTTAGGTACACTGTGACTTCACTGCTCTCTTTGATGTGAGAAAATAAATAAATTATTCTGGTGGCTACATAAAGTAGACTTAT
The DNA here is from genome assembly GCA_030710605.1 of Cordylochernes scorpioides. Classification (NCBI taxonomy): domain Eukaryota; kingdom Metazoa; phylum Arthropoda; class Arachnida; order Pseudoscorpiones; family Chernetidae; genus Cordylochernes; species Cordylochernes scorpioides. The sequence continues at coordinate 76,999,004 of CP092872.1, forward strand.
CTCATTATTCCCTTTTATAAATTTGTAGGATGGTTGAAACACGCTCTGGTAAGATGCAAGACCCAGCACAGGAGAGAATCATGGCTGAAGAGTCTGCCAAGCCGCAACCTGGTGCAACAATATATATATATGTGATAATGAGTTGCTGTCGACTTATCTGTGATGAGATCCTGTCGACTCTCGCTATAGCTGTGGTAACCGGTGGTCAAACCTGTAGTAGCCGAGAGGGACAGTTTTCCAGTACCTCTCTGCACTTTGGAAGACCTTTAACAGTTTTCACAGAGTACAGGCAGTCGTGGTCGAGGCAAAGTGGAAAGTTTGGGAATGTCCACACACACAAACGAAGAGACACAGCTGTAGTAGGAAAGTTCCATGAACAGATAGGAGTTGAGCTAAGCAAGATGGAGTTAGAAGAGATCTTACTGTTTTACATGGCGATCAGGTGGTCCTGGCTATAAGCGACAAGGGCTCGCGCTGACGGTGAAAGGGGTGACTGCTGACTAACTGCGGACTAACTACGGTCGGCTAAAACCGAGGTGTTTATATACCATTCCCGAGGAGGGGGGTTGGAGATGTCTGAGAATGTGAACTTTGGACGTCTGCACCCTTTGACCTTGATGGCAACGACTGCTGAATTCCTTTTCAGGGTTGTTGGATTTCTCTCTCGATTTTAGACGTTTTTGAACTTATCAATCTTGCTTTAACTCAGCTCTTAATCTATTACATAGTTTTATTTATTTGTCTTTAGTTTGTACAAAGTACATTACATATGGTGATGCAATGACACAGATTAATCATGCATATAATTATTTATAGATGTGTTTCTATATACAACATGACAATCTTGTTATAAGTAATTATATAATATAGGGTTGTTGGTTTAAATTACCATATATATATATATATTAAAAATAAAGGCATCTCCTGACCACGAGCACGTGTGCTTTTTTAGATCGCAGAGCGCCATCTAGTGTAATTAAAAATAAAGAAGGCATTTCCTGACCACGAGCACATGTGCTTTTTTAGATGGCAAAGCGCTGATGATCACTAGATGGCTCTCTGCCATCTAAAAAAACACATGTGCTCGTGGTCAAGAAATGCCTTCTTTATTTTTAATATCAACACCTGACCCACTTATCTTTTATTTTTTCTGTTTTTTTTTTTTTTCATATATATATACCCTATCGCGAAATATTTGTCGTCAATCATCTCACCATTCCAGAAAAAACTTCCTTACACAGTCCCCAATCCAGTAGCAGCTATTGAAACCATCAATAATATTCCAATTCCACATGACAGCTATATGGTATCCTTTGATATAGAATCTCTTCATACATCAATTCCGCATGATGAAGCTATCCTGGCACTTCAAGAATTCTTACACAACCATCCGGAAATCATCCTTCCTATCCCTAAAGAAGCCCTTATAGATCTGATTGAACTTTGTCTAGCATTTAATTATTTTGGATATAAAGACAGATATTTCAAACAAGAAAAAGGTTTACCAATGGGGAATCCTGTTTCATCAGCATTAGCTAACATCTACATGGACAAAATTGATAAAATAATTGCAGACACAGCACAACTACAAGTAATAATCTGGAAACGCTATATTGATGATATACTATGCATCACAAAAGTTGATCTTTCCACCATTCTGAATTTTTTGAATAATCTCAAACCCTTTCTAAAATTCACCTTTGAAATAGAAGAAAATAACTCCCTACCGTTTCTAGACATACAACTAACCAGAAACCAAGATAGAATTGAAACTGGAATATACCGAAAACCAACCCATACTGGAAGCTATCTGAACTTCAATTCATTTGGCCCCATTCACCATAAAATTTCCGTGGTAAAAACTCTTTCAAAAAGACTAATCACACACTTTTCAACAAACAATAACGACACAAAAAAAGAAAGTACCAAGATATTTCAAGAACTACTCAGCATTAATTACCCTAAACCGTTTATCAAAAAGCATTTCTACAGACCGAGAATATCACCCACAAACAATAGACAGACTTCATCCCAAAACATTTTTTGCTCCCTACCATACAGCTATGGCTGTGAAAGAATAGCTAGAAAACTAAAATACTACAATATCACAACAAGATTCCAATCTACCTCGAATCTTAACAACATCCTCCGCCATCCTGATACAAAAAAGAATACTGAACCAAACAATAGAACCAATGTCATATACAAAATACCATGCAAGTCTTGCCAAGCCGTCTACATAGGAGAAACCGTTAAACAATTAATAGAAAGAATCAACCAGCACAAATCAGCCCTAAAACACCATAACCCGACCTCCTTACTAGTAGATCATGCTCTCATCAATAGCCACATTCCAGACTTTGAACAAACATCAATAATATACCAAGATATAAAAGAAAAGCACAGCAGGCTATTCTTGGAGAGTTGGAGTTCTTTGGAAGACAGAAATAGTATAAACCGAAAGATCGATATACCGGACATGTACACACAATTTAGATGCTCCTAGAATAGGAACCTTTATGTATATATGAACCTCAGTGGAATGTCTTCATTCATAATGCAATAGCCGAATATTTATTTTGTATATATAGATATTTGCTTTTCACTCTATTTATTCATTTATTTTAATTAGTGTTATACGATATTTATTTGCATACATTACTTTTTCATTTGGATGATTTTCGCCTGAGAGATTGTGAGACGCCCGTGTCTCAAGTGTAACGCGCGGCTTGCCGCGAAAAAGGATGAGATCCTAGAAAAAGATGGTCGTTTAGCCCATCGAAATATCGGAAATAAAAAGATTATTTATTGAATCCAAGATGTGCCCTTTATAAACATATATATATATGTTACATAAAGATTTTATTTAGGAAATGTTATATTAAAATCATTTATTTAAAATGTTATATTGAAATATTTTATTTAAAAATGTTATATGTTAAAATGTTATTTTATTTAAAGTTATAATTTCATAGATATAAATACTCTGTTTTAATCGACCGCCAGAGGTCACGCTTTCTCTATAAATAAGCATTGTTCTTCCCCGTTGGCCGACCCAAGACTTTGTAATTATGTAAATAATATTTTGTTTTATTTATTCTTACGCCTTAAGCCAGGCGGTACTTTTACCGAATGATGTTTTCCTAAAACTCAATTAAAACAATATCTGATCAAGACTATTTTTATTATTATCTTTTCAAGATTTCAACCACGACTGCACCACCATAGCATAATCATCAATATGATCCAAAACAACAGAAATAATATCTTTTTTTTTTTAAATATAATATATATATATATATATGTGTGAAAAAACGAAAGAAAAAAATAAAAGATAAAAAGATCAGGTATTGAAATCAATATTAAATATGGCATATCCTGACCAGGAGCACAAGTGCTTTACAGAAGGCAGAGCGCCATCTGGTGGAACAGAAATCAACTAATCATTGATTTAGCCTGTTCCCTGATATTTGGCCAACCCAATTTCTTGATAAATCAAGAAAAGCCATCCACGAACGCGTTTCGCGCTTTTGGCGCTCGTCAGCGTGGAGTAGGCTGAACCACTGCGACCAAAAAATAATTTTTGGTCCCAATGGCTTCTTGAAAAACCAAGAAATGGGTATTTAAGGCCAAACTTGCGTAAATACGCTTAGCACATGAAAAAACGAAAGAAAAAAATAAAAGATAAAAAGATCAGGTATTGAAATCAATATTAAATATGGCATATCCTGACCAGGAGCACAAGTGCTTTACAGAAGGCAGAGCGCCATCTGGTGGAACAGAAATCAACTAATCATTGATTTAGCCTGTTCCCTGATATTTGGCCAACCCAATTTCTTGATAAATCAAGAAAAGCCATCCACGAACGCGTTTCGCGCTTTTGGCGCTCGTCAGCGTGGAGTAGGCTGAACCACTGCGACCAAAAAATAATTTTTGGTCCCAATGGCTTCTTGAAAAACCAAGAAATGGGTATTTAAGGCCAAACTTGCGTAAATAAATCAATGATTAGTTGATTTCTGTTCCACCAGATGGCGCTCTGCCTTCTGTAAAGCACTTGTGCTCCTGGTCAGGATATGCCATATTTAATATTGATTTCAATACCTGATCTTTTTATCTTTTATTTTTTTCTTTCGTTTTTTTCATGTGCTAAGCGTATTTACGCAAGTTTGGCCTTAAATACCCATTTCTTGGTTTTTCAAGAAGCCATTGGGACCAAAAATTATTTTTTGGTCGCAGTGGTTCAGCCTACTCCACGCTGACGAGCGCCAAAAGCGCGAAACGCGTTCGTGGATGGCTTTTCTTGATTTATCAAGAAATTGGGTTGGCCAAATATCAGGGAACAGGCTAAATCAATGATTAGTTGATTTCTGTTCCACCAGATGGCGCTCTGCCTTCTGTAAAGCACTTGTGCTCCTGGTCAGGATATGCCATATTTAATATTGATTTCAATACCTGATCTTTTTATCTTTTATTTTTTTCTTTCGTTTTTTCATGTGCTAAGCGTATTTACGCAAGTTTGGCCTTAAATACCCATTTCTTGGTTTTTCAAGAAGCCATTGGGACCAAAAATTATTTTTTGGTCGCAGTGGTTCAGCCTACTCCACGCTGACGAGCGCCAAAAGCGCGAAACGCGTTCGTGGATGGCTTTTCTTGATTTATCAAGAAATTGGGTTGGCCAAATATCAGGGAACAGGCTAAATCAATGATTAGTTGATTTCTGTTCCACCCAGATGGCGCTCTGCCTTCTGTAAAGCACTTGTGCTCCTGGTCAGGATATGCCATATTTAATATATATATGTGTGTGTGTAAAAATAATAGAAAAAATTCATAAAAAGGTCAGGTGTTGATATTAAAAAAAGGCATATCCTGACCAGGAGCAAATGTGCTTTATAGATGGCAGAGCGCCATCTAGTGGAACAGAAATCAACTAAACATTGATTTAGCCTGTTACGTGGCCAAATATCAGGTTAAATCATTGTTTAGTTAATTTCTGTTCCACTAGATGGTGCTCTGCCATCTGAAAAGCACATTTGCTCTTGGTTAGGATATCCCTTTTTAAATTTTAAAATAAATATATATATTAAAAATGGCATATCCTGACCAGGAGCACATGTGCTTTACAGAAGGCAGAGCGCCATCTGGTGGAACAGAAATCAACTAAACATTGATTTAGCCTGTTCCCTGATATTTGGCCAACCCAATTTCTTGATAAATCAAGAAAAGCTATCCACCAACGCGTTATATATATATATATATGTCCTTTTTATATTGATAATACACTATATTAATAGAAAAGTGTCTCATAATTGTGAAATTAAGTGTTGCTGATGGCTTGCGACATCTGTTGGAATAAATATCAACTATTCGTTGTTGTTTTTTTTCAAATTACTACAGATTTGGCGAAATTTGGACTCTTTAGAAAATCTTATAATATCGTATCATAAGTTGGACAATCGCCTGGAGCATTGTATTGTAAAAGAACAAAATCTCTTAGGACGAAGAGTTTCTTGTTTTTGTCGTGTCCAATGAAGAGCCTCAGATGTCTCCATACATCTCTATCACAGCTGTCGCAATTTCCACTATCTTGTGTGTGTAAAGCTGTTGCTTTGGGTCCATGTCAATTTTCAGTTGTTGTTGTCGTGTCCTATGAAGAGCCTCAGATGTCTCCATACATCTCTATCACAGTAGCAGCAATGTCCATTATCTTGGTGTGTGTGAAGCTGTTGCTCTGGGTCCATGTCAATTTTTTGTTGTTGCTGTCGTGTCCAAAGAAGAGCCTCAGATGTCTCCAATACATCTTTATCACAGCAGTCGCAATATCCTCACCCAATCTTGGCTGTGTAAAGCTACTGCTCCGAGTCCATGTCAATTTTCTGAAAGGCTGCGGCCATTGCTGGACATGAGAATATGCTGGTAAGTGTTAGTTCCACACCAGGATAATTGTCACATGCCCTGTAGGTTCTTGTGCCATCTGGATGTATTGTCATTCCTTAATAAGAGTTTCTTGTACGAGTTTTCATTATTCAGCCGATATTTCGAGAATTTATGACCTTCTACAGAGTAAAAATGATGACTTATAATAAGATTAATTGTTTATATTCACATATCTGCTTATTATAGAATATCAAAAAAGCATTGCGCGCGCGCGCGCAAAAGGTTTATTTATTCCTCTTATATACATATCTGCTTATTTATATATATTAAAAGATTTGCTTTTGAAGAAATAAAAACAAAAATATATAATATTTGAATGTAAATAAGTATAAATATGTAAAATGGAATTAAAATAGAAAATAAACTATTGAGGAAATTTGTAAGAGATCGAATAGAGGAGAAAGCTAAAATGTAGTAATGATATTATATATTCTCCTAAATTAGGGAGGTAGTTTTCATTTCCTGTGTGACGAGTTGATAGCCGTGGAAGGACTTATTGGAGCGGCCAATCTCTGGCTCGCGCATTATCAGGGGAGTCGTTGAGATAATCCTGTATTCGGATAAATCTCCTTGTCCCCAGACATCTTTATATACTTATTGCTATATAGAGGAAGTATTACCTCTCACTATATATACTATTAGATGTTGATAGGAGAGTATGTGCAATATAATATATAATTATCTAGTACCCACATGTTTATCTATGCCTTTATGATTCAATAAAATCAACCAGCAATCCAGGACTAGGTTTCTTCTACTATTTTTATTTCTCTAGCTTTTAAGGGGGGGGGGGAGCAACATGGCATGGCCTTCAACAGAAAAACTAGTATAAATTACAGCGCTAACTTTACTCGCCGAAAAAAAGTATATCTATGAAAGAATAGTGTAACAGCAACAAAAGTCTTTTATTAAGACATTCTGTCTTATCTAGACTTTCCTCGACGTCCAAAAAGGCAGAAAATAGTATTGTCAAGTAGCTCCGCTAGCAAGAGGCCGCTCATTAGGATTATCTTTAACTTGGGGTAAGTTGTACACTCTCTCTCTCCCTATAAATACCCCTTATAATAAATTAATTATTCCCAAACTTGCCCTTGCTTCATTTATCTCCGCGACAGTATAAAGAACCGGATTAGGCACATTTTCCTTTAAATATTCATCAAAACGATGCATTATGTTATCACCCTAGTAATAACCTATACTAGAAATGATATAGAATGAGCCCCAACACCATTTTTGGCAAATTCAGATAAAAACCCAACCTGTACACCATGGTTTCAGGCTTTGGCCTTCAACAGTACTGGGCTGGTTTCGATTTATTAACATCCTAAGAGAGGTATTGGTCGGAATTACCAAACAGGTGTTATAGATAGTGAAGCGGATGTAGGATGTTGTGAAATCGATCGAATTTATCATATTGGTGTTCAAGATGGTAATGGTTCAGGCTAGAGTACAACATAAAGGATACCGAAAGAGGCACCTTCCCATTGTGGCTCATTCTTTATCATCACTAAACGATATTTTACTATGGTGATAACATAATGCAATCGTTCTGATACATATATAAAAGTAGAGATGCCTCTTTCGGTAGATGATTAGCATCCTCCCGTAACCTCATGTTAGGCAATATAAAGTATTTGAAAAAGTAAAAATAAATATCAGGTAAAAGGTTTCTTTTAAATTTAAATTTGCAAGCTTTAGAGCAAATATACTGTTTTTCAACGGGTTAATACTCTATGTACAATCTCTTAAGTATATTTAATAATTGAGATTGTACATAGAGTATCAGCCTGTTGAAGAACAGTATATTTGCTCGAAAGCTTGCAAATTTAAAATTAAAAGAAATTTTCTACCTGATATTTATTTTTACTTTTTCAAATAATATCTGGGTAACTATTGCTCACATAAATATAAAGTATCAATAAGTGAACTGGAAATCATCTATATACAGTCTTTGTTGAAAGGCATAACAAACAATGCATTTTCCTGATCATTTTCATTTTCTGAAAGATACTCTCGGTTTTACTGCCGAATTGTAGAAATGGTATATAAGTATATATAAAGCTCTCATTGATCAATGATTTAGAGATAGAAGAATGTATATTTATGTATATGTAATATGTATATGTAATAGGCATTTAAATCTGCTAATTTATTTATAGAGAAATAATGAACCATAGGAAGATTTCAGCTCAATTTAGCATATAAATTTATATATTTTAAATAAAAATACACTTTGTATTCTTTATTTAATATTCCTCTATAGTATATAATATCGCTCAAATATAAGACTTGGAATTACAATTTGAATAGTTTTATTCATCTCCTAAAATATAATTAATTGCTTAAAATTATAATTGCTATAAATAACCCTATATTGTTTAATTACTATATATTCAAATCACCAGTGAATGCAAGTAACAAAGTATGGATTTATCACCATGTAAGAGGGTAAGTTTGAACTTCATCCTACAAGTATGGGCGTGTAGTAGGCTTGTAGTATAAACAATCTTAAACCATTACATACCCTTATTATCATAGACTTCACAAGGTGTACCTGGCATAATAAAGGAAAATACAGTTAAACCTGACTATAGCGCCCCCTCTAAATAGCGTCTTTCTCTATATAGGGTCCGATTTTAAATACATAGTACATTAAAAGTGACCTGTCTATAGCAACCCCTCTCTATAGCACCCTATTTTGGTGAGTTCCAAGAAGGGGCGCTATAGACAGGCTTAACTGTACATAGAGAGTACTTTAAAAAACTGTTTATTTACCTATACCATTTTTTACTATGATTTTTAACCCAATATGTTTAAAGAGAACCTGTCACTACTAAGTAACTGGAAAGGAAGGCCACACTCTTACTTTGCATAAAGATATCCATTCACCAGACAACTACAGAGGCTTCATCTACTTCTATGTACGTATAATATATTCACAGATATCATCAGAAAGAGAAATGTAGTAGTAATCAAACCAATAAACCTTGGCCACATCAATATGTATAAATGAAAGGCAGAAATACCGCACATATGATGAAAATTGTTATAAACGATATAAACCAATTGAAAAACAAGAAAGAAGAGACCTACAATTTTAACAAGTTATAAAGGGTCAAGAAAACTACTGGATGAATTGTGAAGAGTAATGATAAACGGAAAAATAAACACTTTGTTTATCCGTTTATCATTACACTTCACAATTCATCCTTTCATATTTCATCCCTAAGGTTAAAAATAATTGTTATTTCTCCCCTTAAAAATAAATTTCGATTTTTCGTTCAAAAGAAAACACATGCGGGATAATATTCAAATGTCGTTCTACATTCAAACCAAATGTTACTTGTACCTTGATAGGATCTTATGAGTATAGCGCTTAATGAATCAGCAAACTAAACACACGATATAATAAATGGTTAATCCAAATGATGTAGCCTTAACAAAGTATATATGAATATATATAGATGTATCTTTTAAATGATCTAGAAAAATAAAGGTCGCATTCCCCGTCAAAATTAAACGCCATCTAGTGGCCGTCTCCGCAAACTAGCGGACTGATGTCGGTCACAAATCTGGTGTTTAATAAGATGAGATTATCAAATTCCGTAAAGGTGGAAGTTTCTTGAAAAAGTGATCATTTATAAAAACAAAATAGTTGAGAAATAGTACAAAGGTGAATTTGTACTTGGATCAGGTAGATAAATCAAGAAAAAAGGTATTTCCTGATCGTGCAACTGAAAGTTGCTGATGGCTTGCGCCATCTATCGGAATAAATATCAACTAATCGTTGATTTTTAATTATTCCAGAATTGGCCAAATACCGTTTATTGATTAATCAAGAAAAGCTAACCACGTACGTATTTTAGGCTGTTGGCCCTCGTCAGCGTGGTGAAACCTGTACCTCAACGACCAAAAAGGCTGGTCTTTGAGGCATCTTGAACAACCATGAAACGGGTATTTAGGCCGGAAGGGCGTGAAAATGCCAATCAATGTGAAAAATGTACAAAAATGAATTTGTACTTGGATCAGGTAAATAAATTAAGAAAAAGGTTATATTCTGATCGTGCAACTGAAAGTTGCTGATGGCTTCCGCCATCTATCGGAATAATTGATATTTATGATAGTATGATCAACGATTAGTTGATATTTATTCCGTTAGATGGCGCAAGCCTTCAGTTGCACGATCAGTAAATGCCTTTTTTCTTTAAAAGATTAGGGTTTGCAAACTCCTATACATAATTAGGTATCATTCTAACAACCAACTTAGATTTCTTTAAACTAAACATAAAAAGTATATTCATGCAAGATTACACAATTACTAATTTATACTAAGTTAACTTATATATCATCTCTTTAAAGGTTTTCAATAAGAATATACTTCCAGCCTATGCAATATTGTAACTGAATAATTATTGTAAATACTCTGTTGTTAGTTTATCAACTAAGATATTTGGTTACGTCATTCTTACCATTCTTGTAGATTATCACTTGTAAACTTCGACCCGGGTTCGATTCCCGCATTGGACACTTTTTTTCTGATATAAAAATAATTACTCCAATTGCTCCCGATTCTTGCAAAAGTCCAACCCCACCAGCAAGTACAAGTAACCAAAAGGGGCTCTGTCACATTTGTAAGTGCAAAGTCGAACTGCTTATCACATATGTAGACATGTAGTGCAGTTACAGTAAAATCAGTCGCCTAATTCTACCCACCATGATTATCATGGCATGTACCACGTGTATTAGGGATAAGAAAAAATCACTGGAAAAATTATTATCACGTTTTTGCATTCTATAGATTTGTTAATAAATTATTTGTGATATGATGCACTAGAGCGCCATCTGTTATCAAAATCCGAAACTATTTTAAACGCGTAAAATTCTTTCTGAAATTAAACAATTTCTGCTGCCCATACTGCAATGGAAAAATTAAATTAAGGCCCTCCCTTTAATTTTTCCATTGCAGTAAGGGCAGTAGAAATTGTTTAATATCAAAAAGAATCTTACGCGTTTAAAATAGTTTCGAATTTTGATAAATTATTTGTAACTTGAATTTTTGGAATACTTACCTCTCTGCTGTGAAAATATTTTTATAGTCAGTATTTATAAAAGTCATATTATCTTAGAATTAGATAAAGCAAAAGCAAAATATTCAAAAAAAAAAAATGCTTGCAATCACTCTTAATGCATCACAAAGTGTTGACTTTGAGTATAGAGAAAATATAGAGAGAATTCATTTTTAAAATTTCAAATAAAAATATCATTTACATTTTTCTCAAACTTTGACGAAATAATCTAGGTATTAAAAGCATTGGAATTAAATATTAAAATTTTGAAATTTTCCAGTTTTTTATTTTTTAATTTGAAGTAAGAAAAAAAAGACGTCTTTCTAAAATTAACTTTTCTATTTAAAAAAAATATTATTAATTCAATATTTTATTTTGAAAATAAAGTTTTATAGAAAATGTGATCTTCTTTTTTCCCTTGATTGATCGTAAGATCTGTATAACCATTTATAGAATGTTCGAGCTGGTTGAATCCTATACGTAGTCTATTGAACACCTTCCTATACAGTCACTATTAGAAAATACAAAATGAGATTTGAAATGATCTCATCAAACCTGCAAAGAATAATTACTTTAAAGACAAATATAAGGAATACTAGCGGATGTACCCGGCTTCGCCCGGGTTTTACCCGAGTAAAGGTTTGTCTAACGAATCTCTCGATAAAGTGAACATTTTTCCCGGTCCCTTGTATAATACTCGATAAGTTGAATAAAATCAATATTATTTGGTTCCCTCGGTAATTGGAAGTTAAAGGAATAGTATCTTGCATTGGAATTGTATCATTATTCTTGTATGGATGTACCCGGCTTCGCCCGGGTTTTACCCGAGTAAAGGTTTGTCTAACGAATCTCTCGATAAAGTGTACATTTTTCCCGGTCCCTTGAAAAATACTCGATAAGTTGAATAAAATCAATATTAATTGGTTCCCTCGGTAGTTGGAAATTAAAGAAATAGTATCTTGCCTTGGAATTGTATCATTATTCTTGTCTCAAATAAATTGCCGTGCCATCCTGAATTTTGTCTTTCCTAATTTTCTACATTACAAAATCATCGTATCATCATGATAATATTTAGAGCAGATTGTTGAATTATAACAGATAAATTAGAATATTTATCTTGATTATTTTTAGGAGAAAAGTTATTTCAAAAATTATATTTGCTAGAAACCTTCCCAGTACTATCTATATATATAATTGCCTTATTCTGTCTGAAGCTCACGGATAGAATGCGCGCCCATTGGCTGCCGGCGAACACGTGTCCTCCCTGCCCCCCTCTAGACAACCCTGTTATCAGCTGTGTGATACATACACCTGTCTATAGCGGCCACTCTAGACAACCCTGTTATCAGCTGTGTGATACATTCACCTGTCTATACAGTCCACCCTGTTTATAGCGGTCACTTTAGACAACCCTGTTATCATCAGTGTGTTACATTCACCTGTCTATACAGACCACCCTGTCTATAGCGGTCACCTTAGGCAACCCTGTTATCAGCAGTGTGATACATACACCTGTCTATACAGACCACCCTGTCTATAGCGGCCACTCTAGACAACCCTGTTATCAGCTGTGTGATACATACACCTGTCTATACAGACCACCCTGTCTATAGCGACCACCCAAGACAACGTTTTTAAAATATATTCGCACTCGGGTAAAACCCGGGCGTTGCCCGGGCCATTCGTCAAGTACTAAATAACTTCCCCAAGTTTCATGGCGTTCCAATGAGTGGTTTGGTCAGCCATAAAGGACAGACGCACACACACACATACATTCATTCTTATAGAAATAGATAAACCTTTTTAATCATCATCTCAAAGAATTTTCAAATCTTAATTCGAAAATTAAAATCCCTTTTGTTATATATATACTCATGAAAAATACTTAAGGAAGTTGTACCTTTTAGCATGTATATCGGGATTCACACAATAACCTTCAAAGATATTTTATACACAGTGACCTTTATTGAAGACATACGAAATAACAAAATGTGAACAAAATTGTGTCTGTCTCCTCATTAAAACAGCTAAATGGCGGCATGAAAGGCTTTTCACTTCCTTTTTTTTCTATTTTTTTTTAAATATATATATAATTCACTGCTAGTAATATTAATAATTTCCATTTTAAGGATTTCAAGCTTTTTTTTTTTTTTTGCTAGTCTAACAGTGAATGGTCATCATATATGTGGTGGTGTTTCCGTGATGTGTTGGTGTGGCTTGTGGAAAGGCCGCTGATAAAATTATAATTAAAATTAATTTATTTAAAGCCATAAATATATAAAGAGAAAAGAAGTAACGGTTGAAGTAACGGCCGTTGGGAGCAAGCCTTCTTGTTTTTCCGCCAGTGGCCAGCAATAGTCCGGATGACGCCCGCGCATGCGTAGTGACGTGTTCTCCCAACACGCGCTTGCCAAACCATATGCATATTTACATATGCTTTACCTATTTACAAGAAAAAATATTATATAATTTCGAAGATCATTTGTTGATTAAAAGTTGATTCAGAGAAAAATACAGCTACATCAACCAATAGTTTATTCCAACTCCCGACACTTTGAATTTGTATTACTTTGAATCCTAATTCTACTTATATACATGCAAAGATCAGGTTGTCTTTTGTTTAATATCGCTATCGAAAATCGAATTCAAAGAATAACAATCAAGACTTGAAATATTTTTGAATACTCTAATTTTTCAAAAATTCAACAAGAACTTCTAAAAATGCATGAAACTACTGCAAATTGGAAAATTTCAAATATTACTATGTTACTTACACGAAAAATAATAACCTATTCAATATTAAGATTTAGAGTCTGGGGCGGATTAAGTAGGGATGTCTGCCACGATGATGGGCGAAGTGAATGGAGCCCTTCGGAGATCGGGTTGTATTTTGTTTAATAACGCTATGGAAAAAGGTAATCAGAGAATAACAATCAAGACCTGAAATAATTTGGAATACTTCTAATTCTAAATGAAACTACTTCAAAATGGAAAATTTAAAATATGACTATGCTACTTACACGAAGAATAATTACCTATTCAATATATACATGCATGGTTTTCTGAAATACAGCGTCACGTATCTGCATACCTGACGCTTTACATGTATATTCAGAAAATCGTTTATGTATATAAGTATACCTAGGATTCAAAGTAATCATTCCCCTGAAGAGAGCGACACTAAGTTAATGAAACGTCGGATGTTAAAATAAACTATTGGTTGATGTATCTGTGATTTTTATATAAACATTATTGTGATGAAAAATATATAAAAAAGGTCAGGTTTTGTTATTAAAAACAAAAAAGGCATATCCTGACTAGGCCCACATGAGCATTTCTAAATTGCAGAGCGCCATCTAGTGGAATGGCGCTCTGCCATCTAGAAATGCTCATGTCTAGTCAGGATATGCCTTTTTTTTGTTTTAATATACATTATTAATAGGTAGTTTTCTTGGTCTCAAGATCGTTCTCTTGGTATTCTTCACCATGGGGTCCTACAGTCTTCTAACAATTTACTGCCTAAGGCGGTTTCCAGTTTCCTATATCTAATAGTAAAATGTAATGAATAATGAACCGTTTTAATATAGTGAAATTAATAGATCGTATTAAGTGGAATAAGATAACGATAATCTCTATATTCGTTATATAGAAGAAACACAAATCAAGGAGAAGAGCTTCTTTTTATAAGAGAACTAGAAGAATGACCCGGCTTCGCCCGAGAATTCCCCCGAGTGCAATTTCCTTCATACTGAAAGTGCATCAATAATAAATAGTAGAAGTGCCATAGAATAGAAATACAGAAGTAACACATAAACCACAGGCAAAAAGTGTGTGTGATGACAAAAATTGTATTATATTAGTGTTTAGGTATTTGATTTAATTATTTTTAGCAATCCGTTTAGTTGTTTCAAAATCAATATAGTTTAAATATATGGCAGCTTTTCCACCCAACCCCCGAGGTTTCCGCCCCAGCGCATTAACCCTTGAAATTGCCTGAGTTGAGTGAGTGACTGCGATGGATCTTGACTTCGATGCCCATATTCTATGTAAGAAAAAGAAAAAATAAGTTTATAAAAAATGAATCCAAAATACTGGTATGTAAATATTTTTCTGTAAAAAAATAAAAGAGCACATGGAAAGATTAGGCAAACATATG
This sequence comes from Cordylochernes scorpioides, assembly GCA_030710605.1. Lineage (NCBI taxonomy): Eukaryota > Metazoa > Arthropoda > Arachnida > Pseudoscorpiones > Chernetidae > Cordylochernes > Cordylochernes scorpioides. The sequence goes on from CP092872.1 coordinate 77,014,160, forward strand.
TATTTGCTAATGACTGCTACTGCATTTTAAACGATTTTTTTTAAGGAGATAAAAAAATAAAGGCCAGAACAAAAATTAATAAAAATACGAAAGCCATTATTTACATACAGTAACGCTAAAATTGTTAAGTTTTTTTTATTGCATTGTATGCACTTACTGTAGCTTATTATTATAAATTTCTCTCTCAATACTTTTTTTTTAAAGTAACACTCGTATAAAAAGATATTTCAAAAAAAGTACGCAAGCAACTTGAAAAAAAAATGCAGAACGCTCATTGGTCGCTTAATTGGCCTGGCATTGTTATTTCGCCTCGTATTTACTCCGCGTTAAAAAAGTTATTCAAATGAAAAAAAGAAATAGCCAAAAATACTAATCAAAATGTAGCCGAAAATTTTCCTCAGGTTTATAAAAAGCGACATGCAAAATTTGGTACCAATTGGTTCAGTAGTTTTTGAGTTTATCGCGAAACAGACAGACATTGACTTTTATATATATAGAGATGATCGTACAAGCTTTCGGTTAAAACGCCTTTCTACGGTTGCGGTGTGACTTGTGTTTCTTCTAAAGAGTGAAATGTTTCCTCTTTTTTGCGAATAAATCACAATTTTAGAGAAGAACTCTCTTTAACTGGCTAAAGAAGAAAACGCTCTGCGTTGTGTAATCCATCTCTAATAAAACAGTATAGCGATACAGATGGATATTTTACCGGGAGGATATTGATCTAAAAAGACAAAGATCGCCTCTCCCGTCAAAATAGACGTCAAAAACCAGACGCCATTCCGCTCTAGGCTGGCGAGAGCCATTAGCCCGAAACCATGGTCTCTAGGTGGACGCTTTTCAGTTTGCCAAAGCTGATATTGTGGCTTTGTCACCGACCCGAGGCCGCTAGTTTGCGGCGACGGTCAATAGATGGCGTCTGGTTTTTGACGTCTATTTTGACGGGAGAGGCGACCTTTGTCTGTTTAGGATATAGTGATAATTATGATGCATTATCGCGCCATCTGTTATGAAAATTCGAAACTATTATAGACGCGTATGATTATTTTAAAAATAGAACAAATTTCTACTGCCTTTACTGCAATGGAAAAATTAATCGGAGGGCCTGGCTCATCAGTGGTGAACCCTCCCAGCGGTTTTGCAAGTTTAATCTACCAACCGCTGTTATATTGCTTTTTTTATTTTCCTTTTTTAGTGATACTGGTGCTAGAGTCTTAAAATGGGTATTTTAGATGAAGTATAGACATAAGCTTTGAGGACAGTATAATTACATACAATTATAATTATATATAATATGCTTCGAGCAATCGCTCTTCCGCAAATATCAATTTGTGCCTTTTATTGAAACATTTATATTATGATGCATTAGCATTCCATACAAAGACACATACATCTGACAACGTCTTGCTATTTAAAACTCCAATTTAATCCCTGCTAACTAAAGAAGCATGGCAATAGAAAAACTCCCTTCTTTGTCTCAGAAATAAATATCTTAAAAGGTGAATGAGAGGAAATCTTTTTTTCTCGGTTACCTTGAAGAAAATGGATTATCGTGAAAAAAAAAGTTGACAGGGAATTTTCCAAGTTCTTTAATGAAATCTCTACCCACTACCTGTGGTAAATTCTTATTTTATGTGATTGCAACTTTTTTACATAAATGTTTAGTTAATAAACTATTTATATTATGATTTAATATATTCATTATAAAGATTATATTTATATATAACTATTAAAAATATTAGCGAGCAGGTTTTATGTAATAGTAAAAAGAATTTGGGGTCAAATTTTTATCGTCGAATATTTTATGTATTCTCAACATATTTCTAATGCAATAGATTAGTATAAAATCGTTCTGTTTCATACAAATCCAGATTTTATAATTTAATGATATTGCTTATATATATAGCGTGTTAATAATATTATATATTATGATGCACATGAAAATTCGGAATTATTATAGACGCGTATGATTCTTTAAAAATTAAACAATTTCTACTGCCCTTACTACAATGGAAAAATTAATGGGAGGGCCTGGCTCATCAGTGGGGAACCCTCCCAGCGGTAGATTAAACTGGCGAAACTGTAGAATGATATTCATGTACCTATTCAAGGGAGAGGTGCCATTTTAGGTTCATATGCAAATCGATTTAAAATTATTTTATTATTCCTATTAGGAATCATATATTATTATTTAATTTTTATGAATGTGCATATATAGTCTATACTTATTCATATTTATGTGTATATATTTCAAATTTTAGCCCCATAGTGTTGTAAATATTTTATATATCGTCGCGGGAAGGCATCGCGTGATCATCCAAAGCAGTTCAAAAACAAGAAAAGCCCTGACGAAGTTAGGCGTACAGCCTATTGAAATATTGGCATTTTGTATTAAATAAAATGTTTTGTTTTATTTTAGATCTAAAATATGCCTTTTAATTAATATATATATATATATTAATATCAACTTCATTCACTGAATCTTATAGCTAATCATAATTTGCATTGTACATTTCAAGTTGCATAAGTTGGCTTTGAAACAATCCATTTGGTTAATTAGTGCGAAAGGAAATGGAAGTTTGCAAAAGGTTAACGGAAAGACAACTAGTTCACAAATTCTGAGAGATAATTGGGTAACTGTTCTAATGAAAATAAATAAGCAATTATACTAATTAGGGTTAGGTATTCCTCCAACTATTAAGTTACTTTTCTGTTTATTCATTCACTAAACTAATACTTCAGAGTTGCACTTGAATATTTCAAGAATAATTAAACTAGAGGTCGATATTGTCAAGATCAAGATATTGTCAAGTAGCTCTACAACCCCGGTCACAGGACTCTATGTGACACCTGTCAATCATCCCTGGACTCCGGGGGGACGACCACAGGTGTGAGGGGTTCTCGGAATCTTATCGGCAAATAAGGAAAACGAGGCGCCTCGGTGACTGAACACTCTCATTATTATTTTTTTTACCTTGGGATAAGTTGTTATCTCTCTCCCTATAAATACCTCTTGTATAGAATTTATTGGAGAACTAAATAGTAAATACCCTTTATAATTATTTAAATACTAGCCGAATGATCCGGGCAACGCCCGGGTTTTACCCGATTAAATGTTTTATTCAAATACTATTCGTTACCATTTTAAATTAGCGCCGTGGATGTCACTCTTGTAAAACATCCCGCTCTAAACTTTGTATGTTTTTAAAATATAAAAATAAAAATGTAAATTTTTCACAACGATATTTGAAAATTGCATTATTTTGATTTTTTATATGAATATATTTTAAGTTTGATTTATACTTAAAATGATAGCAAATGATCTCTTGCCCCTACGCCATCATTACGTCACTCAAGGTCACTCTTGTGAAACGTCCAGCTCCACCTATCTCTGTCGCCCCACGGGGTCCATGCTTCCTCAACTTTACTTCTCTAAGTTACCGCAGTGAGGCGCTGGTTGCGAGTGAAATAGGGAAAATTTGATAATAATTTGTTAATAACTTTAATAATATTCGAGATAGAAGCCTGGAAATTTTCCTATAAGTTTTTCCAGATTCAATTCTATATACTATTAAAATTTCAGCCAGATTAGTTAGCATTGTGGACGTGTAAAGCCGACAAACATACATACATTGACTTATATATATATATAGGAATTCCTAAATTTACCCTTTCTGTATTTATCTCCTCGACAATATTCTCAAATGATAAAATTCCTATTACAGAATAAGATGGTCAACTCTTCATTATAACAAGTATGTGGATTCGACAAATTACAAAAAGACATTAGAATCCACAACTCTTTAAAATTTAACTGCATAAAGTAGCTTTCGGACAAGCCCTTCCTCAGAAAACAGGAAGGACTTACCCTTAGGCTATTAAAACAATTGATAAAAAAGAGTTGCGACTTATAATGCCTTTTTTAATGATCAAGTATGTCAGGTTAATATTGTTTTACTAGGATGTCGTTTGGTAAATTCTTCAGCTTTTATTCTTTCCCCAGACATGTCTTTCCAGAACGTGTTTCAACCACCCTACAAGGTAAGATAAGTGAATAATGAGATAACTCTATTTTAAGTAGCTTCCAGAATAATTTATTTATTTCTCACATCAAAGTATAGAGAATTGTGAAGCCACACAGTGTATCAAAATATAAATGGTGATTTTATATGATACCTAAATACAGTAAATAATAAGAATAAAAAGGCATATCCTGACCAGGAGCACATGTGATTTTCAGAAGGCAGAGTGCCATCTGGTGGAAAAGAAATCAACAAAACATTGATTTAGCCTGTTCCCTAATATTTGGACAACCCATAATGTTGTGGATCTATATGAATTTGTAAATACTAGAGAGAATTATTACAGATTTAACTATTTTTGCCAATATATATTTATGATTATCTTTCTAACCTGGAGAAGGATCAGGTTTCTTATATATCTTATTGTTTCTCTTTTTATTTATTTTTGTATAATATGTTTATAACTGCTTTTGTTTTAAAATGTAAATCGATGCAATTATCCCTAGCCGAGATATCCCGTTTTTTGTATCGAGATATAAATAAATTTAAAATAAATATTATCTTGATAATAAAATAAATAAATATAAAATATCAATTTTAAATTAAAATATATGAATAAACAATACACTACAAATTTAAATAAAATAGGTGCATTAGCTATGATGCAACAATATATAATACAAAGATATGACAACCATACATCAATATTTCATTCCTAAATATAACCTTAAAATGAACCTTATTACAAAGAAATATAAACACAACAAAAAAAAAAGATTAAGTTTCGATATTGAACTACCAATCGTTTAATTATTACCTTGATGTAACCATTGAACTAATATATATATATTTGCATATTGGTTATCTGAACGCTGATTGGCTGTTTAAAATATGTGAAATAGTAACTAAGGTTACTATGTACATGAGCCTAATCGACCCCAGCAGTTAGAGCAAGAGGGGAGAACTGAGCTTTTCCCCCTTCCACGTGGCGCCACTGTTTTCCCCGACCAGATAAGTGGGAATATCAGGAAACTCTGTCCTCCTGACAATATATATGACATATATATTCTGACAATATACCTAATTCTTTCTCTAATAATCGAGTTCAACTTCATTTGTTTTTATTTTTCATTTCCCTACATTTTGTTCAAAATACATTATACAATTCGAAACTATTAGAGACGCGTATGATTCTTTTTTTTTTTAATAAAAAATTTCTACTGCCCTTACTGCAATGGAAAAAAAAATAATGGGAGGGCCTGGCTCATCAGTGGTGAACCCTCCCAGCGGTTTCGCCAGTTTAATCTACCATACCTCTGTTATATTGGATTTTTCGATTTTCCTTTTAGAGTGATACTGATGCTAGACTCTTGAAATGGGTATTTTAGATGAACTACGGACATATAAAAGGAAGATCGAAAAGTGCAAAATAACAGCGGTATGGTAGATTAAACTGGCGAAACCTCTAGGAGGGTTCACTACTGATGAGCCAGGCCCTCCCATTATTTATTCCATTGCAGTAAGGGCAGTAGAATTGTTCATTTTCAAAAAATAATCATACGCGTCTATAATAGTTTCGAATTTTGATACCATATGGTGTGCTAATGCATCATAACAATATACGGTAGAACCTCCCTTTAGCGGACACCTCTTTACAAAGTACAGTTTTCATTTGTAAAATTACCATTTTAACTATTTAGTAACTCTCCGGTAACAGGACATCTCTCTCTAAAGGACACTTTGGCTCTGTAACTAGATGTTGTCCTTTATAGGGAGGTTCTACTGTATAACATACTGTATTACTATTTTTACAAAAGCTTTCAATTTTCATATTATTTATATTTTTTATTTTTTTATTTTTACTTTCAATTATCAATTTTTTAAATGTATTGTTATCATTGTTTTTGATCAATGACAAAGTTGTTGTCATTTGATCTACAAGAATTTGTAAATTAAGTTTATTGTGCAATAAATTGATATAGAGGGAGCAATCTCTCGATTTATTTTGAGAAAAAAAATGTTTTTTTTTTTATTTACAGATCTAGGTACGTCCTTTTTAAAATGAATATATATTATGTTATTCTGTGAACCAAATAAGGAATGTATTTGTATATTATGCTGATCATTTTTTCCTGTCAAACCTGGACTTTTTCCTTAATCATCTTACTGGGAAGATTGACACACGCACGTGTGGTTAGCTTTTCTTGTTCAATAAAGAAATAGTATTTGGTCAATTCTGGAATGTTAAATAAATCAATGATTAGTTGATATTTATTCCGATAGATGGCGCAAGTTATTTTCAACTTTTAGTTACACGATTAGGAGATGCCTTTCTCTTAAACATCTATGTGAGTTATTCAATTAGAAAGTTTTTCATTTAAGAAGATTTTTAGAATGTAAATAAGATCTTTGATATCTCAAGCTAACAGGTCCATGACTCTCGTCTATATGAGTATTGTTGTAGATAGTCAACGCCATGTAGAAGGACGTTAAAGGTCCGAAAGCTAGCCAATAAAAGAATTATAAAATGAAATTTGACAATTATACCGCAAATGTTTCTTTTGAACGAAAAATCGAAATTTAATTTAAGGAGAAATAACGATTATTTCTAACCTTAGGGATGAAGTATGATAGAATGAATTGTGAAGAGTAATGATGAACGAAAAAATATAGTGTCCAGGGATGGGAATCGAACTCACAGTGTTCCGCTTACCGGGCAGATGCCATGTCCACTAGACTACCCTGGACATATTTTTCTGTACGTAAATATTATATATATATATATATATATATATTGTATTATATAAAAGAATTACATAAGAAACCTATCCCTGGATGAATTATTTCCAAATGATAGGATGCAAAGGGTTATCAATTTTGTAAAAACCTTCATGAAGAAACATGAAATATTCATGATACCATATCAGCAAGTTCCTAGAATATGTTTTATAACACTAGGAAAATTTGTTCATTAAAAAGTATCGCTATGACACTTTCTTATTTGACTTATAAATAATGGTCTTATTATATATTAAGTATAGGGTAAAGGACCTCTCAGGTGAGGTCTTTTAAATATATAGATACTTCAGGTCTCTAGTAGAGGAGGTCTCTTATTGGAGGTTGTGTTACTTTAGATTTTTTTTAGAAATGGTGGTCGTTCAAGGAGTTCTTCAGTCATCAGATGTGTCGCTCATGAGAGGTTTGACTGTTGTGTTTTGAACTATTGAAGGAGTTTAGGTTAGTTGTGGCCGCGGTGAAGGAATGCGGTTTCTCTGTTAAGTTGGAAGGCGGCTGGGGCGACGGTAGCGCTCGCGGCGGGAGCACCGATCATTAGGCGGGAGGCGGAGATGAAGGCGCTGTACGCGGCCGTGGTGCCGCCCATGCTGGCCGCCTGCGTGCTCTCCGCGGCCGTAAACGTAGCCGTGCTGGTGGCCGCAGCCCGTGCCCGTCGTCGATTGTCTCCCACCCTCTGCCTCTCCCTGAGCTTAGTGACGGCTGATGCCTACGCCTCCACGACCGTGGGTGCCGGACTGGCAGTCAACTCCCTCATGCCGGCGGTGTTTGGCATCCAAGCTTCCGCCTGTGCTATTTTAGCTCTGGAAGCTGCCCGACTCGGAGGTTTGGCCGTCTCTGTGTCCCATCTGCTTGCTCTCGCTGTCAACCATTACGTGGGTGTCGTGCGACCTCTTCACTACGCTGCAGTTGTCACACGTCGCGCTGCCATGCTCTCCATCTGTATCATGTGGGCTCTACCTTTGGCCTTCTTCTTCGTCTACTTCGCTAGTGTGTCAGGCCAAGGCTTCCAGTCGCCCGACTGTTCACGAATGGATTTCCTTCAGTTCAGTCCGTTTCGAGTGACTGTTGCGCTTCTTTTTGCCCTCCCCTTACCATTCATGGTAGGTATCTATGCCCATGTGTTTGTGACCGCTTCTAGAAGACAACGCCCCAATCGTTCAGCCAGCATGAAAGCTGTCGTAACAACATTGCTGATTGTGGGAACCTACATCATAGGATGGCTTCCTGCAGTTCTCTTCTTTGTTCTCACATGTCTCGATTGTCCCATCCCATACACAGAAGTCCCTGACAAGGTCAGAGTGTCACTCGCCGTTCTTGTAAACTCTTTGATTGTCGCGAAGTCCTTCGCTGACCCCATCATCTACGTTCTCCGCATGCAGGAAATCAGAGAGGCCACGCTGAGGCTGTTGTGCTGCTCGGACCCTCGGCAGCGTCCACAGATGCGCTCCCAAATCAATGGTAGCACACGCCATCCCCGTCTCCTGAGGGCTGACACCAAACAGGACTCGTTGGTCCCTTCATCCTCCCAGATACTAAGGACTTCCATTCACGGATGTAAATACCCTGGACTCGGTTTCTCCGTTCTGCCACAATAAAGTAAGTAAGCACCATCTCTCAACTCTCTTCCCACATTTCTTTCTTTATTCCTTATACACATTAGCTCTCCACAATCTACATATTCGACCTCCCTCACCGATCTACATAAACTTATCTGGAATATTTGAAGAAACGAGCTATATACAATAAAATAACAATACGCATATCTGCATTTTAACAGGAGAGCTTTTTATTTCATCGCCAGTTTAAACACCCTTTAACTTTATAAGTTATTTATATCTGAAATATGTTCTTCATTTTAATAAAGAGCCAACAAACTATCACATAATCATTCTAAAATCTGTCAACCTCAATAAAAACACTTATCACGAGTGGATATTAAAAACCTTCCAAAAGCGTAAAATAAGGTAAAAACCTCCCAATAACGACCTCACTGATGAGCAGCTACCTCCCTCAGCGACCAACTTCGTGAAACCCTTTTTTCTCCCAATATATAATCCAACCTCTAATGAGACACATCCTCAAGTAGTAAGACCAGGAATATCAATGTTTCTGGGACAGTCTCTAATAAGATAATACTGTATATAGAACGAGATAGTGTGTTAAAGTAAAAATATTCTACATATTTATGCAAATTACACTTATATATAAGTTAAATTCAAAATTATTTCTATTCCTATTGTCGGGAAAACTAACTAAAGCAATCCTTGAGAAATTTCGTAAATGTTTTTATCTAGATCTTAATGATATAGATTGTCAGTGATTTCAAGAACTATAGAGCTGAAGTTAAGTATAAAACATTTAGGTGATTAAAAGCCTATACATATTTTAGTGAAATAGCAAACTTATTTGCATAATAGTTATAAAATTATAAAAATAATCTGAATTATATCCTATAATCCTAAATTTATATTTAATATAATCATAATATAACACAAAGCAATAACGCGCCATCTATACATATAAAATGAAAGGATTTAAAAGCACGAATGTTTCTTTTATACAAAATACAAACTTCTACTGTCCTTACTGCGATGAAAAAATATTTCGGGAGGGCTTGGCATCGCAGTAAGGATAGTAGAAGTTTGTATTATGTATAAAAGAAACATTCGTGCTTTTAAATCCTTTCATTTTATAATCATAATATAATTAATATTTAGTAAAATAATAATCGATGGGAAAATCTCATTCCTAAAGACCCGGGGGAAACAGAGTCTTTCGATTTCTATAAATATTCTTCAGCATCACGGTTACGTTGTGTAATGGAGTGATAAACAAAATACATTATAAAACACTTAAAGTTACACCGCATAAGTTTATTTTCTGTGAAAAATCAATATTTATTTCAAAGAGAAATATTTACTATTTCTAACTTTTTTGGATGAAGTATGAAAGGGTGAAAATATGAAGAGTAATGGCGAACGGAAAAATAAAAGTGTCCAGGGGCGGGAATCGAACCCACAACCTTCCGCTTACCTTCCGATTCCCGCCCCTGGACACTTTTATTTTTCCGTTCGCCATTACTCTTCATATTTTCACCCTTTCATACTTCATCCAAAAAAGTTAGAAATAGTAAATATTTCTCTTTGAAATAAATATTGATTTTTCACAGAAAAGAAACTTATGCGGTGCAACTTTAAGTGTTTTATAATCATACGCCGCAGTCCTTTATAATGTAAAATACATTGTTTTAATGTTTATTCAATGGGAGAGGTGCCAATTTAAGTACCTGAATACCATTCTCCCGCAACTTTACGTTGTAATTTAGTCTGAAAACCGGCTATTGCCCCTTTACCAGATTAAACACCTTATTGGCCAATTCGACCGATTTCCTAACTCTCTCTCTCTCTCATAGAATTTAATTAAATCAAAGCCGTCCATATACTGATAAAGACTAAATCACGAAACCATGGTATACATGTTGACTTTGTGTCATAATTCGCCAAAACTGGAGTTGGTTTTTATCCTTTATCACTGCCATTAGGTTTTGTAATAGAGGGATGTATTATTTTAATGAATCTTTTTGAGGGAGAGAGGTTACTTCTGGTAAATATAAATTTATATGTAATTCGGAGGTCGGTGGAAGGATGGTCTAAACCGTTGGATTTCGACCGCTACGACCCGGGATCGAATCCCGCATTGGACACTTTTTCTAATAAAAATAATAAATGCTCCAATGACTCCCGATTCTTACAAAAGTCCAACCCTACCAGCGAGTGCAAGAAACCAAACGGGGCACATTTGTAAATGCAAAGTCGAACTGATTTTCACATATGTAGACATTGTTGTTTTTCACATATAAAGATATGTATTTCCTTGATCTGTTTTATCATATTAAAGCTGTACAAGAAAGGTCATTTGGCTTGGAAGCTTTACCAGTTTTATTCAAATAAAATAACGGATAGCGTAAAGAGCACTAGAGATTGATGTTTATGTAAACATGTTCTATATCCTGAAATTTAACAATTTATTCGGGCTATAAACAAACCACATCACTTCACCAACATAAGAAACCATTTGAAGTTTACAGGTTGTTGACTTTTATCTAAATTTCTCAAAATTGATGATGTGACTTATACATTGATTACAAAACCTTTTGAGAATTTGTATAAAGCCTTTTACACCTCTATTTTTATTTATTTGATATCGGATGCGATATTCATCTTGGAATACTTGCGCCTAAATACATTTTGCAGCTTAATTTAATAAACAAAACTAAAAACAAAATCAGCATATATTGAAACTAAAAATTGGTTTTAGCAAACAGAAAAGAAACATAAGTCGGTGTGGCCAGCGGTATAAACCGTTGATTCCCGACAGCCATGAACCGGGATCGAATCCCGCAATGGGCACTTTTTTTCAATAAGTGAATAACCTTCACATATTATTCATTGTTTTAAATATCATAAGCTAGGTTGCCTTTTTTGAGCGGTACCTAGTAAAGTGATTTTGGACCAGAAAAAAAAATCTCTCTTGTTTTAATGTATTTAAAGGGGGTCGGTGGAAGGATGGTCTAAACCGTTGGTTTTCGACCGCTACGACCCGGGTTCGATTCCCGCATTGAGCACCTTTTTTTCCGATTTAAAAAAAAAAAAGCTCCAATGGCACCCGATTCTTATAAAAGTCCAACCCCACCAGCGAGTGCAAGTAATCAAACGGGGCTCTTGCAGATTTGTAAATGCAAAGTCGAACTGCTTTTCACATGTGTAGACATGTGGTGCACTTACAGTAAAAGCAATCGCCTACTTCTACCCACCATGATTATCATGCCCTGTACCACGTGTACTAGGGATAAGCAAAAAAAAAAAGTATTCAAAATGGTGGTAAATTTGAGGAATGGTGCGTGCTATAGATACACATGCCTCTCAATTATAATGAACTAATTAATTAGCCTATAACACAATGCGACAGATAAATTTGAGAATATTTACACCATATAAATATCAATATCATTCGCCTGTCACACTTGTATATTTGAATAAAAATTCATTTTTTACAATTTATTAATAAACCAAACGCGATATTGAAATATTTGAGCCTATTACAGATGGTAACAAACAAAACAACAAACAAATTAAAACTTAAAATTATATACAAGGTTGTCCCAAAAGTTCGTAAACACTTGCAAAAAAAATTAAATACCAATATTATTTGCTGTTATGTATAATGTATTATATATAAAGTGATTGTATTATTATCTATTCGCCGTAATAATATTATTCACCAAGTAATAAGAGAAACAAAGTTTTAAGAAAATAACGAACTTTTGGGACAACCTTATATTTACAAATTTACATGTATTAATTGACAGAGTTCATAAAATGTATATAGACAAAGTGGTTGATGTAAGAGAGTTAAATCATTTAGATCAGGAAACAATCTCACTTCTGTAAAGTTCGGACAGTCGTAGATAAGGTGAAGAGCAGTTTGTTCAGTTTCTCCGCAGATATATCCACATTTGAAGTAGTCTTTTTTAGGGGGTGGAAGGATGGTCTAAACCGTTTGTTTTCGACTGCTGCGACCCGGGTTCGAATCCCGCATTGGTCACTTTTTTTCTGATAAAAAAAATGCTCCAATAGCCACTGATTCTTGCAAAAGTTCAACCCCACCAGTGAGTGCAAGTAACCAAACGGGGCTCTGGCACATTTGTAATTACAAAGTCGAACTGCGTTTCACACGTGTAGACATGTGGTGCACTTACAGTAAAAGCCGTCACCTACTTCTACCCACCATGAATTAATGGCCTGTACTACGTGTACTAGGAATAAGCAAAAAAAGACATATCCTTGAAATAATTTTTTTTAACTTGAAGATAGAGGTTTACTTGACCGGCATTTATATTTCTTAATTAAGAGACACTTTGCCCAGAAAAAGTTTTATTTTCTCACTTTTCAACAAAAACTTTTGTACTCGTCAGGAATAATAAAAATAAAGCATTTGTGGTAAGGCCTTAAATTATTTTAACGCCTTGTTAAATTCTTAATCTATAATTTTCCTGACGAGGAGAAAATACTTTTGTCGAAATGTTGAGAAAATAAAACCGTTTCACCGCCGGTTCAAAATCACTTTATTAGGTTCCGCTCAACAAGAGCAACCTAGTTTATGATAATTGAAACAATGAATAATATCAAATTACAAAACTATTTTAGACGCGTAATATTCTTTTTAAAATAAAAAATTTATAATGCCCTTACTGCAAAGTAAAAATTAAAGGGAGGGCCTGGCTCATCAGTGGTGAACCCTCCCAGCGGTTTCGCCAGTTTAATCTACCATACCGCTGTTATATTGTAATTTTGGAACTTCCTTTTATAGTGATACTGATGCTTGACTTTTCGAATGGGTATTTAACAGATGGCGTGCTAGTGCATCGAAATATAAATGAATAATATGTATAGATTATTCACATATTAAACAGAATTTTAACGTTGGATTCAATCCCGGTTCATGACTGTCGGGAATCGAGGGTGTTACCCACTCGTCCACCTACTTTTATTCTGTTCAAAACCTCGTCGAAGTGTCTCTTATTTATGAAATAATTATTTTAATTCAACGGTCAGCTGGTATTTTTACTGATAGATGGCAGTAAGTCATCAGTTACATTCAGTTTCACGATTATCAAGTACCCAATCTACAATTTAGCGTCTTGAATAACTTTTTCTTTGTTTTAAACTCTTTTTTAGCATTTGAAAATCCGCCAAAAAATGATTGTAAAATGTAAAGATAGAGCGTGCATAGCTAGTTAGAATAAATTAGCCCCACATATTATATTTTATTACCTATTATAAAACAGTTATATATTCGAATGCTATATTTATTTAACATTTTAAAAATGTGTATAGTTTATGTATATAATATATAATTTGAACACTCATATATACATATATTGTTATGAAAATTCGAAACTATTATAGACGTGTATGATTGTTTTAAATTTAAAGAATATCTACTGCCTTTACAGCAATGAAAAAAAAATTAATGGGGGGGGGGGGGGGGGGGCTGACTAATCAGTGGTGAACCCTCCCAGAGGTAGATTAAAGTGGCGAAACCGCTGGGAGGGTTCACCACCGATGATCCAGGCCCTCCCATTAACTTTTTCATTGCAGTAAGGGCAGTAGAAATTCTTTAATTTTTTAAATAAACATACGCGTCTTTAATAGTTTCGAATTTTCATAACAGATGGCGTGCTAATTTATCATAATATAAATGTTATATTTAAAACTAAATACACTCAACTAACACTGTCAGTAAAACGTCAAAATATTTTCATTATTTAGATTTTACCATGTTTATCTAATGTTAATAATCTCTAATCCAAATTGTACTTTATCATCTAAACTCAAATACCATAAAATCTTTTGATATATCCGATTAACTTTTTTTTTCAAATATCGTTCAACACATTTTATTAATATTCTCTTTAATCAAACACGCAATACACAAGAGAAAAATATAACTCCCCTACTATTTACAATTCAGAAATTATCTAATTGAATTTATTTATATGTTTGAGCTTTGAATTTTATTGTGTAATGAAAATGTTGAATACTTATACAATTGTATTTACACAATAAATATATAATAGGTATCAAATATATGTGTTTTCATTAACTTAGCGCTCTTTATCTCAATGAAAATTATAAACATTTTTAACGCTCTCATTTAATATAAATATGTTATGTAAAAATAATATATCTTAAATATCTTTCATAGATTAAATTACTCTGTTAAATCGACCACCAGTTTTCCGTTTTCACTATATAAAATCTATTGTTGTTGTTTCCCAATGGATCCGGACAGTTGGCGACTTTCGTACGCTCCAGGAGTCCGGATTATGTACAGAATAAATAATAATAATAATTTCCCAATGGCCGGCTCAAATCTTTGTAATTATTAAGAAAAAGACATCGCCTTATCGTGCAACTGAAAGTTGCTGATGGCTTGCACCATCTATCGGAATAAATATCAATTATTCCTGTTGATTTTAAATTATTTCAGAATTGCCCAAATACCCATTCTTGATTAATCAAGAAAAGCTAACCACGGACGCGGTTCGGGCTGTTGGCCCTAATAAATATCAACGAGAATAGTTGATATATATTCCGATAGATGGCGCAAGCCATCAGCAACTTTCAGTTGCACGATAAGGAAATGCCTTTTTTTAAATTTATGTACCTTATTAAGTCACTTTGTAATTATGTAAATAACCTTTTGTTTTCCTTGTTCTACTCGCCTTAAGACAGGCATTACTTTTATCAAATTATATTTTTATATATCCCATAAGCTCAAAGCTATTTCTAATCTTGATCAATTGTAGTATTATATTTTCAAGATTTTAACCACGACTGAATTACCATAGCATAATCCTCAAGATAATCAAAAATCAACAGAAATCTCATTTTTCACAACATATATAATCAAAACGACATTTTAAAATTATCTCGCATGTGTTTCTTTTGAAAGAAAAATCAAAATTTATTTTAAGGAGAAATAACGATTATTTCTAACCTTAGGGATGAAGTATGAACATGCGGGATAATTTTCAAATGTAGTTTTACATTCACAAGCCGCATTATATTATATTGTACTTTCATACTTCATCCCTAAGGTTAGAAATAATCGTTATTTCTCCTTAAAATAAATTTAGATTTTTCGCTCAAAAGAAACAAATGCGGGATAATTTTTAAATGTCGTTTTACAATCATAAGCCGCATTATATTATATTATATATATAATCAAAATTTCACACAAATATATTTACTGGCAATGCGTTTCTTTTAAATATCATCAAATATTATCTCTACAGACCTTACTGCAATGATATGAGTTATTGAATGAGAGGGCTTGGCTCATCAGTAGTGAACCCTCTCAGCGGTTTCGCCAAATTGAGAGGGTTCACTACTGATGAGCCAAGCCCTCTCATTCAATAACTCATATCATTGCAGTAAGGTCTGTGGAGATAATATTTGATGATATTTAAAAGAAACGCATTGCCAGTAAATATATTTGTGTGAAGTTTTAACGATAGATGGCAATAAAATTTAATAATCAAAATTATTTCATTTTTCAATTCATTCATTTAAAATATAATCTTTTGCTAGCTATTTCAGATAATAAAGAAAATATCTAAGGATGGATATCTTTTATTAAACGTTTTTCGAGCTTTTGGGATAACGTCCTTTAACAAGAAAATTTGATACAAAATGAACCAATTATCCTGTAGAAGGGCATTATCCCGAAAGCTCGAAAAGCGTTTAATAAAAGATACTCATCCTTAGATATTTATTATACTTTATTATCTGAAATTAATTCATTTAACTTCTTATCAGCGCAGGATATAATGGTTGTAGAAATATAATTTTAATTGAATATATGAAATTAACGTTAGGAATATGTGTTTATAATTTCATATTTATGTTTAAAAACACAAAATAATATATATTTTGATAAAATAGATTGATTGATCTTCATATTAAACTTTACTACATTGAAGTCGGTGTAGCAGAATGATCCAATACAGTATTAGAGCTCTGAGAAGCGGTCTGGTGGATTAAATTGGTGAAACCACTGATGAGCCAAGCCCTTCCCAATATATTTTTCCTCACAGTAAGGGCAGTAGAAGTTTGTATTATGTATAAAATAAAAATTCGCGCTTTTAAATCATTTTATTTTATATGTATAGATGGCGCGTTATTGCTTTGTGTTAATAGAAGTCGGTGGACGAGTAGTTGAAACCCTCGATTCCCAACAGCCATGAACTGGGATCGAATCCCTCATTGAACATTTTGTTTTAATATGTGAATAACCTTCACATATATTAATAATTGAATATAATGAAGGCATATGCTGACCAGAAGCAACATGTGCTTTTAAAACGGCAGAACGCCATTTAATAACAATACCTGACCTTTTTATTTTTTATTTAGTTTTTTTTTATATTTTATTCATTGTTGTAAATATCATAGTTGATTTTCTTTTGAGCGGCACTCAGTAATTGGTTACTTTGATAACTTTACTAGGTAGTCGCATGTAACTCTTCAAGTGAGATATTATTAAATTGTAACCGTCAAACGCTTACTCTATAAACATTCCGAAGTTCTGTATCCAGTTAAACTTGGCAGAATTATAAAATACAAATTCCCACCATAAATAGGTTGGTTTTAAAAACGGCTAAAGAGTGAAAGCTGCGTGAAGCGCGGACTCGCCTATTGAAAATTTGATGCATCTGTATAAATGAATGTATTTTTGACAGTTTCTAGGGGGCTTGTAACTATTTAACGGAGATATTGTTAAATTGTAACCGCTAAACATTGACTGCAAAGACATTCTGAAGTTCTGTATTCAGTTAAACTTGGCAGAATCATAAAATCAAAATCGTCCCATCATAAATATATTTCTAATATAAGAGGATTCGAAATCTAAATTTAAAATTCGAGATTTCTTCCTTCACAAGGTCATGAATAATCGCTTTATAAATCAACCCTCAATTCCCAACTGAGTTTAAACCATGTATCACCGAAATATAGACTGACGGACAGGATTCGTTTTTATATAGATTGGCATCAGGCAGCGTTTTATTCATTGTATATGTTGATGTATATGTATATGTTGTATATGTATATATTGTATATGACAATTGACAATTAAAATAATTTTATTGACATCTTGTCAATACATGCAAAGTGCACAGTCTGCACTATTTAAAAAAAGATAATATGGATTATATACAATATGTAAAATGAATATGGCGCCTCTCCCTGCGCTGCAGAGTTTGGTGGAGAATCGCCAATGGGTCTCCGCGACACCACGCATTTCGTGATCTACGAAGAATGTTCTCCCGTAGAAGGGCAGAGATGTCCGAAAGCTTGAGACGGTTTTAAAATAAAGAAACTCATCTTTAGAAACCTTTTTAATTGTTTAATTATTGTCCAGGAGAGATTTAAATCAATCGATAGATTCCTTTAAGTTACAACACATGTTTTTAAATATCTATTTCTGTTTATAATATTGACTTAAGTGATTAAATTTTCATATCTCTCTTAGGTTGATATCTTAAAATTGGTAAAATTTTATAACAAGTCTAATAAATGAAATTATATGAGCATATATATGTTTATTTATACAACAACAAAAAGGCTTTTATTAGGGCCCATTACCCTGTATGGATTCGCCATACAACAACAAAACAATACAGTAATATTTTTCTCCCTTTCCCCATGTGCACATGAGCCTTTGTTTGAAAAGGGATTTATTTACACATCTGTTCTAAAATTTTCCTCACTACCTCTTTTATGTATGAATTTATTTACAAATGATCTGTAGAAATTATAGAGTTCTATTGCTATGTATTTTTTTCTGAAATAGTTCTCAGCGTCTTCAATGGTAACAAATACAATACAATGGTAACAATACAAAAGGTAACAACTACTCGTTCGATTTGCGCGCGTGAAGTCACTCAGATCCGTAAACAATTTATCTCTTTTCTCCTTTCCTTTCTTTCTTTTATATTACAAGGTATATTACAGTATTAATATAACAAGCGTGTTTATTATTGAATAAAATAATGACTTATATAATTTGCAAATATGTTCAAAATAAAGACATTTGTTACAAAGCGTTATGTTATAATGTAAAATGGCACAATTGAAGTTTCTTTCAGTGCTAGCATCATATTTATATGTTATGATTATAATGTTTTGATGTTGGAATGATAAAGAATTAGAGGTGCAGTCGTGAAAAGGGACAATATAGTTATATGCTTATTAAATAGTTATTATTTTCAATTACTTGGAAATAATTACACATTGAATATTTTTCACTGTAATATAGAATTTATAAAAAATGAATCTTATATTCGTGAAT
Organism: Cordylochernes scorpioides; assembly: GCA_030710605.1. Lineage (NCBI taxonomy): Eukaryota > Metazoa > Arthropoda > Arachnida > Pseudoscorpiones > Chernetidae > Cordylochernes > Cordylochernes scorpioides. The sequence continues at coordinate 77,032,891 of CP092872.1, forward strand.
TAAAAAAAAAGGTAGGTTAACTATACATATTTACAACAACTCTTCTCAAAGTGTTATGTTCTAAATCTATGGTCAAAAATAAAATAATAGTCAATGATGAAAAAAAATACATTTTTTTTAAATGAAATATTTTCATTTTAGATTATATATATATGTATATTCTCCATTGTTAAAAGTGAAAGTTTTAACGCCAAGTTTCAGAGAAACGGGAGCCCCGAGAATAAATTGTTAAGAAATGCGCATGAATAATAAATCCAAGAAGTTAACATTTTATGTGGCTTTATGTAAGAACTTATAATAGAGCTTCGCTATCCTATTAACCCCAATACTTATCATAGGAACTATTCTATTAGAATGATAGATTTCTTTACATTAGGAGCCTACTTGTCATTAAACTATTGAACTGTATGAACACAAATCTTTTAATAGATTTATTTAAATCTTTAAAATGATAAAAAGGCATATAAATATATCGTTTTGAAAATAGAGCAATCCATGTGGATAAATATTTAATTAAAAAAGACATATATTGGATCAAAATATAATTTATTTACCAATATTTCAGTTAACAGTTGACGTTATGTAGCGCTAGGTTTGTTGCTGACTCATACATAAATGTGTTATAGTAACTTTTAAAATTTTAGCTTTCAGCCAATTGAAATATTGGTAAAATAAATTCGCGAGAGACAATTTTTGCGAATAGAAGCGTTGATCAAATTTGTCAAGCTTGAAAGTGATGTTGTGTTTGATTCTTTGTAAGAAATCTGGTCACAAACTTCCCGATATTTTTCGCATTACAACAAATGAAGACATTAAGACACGAATTTTTCTTTTCACAAATAAATCAAACTTCTACTGTCCTTACTGCGATGAAAAAATATTTGGAGGGCTTGGCTCACCAGTGGGTAACACTTCAGGAGGTTTCGCCAATTCAATCTACCAGACCGCTTCTTTAGAGCTCTAATAGTGTATTGGATCATTCTGCTTTTATATGGTATACTGAAGGGTGGACCAAGCCCTCCCAATATTTTTTCATCGCAGTAAGGACAGTAGAAGTTTGATTTATTCGTGAAAAGAAACATTCGCGCGTTTTAATGTCTTCATTTGTATTATATAGATGGAACGTTATTGCTTTGTATTAATTTATGCCTAACTGGCCTTGTCCTTATTGTTTGCGGAAGAGTATTGCTCGATGCATATATTTAAATGTAATTCTACTGTCCTAAAAGCTTATGTCCATAATTTTCTTAGATACCATTTCTAAGATTCCACTATTCATTGCAGCATATAAAAGCAGAATGATCCAATACAGTATTAGAGCTCCAAAGAAGTGGTCTGGTAGATTGAATTGGCGAAATCGCTGGGAGGGTTCACCACTGATGAGCCAAGCCATCGCAATATTTTTTTCATCGCAGTAAGGACAGTAGAAGTTTGATTTATTTATAAAAAGAAACATTCACATCTTAATGTTTTCATTTGTAGTAATGCGAAGAATATCGGGAAGTTTGTGACCAGAATTCTTACAAAGAATCAAAACAGAACGTCACCTTCAACACAACAAACCTGATCCACACTTCTAATCACAAGAATTGGCTTTCGTGAACTTTTCCCCTGTTCCTCCGTAATATGAAACTTGAATGATTTTTGTCGTTGTCGAAGACAAAGCCGTCATGTAACGACGGAGGCTAGCAGGTATCAAAAAGAACGAATTTATAAATGACTTCCAACACTGAAATGGACGTTTGAACAAGTGCATACTACTGCTAGAGGGTATATAAAAGGAATATCAAATTTGTATTTAAAATATTCAAAGTACACTTTCTTTAAAAAAGATAATCCGGTTATTTTTGTAACCGTTATCGTACACAAAGCCAAATTCTGTCAGAATTTCGGGGAAATCCATTATCCCAAATAATAAGCTGATGAAGTTATGGGGCTACACCAAAGATCCAAATTGTGCCTGCAACGTCCCACAATCAATGTCCCATATACTAGATGACTGCCCGCTGTACAAATTCAATGGAGGAATCTCCAATCTCCATTCTGTCACCCCGGAAGCCCTGAACTGGCTGAAGGCCTTGCCTCTCAGACTTTAATGACCGATATGTCCTCACTTCTTTTTTCTAGATTTAATTCATTTTGTCTCCTCTCTAATTGTAAATACGCTGCTGTATCACCTCATAAGCATAAATAAATAAATTCAAGATTTACTTATCCTATTTAGGTTCCGATTATAGCGTAGGTAAAATATTTATAGGAAGATTTAACTCTTTTAGATAATTATACACTTTACCTAACACGATATCTGAATTTTAACGATTTCTTTCTTTATTTCGACAACACTTGGCGAGTTTTCAAGCCAAAAGGCTTTTCTTCCACATCCCTATTACGATAAAACAACTTGACGAAATCATCTTATATACAACTACTTAATATTTGCATATTTAGTCTTAATTAGATATAGATCTATTTAATATTTACATGCTTAGTCAATTACATATATGTGTATAAACATATTTCATATTTCAATTTGAAGCGCTATGTCCCTCTAGGGACACAGCGTTGTCAATACATGTATGCCTTTACATTTGTCTATACATATTTATTTACAATAATTGTAGGCCGTAAAGAAGAGCCATATGATATTAACAAGGAGAAAGAGAAAGAGAAAAAAACGAGAACAGAGAATTTTGTATAAAAGAAAGGAATATCTGGCACTATATCTACAATTAACATAATAAATTAGCAGTTTCTTTAAATACATTTGTTGCTATATAATTTGAAATATATTTAGATATTAATTTTATGAAATATTTCTTTCGAATGAAATGTTTACAGATGTTAATAAAATGTTGGAAACTCGCAAAATAAACACACTTCCGTTCGTATGTTTAACATTTATTTACTTTCAAAGTTTGTAATTTTAGAGTTTCTCTAACTTTTTTAATAGATTTTAACTTATTTTGTGACATGTTATAAACCGTCGAATTTACACAGCCACGACCTGGAATTAATTCTCACATTTGACACTTTTTTTCTTAAGAATTTCCATCATATATAAAACCTTTTCATCACAGTAAGGACAGTAGAAGTTTGATTTATTTGTGAAAAGAAACATTCACGTCTTAATGTTTTCATTTGTAATATATAGATGGCGTGTTATTGCTTTGTATTAACTTAAGAAAGTAGAAAATCTTTAGTATCACTGGTCTTTCATTTTTTTTTTAAGACATAGGCAATTTTGTTTATATAAAAGGGCGTACCTGGATCTGTAAAGGAAAAAAAAAACCTTTTTTTTTCTTAAAATATTTCGAGAGATTGCTCCCTTATTATCAATTTATTGCAAAATAGGAAATTTTGTTCACACTTAGTTATCTCGTGTCTTCAATAAAAGTCACTATGTACCAAATATCTTTCAGAGTTATTGTCTGAAAATTGTTATACATGCTAAAATGTACGACTTGCTTAAGTCTTGTATATGAGTGTAGTTTATTTCAATGCCCTTGATTCAGGTACAAACTCAACCTCAGCAGTAAGTGCAAGTAACCAAACGGTGTTCTGACAAAATTTCATGTACGATATTCGAACTGCTTTCTAAATGTATATACAGATCTGTACATATGGTGTACTTATAGTAAATTCAATCGCTAACTACATACTATGATTATCATTTCTTGTACCACATATACTTGGTATAAGTAAATGAAGATTATTTAAAACATATGTAGAATTTTGAGGAGATATAAATATTATATATATATGAAATAAAGTTGAAGTCCTGGTAGCTCTTGTTGTACTGTGTTGACCGAGAGGAACAGTCAGGATGTAGAGTTTTCCAGTACCTCTCTGCACCTTGGAAGACCTTTAAAAGTTCTCACAAAATACAGGCAGTCGTGGTCGAGGCAGAGTGGAAAGCTGGGGATATCCACACAAAAAACGAAGACACAGTTGCACTAAGAAAGTTCCGTAACAGATAAAAGTTGAGCCAGGAGCGAAAGATGGAGACATAGAAGTTTCTTACTCGTCTACATGATAGTTGAGATCGACATAAGGTACGACCGACGTGAGCTGACGCTAAGGGTGAACTAAACTCAACTGACTGAACTGTACTGAGCTGTCAAGCCACTGTAAGGTGATGATTTATAGGTTAAAGACGGGGTGACCTTATGTGACAGGGGCGTTTGAGAGAGGGCGCCTTTACCTGTCCAGGTGTGAGAGGGGTCTCTGCATTCCACCACATGTGACAGTGTGGGTGGCCTGTCGTGGGAATTGTGAATCTACCTGATTTATGAGTTCCATCTTTAGACTGTTGTTTTGGTAATACTATGCTCGATCTCTGCTTTAGCTCAACTCTTAAATCTATTACAGATTTTATTTATTTATCCACTTTGTACAAATTACATTACATAGGGTGATGTAAAGACACAGATTAATCATGCGCATAATTATTTATAGATGTTTCTATATACAACATGGCAATCTTGTTATAAGTTATCTACACCATATGAGGTTGTTGTTTTAAATTACCATATATATTATATAATTTAAAGTGCAAATTTAAAAATAAAACATATATTTTACTTTCATCATTGACTATTCTTTTATTTTT
>CP092872.1:77037599-77070287 GCA_030710605.1 Cordylochernes scorpioides
GTTATTAAAAATATTTTGGAACAAGCCAAATCAACGTTTAGTTGATTTTTGTTCAACTAGATGGCGCTCTCTGCAATCTAAAAATGCTTATGTGAGAGGCCAGAAAATGCCAATTCCTTTCTAAAAATATATATATATTTCATTATTTAAAGATTTAACTAGATCTATCAAAAGATATATGTTCATACAGGTCAATAAGTTTGGGGCCAACCTTTAACATCCCCTCGTCAAGAAGGCTATCTCTCTATTTATAAATCGTTATTTATATATAATATATATGCATCTATAATCTATATTTTTATCAATTATTTTATATATTTACATATATTCAATCTTATTTATTCAAATTAATATTCACCTAAAATTACCTTATATGAACAATTTAATAATTAAGTTTCAATCTCTCTCTATCCTTCTAATAGAGTAGTTCCTATGGTGAGTATTGAGGTTAATAGGATAGTGAAGCTCTATTATAAGTTCTTACATAAAGCCACATAAAATGTTAACTTCTTGGATTTATTATTCATGCGCATTTCTTAACAATTTATTCTCGGGGCTCCCGTTTCTCTGAAACTTGGGCGTTAAAACTTTCACTTTTAACAATGGTGAATATATATGTAAATATATATGATAATATCACTATATATATTGAATAATTATGAAAGAAGTTATGTAGAATATAATAAATTATGAATAACTGATTTTTAAAATAAAGTATAGTTTATAAACGTACTTCCTGATTTATAATATTATAAAGTAAATAAAGCTTCCAGGGTTAAGTTTCTTGTTCAAATTTTTATTTTCAATCTTTCGGACTTGTCAGTCCTTCAACAGGATTATCACGATCATCAATTTATTATCGTGATACTCCTGTTAAAGGACTGACAAGTCCGAAAGCTTGAAAATAAAAATTTGAACAAGAAACATAACCCTGGAAGCTTTATTTACTTTATAATATAGTTTAACCTTTGAGTCAGTACAACAAACTAATTCTGTAGTAAATAAAAACATTAGGAAAATTTTAAAATTATATATTCATTAGTTGATTTAAGCATAAGAGGTTATTTTCATATATATATAATAAATAAATAGAAGGATATAATAGGATTTAAAAAAAGAGAAAACTCCAGCATAGCTTCGGCTGTTACGCGTCATAGGCTGGGTAGAAAAAGGAATAAGCGAAGAGATAGGTTTGTAGAAAAGAACAAAGACAGAACAAAGATAATAATTTTCCAATAAATAAAATTAAGCTAAAGGGAGAGAGGGAAGTTTCTTTTTCTCCTATCTTCTCCCTTGAAGAAAGATGATAATATTTTTATTTTTGTACCATTTCATAATTATAATTTTATGCTTTGCAATAAATGTCTTTATAATATAATATTTAGTACCTATGAATTGTTATTATATAAAATAATAAATACACTCATTATATTAATTACAATGCAATATATAAATCGTCTTCTATATATAGGAAATGAACTAATTCAATAACAAATGTTTCTTTTATTCCCAAAACAAACTTCTACTGTCCTTACTGCGATGAAAAAATATATTGGTATAGCTATTTCCAAGTTTGTGTCCATAGTTTTCTCGAATACCATTTCTAATATTTCACCCATCTGTGTAGCATATATAAAAGCAGAATTGTCCAATACAGTATTAGAACTGTAAGAAGCGGTCTGGTAGATTAAATTATCGAAACCGCTGGAAGGGTTCACTTCTCTCTCTCTCTGATGAATCAAACCCTCCCAATATCTTATTCATCGCAGTAAGTACAGTAGATGCATAAAGAAACATTCATACTTAAAAGATTCATTTCCTACACTTGTTATATATTTTTGACCAATTTTAAGATATCAACCTAAGAGATATGGAAATATAATCACTTAAATCAATATTATAAACAGAAATAGATTTTCAAAAACATAGGTGTTGTAACTTAAAGGTATCTATTAATTGATTTGAACCTCGTGGACATTAATTAAACAATTAAAAAAGGTTTCTGGAGATGTGTTTCTTTTTATTTTAAAACCGTCTCAAGCTTTCGGACATCTCTGCCCTTCTACGGGAGAACATTCTTCGTAGATCACGAAATGCGTGGTGTCGCGGAGACCCATTGGCGATTCTCCACCAAACTCTGCAGCGCAGGGAGAGGCGCCATATTCATTGTACATAGTGTATATAATCCATATTAACTTTTTTTAAATAGTACAGACTGTGCACTTTGCCTGTATCGACAAGATGTCAATAAAATTATTTTAATTGTCAATTGTCATATACAATATATACACATATACAACATATACATATACATCAACATATACAATGAATAAAACGCTGCCTGATGCCAATCTATATAAAAACGAATCCTGTCCGTCAGTCTATATTTCGGTGATACATGGTTTAAACTCAGTTGGGAATTGAGGGTTGATTTATGAAGCGATTATTCATGACCTTGTGTGTGAAAGAGGAAATCTCGAATTTTAAATTTCTATTTCGAATCCTCTTATATTTCAAAATATATTCATGATGGGACAATTTTGATTTTATGATTCTGCCAAGTTTAACTGGATTAAAGAACTTCAGAATGTCTTTGCAGTCAATGTTTAGCGGTTACAATTTAATAATATCTCCGTTAAATAGTTACAAGCTTTAGAAACTGTCAAACACATTCATTTATACAGATGCATCAAATATTCAATAGGCGAGTCCGCGCTTCACGCAGCTTTCACGCTAATGCCGTTTTTAAAACCAACCTATTTATGATGGGAGTATTTTGTATTTTATAATTCTGCCAAGTTTAACTGAATACTGAACTTCAGAATGTCTTTGCAGTCAATTTTTGGCGGTTACAATTTAATAATAACTCCCTTAAATAGTTACAAGCCCTAGAAACTGTCAAAAACATTCATTTATACAGATGCATCTGATGTTCAATATGCGAGTGCGCGCTTCACGCAGCTTCCAAGCTACAGCTGTTTATAAAACCAACCTATTTATGATGCGAGTATTTTGTTTTTATAATACTGCCAAGTTTAACTTGATACAGAACTTCGGAATGTTTATAGAGTAAGCGTTTGACGGTTACAATTTAATAATATCTCCCTTAAAGAGTTTTATGCGACTAACTTCTAGAGTTACTAAAAAGTTATCAATTACTAAGTGCCTCTCAAAAAAGAGCAACTATGATATTCACAACAATTAATAAAATATAAAAACTAAATAAAAAATAAAAAGGTCAGGTGTTGACATAAGATGGCGCTCTGCCATTTTAAAAGAACATGTTGCTTCTCGTCAGGATATGCCTTCATTATATTTAATGAATAATATATGAATATATGTAAATGTTATTCACATATTAAAACAAAGTGTCCAACGCAGGATTCGATCCCAGTTCATGGCTGTCGGGAATCGAGGGTTTTAACCACTCGTCCACCGACTTCTATTAACACAAAGCAATAACGCGCCATCTATACATATAAAATAAAAGGATTTAAAAGCGCGAATTTTTCTTTTATACATAATACAAACTTCTACTGTCCTTACTGTGAGGAAAAAAATATATTGAGGAGGGCTTGGCTCATCAGTGGTGAACCCTCCCAGCTGTTTCACCAATTTAATCCACCAGACCTCTTCTCAGAGCTCTAATACTGTATAGGATCATTCTGCTACACCGACTTCTATGTAGTAAAGTTTAATATAAATATCAATCAATCTATTATATCAAAATATATATTATTTTGTGTTTTTAAACATAAATATGAAATTATAAACATATTCCTAACGTTAATTTCATATATTCAATTAAATTTATATTTCTACAACCATTATATCCTGCGCTGATAAGAAGTTAAATGAATTAATTTCAGATAATAAAGTAAATATCTAAGGATGAGCATCTTTTATTAAATGCTTTTCGAGCTTTCGGGATAACGCCCTTCTACAGGATAATTGGTTCATTTTGTATCAAATTTTCTTGTAGAAGGACGTTAACCCGAAAGCTCGAAAAACGTTTAATAAAAGATACCCATCCTTAGATATTTTCTTTATTATCTAAAATAGCTAGCAAAAGATTATATTTTAAATGAATGAATTGAAAAATGAAATAATTTTTATTTTATATATAATATAATATAATGCGGCTTATGATTGTAAAAAACGACATTTGAAAATTATCCCGCATGTGTTTCTTTTGAACGAAAAATCAAAATTTATTTTAAGGAGAAATAACGATTATTTCTAACCTTAGGGATGAAGTATGAAAATACAATATAATATAATGCGGCTTGTGATTGTAAAACGACATTTGAAAATTATCCCGCATGTGCTTCTTTTGTGAACGAAAAATCAAAATTTATTTAAAGGGGAAATAACGATTATTTCTAACCTTAGGGATGAAGTATGAAAGTACAATATAATATAATGCGGCTTGTGAATGTAAAACTACATTTGAAAATTATCCCGCATGTTCATACTTCATCCCTAAGGTTAGAAATAATCGTTATTTCTCCTTAAAATAAATTTTGATTTTTCTTTCAAAAGAAACACATGCGAGATAATTTTAAAATGTCGTTTTGATTATATATGTTGTGAAAAATGAGATTTCTGTTGATTTTTTATTATCTTGAGGATTATGCTATGGTAATGCAGTCGTGGTTAAAAATCTTGAAAATATAATAATACAATTGATCATGATTAGAAATAGCTTTGAGCTTATGGGATATATAAAAACATAATTTGATAAAAGTAATGCCTGTCTTAAGGCGGGTAGAACAAGGAAAACAAAAGGTTATTTACATAATTACAAAGTGACTTAATATGGTACATAAATTTAAAAAAGACATCTCCTTATCGTTCAACTGAAAGTTGCTGATGGCCTGCGCCATCTATCGGAATATATATCAACTATTCTCGTTGATTTTTATTAGGGCCAACAGCCCGAAACGCGTCCGTGGTTAGCTTTTCTTGATTAATCAAGAATGGGTATTTGGCCAATTCTGAAATAATTTAAAATCAACGAGAATAATTGATATTTATTCCGATAGATGGTGCAAGCCATCAGCAACTTTCAGTTGCACGATAAGGCGATGTCTTTTTCTTAATAATTACAAAGGTTTGAGCCGGCCATCGGGAGAAACAACTACAATAGATTTTATATAGTGAAAACGGCGACCTCTGGTGGTCGATTTAACAGAGTAATTTAATCAATGAAATATATTTAAGATATAATATTTTTACATAACATATTTATATTAAATGAGAGCGTTAAAAATGTTTATAATTTTCATTGCGATAAAGAGCGCTAAGTTAATGAAAACACATATATTTGATACCTATTATATATTTATTGTGTAAATACAATTGTATAAGTATTCAACATTTTCATTACACAATAAAATTCAAAGCTCAAACATATAAATAAATTCAATTAGATAATTTCTGAATTGTAAATAGTAGGGGAGTTATATTTTTCTCTTGTGTATTGCGTGTTTAATTAAAGAGAATATTAATAAAATGTGTTAAACGATATTTGAGAAAGAAAAAAGTTAATCGGATATATCAAAAGATTTTATGGTATTTGAGTTCAGATGATAAAGTACAATTTGGATTAGAGATTATTAACATAAGATAAACATGGTAAAATCTCAATAATGAAAATATTTTGACGTTTTACTGACAGTGTTAATAATTAGTTGAGTGTATTTAGTTTTAAATATAACAATTATATTATGATAAATTAGAACGCCATCTGTTATGAAAATTCGAAACTATTAAAGACGCGTATGATTATTTAAAAAATTAAAGAATTTCTACTGCCCTTACTGCAATGAAAAAGTTAATGGGAGGGCCTGGATCATCAGTGGTGAACCCTCCCAGCGGTTTTGCCACTATAATCTACCTCTGGGAGGGTTCACCACTGATGAGCCATCCCCCCCCCCCCCCCCATTAATTTTTTTTTTCATTGCAGTAAAGGCAGTAGGTATTCTTTAAATTTAAAACAATCATACACGTCTATAATAGTTTCGAATTTTCATAACAATATATGTATATATGAGTGTTCAAATTATATATTATATACATAAACTATACACATTTTTAAAATGTTAAATAAATATAGCATTCGAATATATAACTGTTTTATAATAGGTAATAAAATATAATATGTGGAGCTAATTTATTCTCACTAGCTATGCACGCTCTATCTTTATATTTTCCAATCATTTCTTGGCGGAGTTTCAAATACTCAAAAAGAGTTTAAATCAAAAGAAAAAGTTATCCAAGACGTTAAATTGTAGATTGGGTACTTTCTAATCGTGAAACTGAATGTAACTGATGACTTACTGCCATCTATCAGTAAAAATACCAGCTGACCGTTGAATATTAAAATAATTATTTCTTAAATAAGATACACTTCGACGAGGTTTTGAACAAAATAAAAGTCGGTGGACGAGTGGGTAACACCCTCGATTCCCGACAGTCATGAACCGGGATTGAATCCAACGTTAAAATTCTGTTTAATATGTGAATAACCTATACATATTATTCATTTATATTTCGATGCACTAGCGCGCCATCTGTTAAATATCCATTCAAAAGGTCAAGCATCAGTATCACTATAAAAGGAAGTTCCAAAAATCCAATATAACAGCGGTATGGTAGATTAAACTGGCGAAACCGCTGGGAGGGTTCACCACTGATGAGCCAGGCCCTCCCTTTAATTTTTCCATTAGAGTAAGGGCAGTAGAAATTGTTTTATTTTAAAAAGAATATTACGCGTCTAAAATAGTTTTGTAATTTGATATTATTCATTGTTTCAATTATCATAAACTAGGTCGCTCTTGTTGAGCGGAACCTAATAAAGTGATTTTGGAACCGGCGGTGAAACGGTTTTATTTTCTCAACGTTTCGACAGAAATCTTTTCTCCTCCTCAGGAAAATTAAAGATTAAGCATTTAGCAAGGCGTTAAAATGATTTAAGGGCTTACCATAAATGTTTTTTTTTTTAATTTTTCCTGACGAGCACAAAGGGCTTTGTTGAAAAGTGAGAAAATAAAACTTTTCTGGGCAAAGTATCTCTTATGTAAGAAATATAAATGCCGGTCAAGCAAACCTCTATCTTCAAGTTAAAAAAAAATATTTCAAAGATATGTCTTTTTTTTTGCTTCTTCCTAGTGCACGTAGTACAGGCCATAATATTTATGGTGGGTAGAAGTAGGCGACGGCTTTTACTGTAAGTACACCACATGTCTACACGTATGAAAAGAGTTCGACTTTGTAATTACAAATGTGCCAGAGCCCCGTTTGGTTACTTGCACTCATTGGTGGGGTTGGACTTTTGCAAGAATCAGTGGCTATTGGAGCATTTTTTTTATCAGAAAAAAAGTGGCCAATGCGGGATTCGAACCCGGGTCGCAGCAGTCGAAAACCAACAGTTTAGACCATCCTTCCACCGACCCACCTAAAAAATCTACTTTAAATGTGGATATATCTGCGGAGAAACTGAACAAACTGCTCTTCACCTTATCTATAACTGTCCGAACTTTACAGAAGTGAGACATCGATTGTTCCCTGATCTAAATGATTTAACTCTCTTACATCAGACACTTTGTCTTTATAAATATTATGAACTCTGTCGAATAATACATGTAAATTTGTAAATATACGGTTGTTCCAGAAGTTCGTTATTTTCTTAAAATTTTGTTTTTCTTATTACTTGGCGAATAATATTATTACACAGCGAAGACATAATAATACTATTACTTTATACATAATATACAAAGACATACATAACAACGAATAATATTGGTATTTCAATTTTTTTGCCAGTGTTTACGAACTTTTGGACAACCTTGTATATAATTTTAAGTTTTAATTTGTTTGTTGTTTTGAATGTTTACATCTGTAATAGGATCAATAATTCTAATATTGCGCGCCTGGTTGATTAATAGATTCTAAAAAATGTGGATATAAACATGTTTTGAATTTTTATCCAAATATACAAGTGTGACAGGCGAATGATCTTGATATTTATAAGGTGTAAATATCCAAATTTAGATGTCGCTTTGTGCTATAGGCTAATTAATTAGTTCATTATAATTGAGAGGCATGTGTATCTATAACACGCACTAATCCTTAACTTCACCACCATTTTAAATACATTAAAACAATTGAGATTATTTTTCTGGTTCCAAAATAACTTTACTAGGTACCGCTCAAAAAGAGAAACCTAGTTTATGTTATTTACAACAATGAATAATATGTGAAGGTTATTCACATATTAAAACATAGTGTCAAATGCGGGATTATATCTCAGTTCATGGGTATCGGGAATCGAGGGTTTTAACCACTCGTCCACCGACTTAAAAAAAAAGGTTCAATGCGTGATTAGATCCCGGTTCATGGCTATCGGGATTCGAGAGTTTTAACCACTCGTCCACCGACTTAAAACAAAGTGTACAATGCGGGATTAGATCCCGGTTCATGGCTATCGGGATTCGAGAGTTTTAACCACTCGTCCACCGACTTAAAACAAAGTGTACAATGCGGGATTAGATCCCGGTTCATGGCTATCGGGATTCGAGAGTTTTAACCACTCGTCCACCGACTTAAAACAAAGTGTACAATGCGGGATTAGATCCCGGTTCATGGCTATCGGGATTCGAGAGTTTTAACCACTCGTCCACCGACTTAAAACAAAGTGTACAATGCGGGATTAGATCCCGGTTCATGGCTATCGGGATTCGAGAGTTTTAACCACTCGTCCACCGACTTAAAACAAAGTGTACAATGCGGGATTAGATCCCGGTTCATGGCTATCGGGATTCGAGAGTTTTAACCACTCGTCCACCGACTTAAAACAAAGTGTACAATGCGGGATTAGATCCCGGTTCATGGCTATCGGGATTCGAGAGTTTTAACCACTCGTCCACCGACTTAAAACAAAGTGTACAATGCGGGATTAGATCCCGGTTCATGGCTATCGGGATTCGAGAGTTTTAACCACTCGTCCACCGACTTAAAACAAAGTGTACAATGCGGGATTAGATCCCGGTTCATGGCTATCGGGATTCGAGAGTTTTAACCACTCGTCCACCGACTTAAAACAAAGTGTACAATGCGGGATTAGATCCCGGTTCATGGCTATCGGGATTCGAGAGTTTTAACCACTCGTCCACCGACTTAAAACAAAGTGTACAATGCGGGATTAGATCCCGGTTCATGGCTATCGGGATTCGAGAGTTTTAACCACTCGTCCACCGACTTAAAACAAAGTGTACAATGCGGAATTAGATCCCGGTTCATGGCTATCGGGATTCGAGAGTTTTAACCATTCGTCCACCGACTTAAAACAAAGCGTACAATGCGGGATTAGATCCCGGTTCATGGCTATCGGGATTCGAGAGTTTTAACCACTCGTCCACCGACTTAAAACAAAGTGTACAATGCGGGATTAGATCCCGGTTCATGGCTATCGGGATTCGAGAGTTTTAACCACTCGTCCACCGACTTAAAACAAAGTGTACAATGCGGGATTAGATCCCGGTTCATGGCATCGGGAATCGAGGGTTTTAAACCACTCGTCCACCGACTTAAAACAAAGTGTACAATGCGGGATTAGATCCCGGTTCATGGCATCGGGAATCGAGGGTTTTAAACCACTCATTTACATTTAAATCAAAGTGTCCAATACGGGATTCGATCAGGTTCAAGGCTGTGAGAAATCAACGGTTCATACCGCCTGCCACACCGACTTAAATTTCTTTTCTGTTTCAGAAAACTTACTTTTATAGTTTTAATATATACTGATTTTGTTTTTAGTTTTGTTTTATTAAATTAAGCTGCAAATTTGTATTTAGGCTCAAGTATTCCAAAATGAATATCGCATCCGATGTCAAATAAATAAATAAATAAAAATAGAGGTGTAAAAGGCTTTATACAAACTCTGAAAAAGTTTTGTAATCAATGTATAAGTCACATCATCAATTTTGAGAAATTAAGATAAAAGTCAACAACCTGTAAACTTTAAATGGTTTATTATGTTGGTGAAGTGATGTGGTTTGTTTATAGCCCGAATAAATTGTTCAATTTCAGAATATAGAACATGTTTACATAAACATCAATCTCTAGTGCTCTTTACGCTATCCGTTATTTTATTTGAATAAAACTGGTAAAGCTTCCAAGCCAAACGACCTTTCTTGTACAGCCTTAATATGATAAAACAGATCAAGAAAATACATCTACTTATATAATTGCCTTATTCTGTCTGTGTGAAGTTCACTGTGTGAAGTTCACGGATAGATTTTGGTCAGAATGGATAAAATAAAAAAAGTGTCAAGGGATGGGAATCGAACCCACGACCTTCCGCTTACCGGGCAGATGCCATGACCACTAGGCTACCCTGGACATATTTTTCCGTTCATAAAGTTAATTTAGTAGGTGAAATGCAAAAAAAAAAAAATCGACATGATGAAATCTTTATAAAAATTCACATTTTTATATTTTCAAGACACACACAGTTTGGGGCGGGACGTTTCACAAGAGAGACATCCACGGCGCCAATTTATAATTGTAACGAATAGTATTTTAATTAAAACATTTAAAAAAACACAGTTTGGAACGGGACGTTTCACAAGAGTGACTTCCATGGCGCCAATTTATAATTGTAACGAATAGTATTTGAATTAAAACGTTTTTAAAATATATACGCACTCGGGTAAAACCCGGGCGTTGCCCGGGCCATTCGTCTAGTATATTTTAATGTGAAAAACAACAATGTCTACACATGTGAAAATCAGTTCGACTTCGCACTTACAAATGTGCCCCGTTTGGTTTCTTGCACTCGCTGGTAGGGTTGGACTTTTGTAAGAATCGGGAGTCATTGGAGCATTTATATTTTTATTAGAAAAAGTGTCCAATGCGGGATTCGATCCCGGGTCGTAGCGGTCGAAATCCAACGGTTTAGATCATCCTTCCACCGACCTCCGAATTACATATAAATTTATATTTACCAGAAGTAACCTCTCTCCCTTAAAAAGATTGATTAAAATAATACATTCCTCTATTACAAAACCTAATGGCAGTGATAAAGGATAAAAACCAACACCAGTTTTGGCGAATTATGACACAAAGTCAACATGTAGACCATGGTTTCGGGATTTGGTCTTTATCAGTATATGGACGGCTTTGATTTAATTGATTTCTATGAGAGAGAGTTAGGAAATCGGTCGAATTGGCCAAAAAGGTGTTTAATCTGGTAAAGGGGGAATAGCCGGTTTTCAGACTAAATTACAACGTAAAGTTGCGGGAGAATGGTATTCAGGTACTTAAATTGGCACCTCTCACATTGAATAAACATTAAAACAATGTATTTTACATTATAAAGGACTGCGGCGTATGATTATAAAACACTTAAAGTTGCACCGCATAAGTTTCTTTTCTGTGAAAAATCAATATTTATTTCAAAGAGAAATATTTACTATTTCTAACTTTTTTGGATGAAGTATGAAAGGGTGAAAATATGAAGAGTAATGGCGAACGGAAAAATAAAAGTGTCCAGGGTCGGGAATCGGAAGGTAAGCGGAAGGTTGTGGGTTCGATTCCCGCCCCTGGACACTTTTATTTTTCCGTTCGCCATTACTCTTCATATTTTCACCCTTTCATACTTCATCCAAAAAAGTTAGAAATAGTAAATATTTCTCTTTGAAATGAATATTGATTTTTCACAGAAAAGAAACTTATGCGGTGCAACTTTAAGTGTTTTATAATGTATTTTGTTTATCACTCCATTACACAACGTAACCGTGATGCTGAAGAATATATATAGAAATCGAAAGACTGTTTCCCCCGGGTCTTTAGGAATGAGATTTCCCCAACGATTATTATTTTACTAAATATTAATTATATTATAATTATAAAATGAAAGGATTTAAAAGCACGAATGTTTCTTTTATACATAATACAAACTTCTACTGTCCTTACTGCGATGCCAATCCCTCCCAATATATTTTTTAATCGCAGTAAGGACAGTAGAAATTTGTATTTTGTATAAAAGAAAAATTCGTGCTTTTAAATCCTTTCATTTTATATGTATAGATGGCGCGTTATTGCTTTGTGTTATATTATGATTATATTAAATATAAATTTAGGATTATAGGATATAATTTAGATTATTTTTATAATTTTATAACTATTATGCAAATAGGTTTGCTATTTCACTAAAATATGTATAGGCTTTTAATCACCTAAATGTTTTATACTTAACTTCAGCTCTATAGTTCTTGAAATCACTGACAAACTATATCATTAAGATCTAGATAAAAACATTTATGAAATTTCTCAAGGATTGCTTTAGTTAGTTTCCCGACAATAGGAATAGAAAAATAATTTTGAATTTAACTTATATATAAGTGTAATTTGCATCAATATATAGAATATTTTTACTTTAACATACAATCTCGTTCTATATTTTATCTTATTAGAGAATGTCACAAAAACTCTCTCCCTTAAAAAGATTCATTAAAATAATACATCCCTCTATTACAAAACCTAATGGCAGTGATAAAGGATAAAAACCAACACCAGTTTTGGCGAATTATGACACAAAGTCAACATGTAGACCATGGTTTCGGGATTTGGTCTTTATCAGTATATGGACGGCTTTGATTTAATTGATTTCTATGAGAGAGAGTTAGGAAATCGGTCGAATTGGCCAAAAAGGTGTTTAATCTGGTTAAAGGGCAATAGCCGGTTTTCAGACTAAATTACAACGTAAAGTTGCGGGAGAATGGTATTCAGATACTTAAATTGGCACCTCTCACATTGAATAAACATTAAAACAATGTATTTTACATTATAAAGGACTGCGGCGTATGATTATAAAACACTTAAAGTTGCACCGCATAAGTTTCTTTTCTGTGAAAAATCAATATTTATTTCAAAGAGAAATATTTACTATTTCTAACTTTTTTGGATGAAGTATGAAAGGGTGAAAATATGAAGAGTAATGGCGAACGGAAAAATAAAAGTGTCCAGGGTCGGGAATCGGAAGGTAAGCGGAAGGTTGTGGGTTCGATTCCCGCCCCTGGACACTTTTATTTTTCCGTTCGCCATTACTCTTCATATTTTCACCCTTTCATACTTCATCCAAAAAAGTTAGAAATAGTAAATATTTCTCTTTGAAATGAATATTGATTTTTCACAGAAAAGAAACTTATGCGGTGCAACTTTAAGTGTTTTATAATGTATTTTGTTTATCACTCCATTACACAACGTAACCGTGATGCTGAAGAATATATATAGAAATCGAAAGACTGTTTCCCCCGGGTCTTTAGGAATGAGATTTCCCCAACGATTATTATTTTACTAAATATTAATTATATTATAATTATAAAATGAAAGGATTTAAAAGCACGAATGTTTCTTTTATACATAATACAAACTTCTGCTGTCCTTACTGCGATGCCAATCCCTCCCAATATATTTTTTAATCGCAGTAAGGACAGTAGAAATTTGTATTTTGTATAAAAGAAAAATTCGTGCTTTTAAATCCTTTCATTTTATATGTATAGATGGCGCGTTATTGCTTTGTGTTATATTATGATTATATTAAATATAAATTTAGGATTATAGGATATAATTTAGATTATTTTTATAATTTTATAACTATTATGCAAATAGGTTTGCTATTTCACTAAAATATGTATAGGCTTTTAATCACCTAAATGTTTTATACTTAACTTCAGCTCTATAGTTCTTGAAATCACTGACAAACTATATCATTAAGATCTAGATAAAAACATTTATGAAATTTCTCAAGGATTGCTTTAGTTAGTTTCCCGACAATAGGAATAGAAAAATAATTTTGAATTTAACTTATATATAAGTGTAATTTGCATCAATATATAGAATATTTTTACTTTAACATACAATCTCGTTCTATATTTTATCTTATTAGAGAATGTCACAAAAACTCTCTCCCTTAAAAAGATTCATTAAAATAATACATCCCTCTATTACAAAACCTAATGGCAGTGATAAAGGATAAAAACCAACACCAGTTTTGGCGAATTATGACACAAAGTCAACATGTAGACCATGGTTTCGGGATTTGGTCTTTATCAGTATATGGACGGCTTTGATTTAATTGATTTCTATGAGAGAGAGTTAGGAAATCGGTCGAATTGGCCAAAAAGGTGTTTAATCTGGTTAAAGGGCAATAGCCGGTTTTCAGACTAAATTACAACGTAAAGTTGCGGGAGAATGGTATTCAGATACTTAAATTGGCACCTCTCACATTGAATAAACATTAAAACAATGTATTTTACATTATAAAGGACTGCGGCGTATGATTATAAAACACTTAAAGTTGCACCGCATAAGTTTCTTTTCTGTGAAAAATCAATATTTATTTCAAAGAGAAATATTTACTATTTCTAACTTTTTTGGATGAAGTATGAAAGGGTGAAAATATGAAGAGTAATGGCGAACGGAAAAATAAAAGTGTCCAGGGGCGGGAATCGGAAGGTAAGCGGAAGGTTGTGGGTTCGATTCCCGCCCCTGGACACTTTTATTTTTCCGTTCGCCATTACTCTTCATATTTTCACCCTTTCATACTTCATCCAAAAAAGTTAGAAATAGTATATATTTCTCTTTGAAATAAATATTGATTTTTCACAGAAAAGAAACTTATGCGGTGCAACTTTAAGTGTTTTACAGTGTATTTTGTTTATCACTCCATTACACAACGTAACCGTGATGCTGAAGAATATATATAGAAATCGAAAGACTGTTTCCCCCGGGTCTTTAGGAATGAGATTTCCCCAACGATTATTATTTTACTAAATATTAATTATATGATGATTATAAAATGAAAGGATTTAAAAGCACGAATGTTTCTTTTATACATAATACAAACTTCTACTGTCCTTACTGCGATGCCAATCCCTCCCAATATATTTTTTAATCGCAGTAAGGACAGTAGAAGTTTGTATTTTGTATAAAAGAAACATTCGTGCTTTTAAATCCTTTCATTTTATATGTATAGATGGCGCGTTATTGCTTTGTGTTATATTATGATTATATTAAATATAAATTTAGGCTTATAGGATAACATTTAGATTATTAATATAATTTTATAACTACCTATTATGCAAATAAGTTTTTATTTCGCTAAAATATGTATCGGATTTTAATCACCTAAATGTTTTATCCATATCTTCAGCTTTATAATTCTTGATATAACAGACAATCTATATCATTAGGATTAGCTAGGAACATGAATTTTTTCAAGGATTGATTTAGTTAGTTTTCCCAATAATAGGAATAGAAATAATTTTGAATTTAACTTATATATAAGTGTAATTTGCATCAATATATAGAATATTTTTACTTTAACATACAATCTCGTTCTATATTTTATCTTATTAGAGACTGTCCCAAAAACATGGATATTCCTGTTCTTACTACTTGAGGATGTCTCTCATTGGAGATTGGATTATATATTAGGACAAAAAAAGAGTAACGACAGTGATAATCTTCTCGGTATTGTTTATGCGATAAAACAGAATAAGAGAAGAAAAGTTTCTTTAATATACAAATTATAACGGTGGAGCTTTCGGGTAAAAACCCCTTCTACAGGCGTGGTAGACGTGACACTATAACTTATTATAGTGTCACGTCTACCACGCCTGTAGAAGGGGTTTTTACCCGAAAGCTCCACCGTTATAATTTGTCTAATAAAGAAATTTTTCTTCTCTTATTCTGTTTTATCGCATAAACAAAAAAAGAGGTTCACAAAGATGGTCGCTGAAGGAGGTAGCTTGGCAGGTTTTATCTTATTTTACGTTATTGGGAGGTTTTTAGTATTCACTCGTAATAAGTATTTTTATTGAGGTTGACAGATTTTAAAATGATTATGTATGATAGGTTGTTGGCTCCTTATTAAAATGAAGAACATATTTCAGATATAAATAACTTATATAGTTAAAAGATGTTTAAACTGGCCATGAAATAAAAAGCTCTCCTGTGAAAATGCAGATGTGCGCATCGTTAATCTATTGTATCGCTCGTTTTTGAAAAAATACTTTAGAAAAGTTGATGTAGATCTGTTAAGGAGGTGGTATATGTAGATTGTGTAGATTGTGGAGAGCTAATATGTATAAGGAATAAAGAAAGAAAGGAAGAAAGAGTTGAGAGATGGTGCTTACTTACTTTATTGTGGCAGAACGGAGAAACCGAGTCCAGGGTATTTACATCCGTGAATGGAAGTCCTTAGTATCTGGGAGGATGAAGGGACCAACGAGTCCTGTTTGGTGTCAGCCCTCAGGAGACGGGGATGTCGTGTGCTACCGTTGATTTGGGAGCGCATCTGTGGACGCTGCCGAGGGTCCGAGCAGCACAACAGCCTCAGCGTGGCCTCTCTGATTTCCTGCATGCGGAGAACGTAGATGATGGGGTCAGCGAAGGACTTCGCGACAATCAGAGAGTTTACAAGAACGGCGAGTGACACTCTGACCTTGTCAGGGACTTCTGTGTATGGGATGGGACAATCGAGACATGTGAGAACAAAGAAGAGGACTGCAGGAAGCCATCCTATGATGTAGGTCCCCACAATCAGCAATGTTGTTACGACAGCTTTCATACTGGCTGAACGATTGGGACGTTGTCTTCTAGAAGCGGTCACAAACACATGGGCATAGATACCTACCATGAATGGTAAGGGGAGGGCAAAAAGAAGCGCAACAGTCACTCGAAACGGACTGAACTGAAGGAAATCCATTCGCGAACAGTCGGGCGACTGGAAGCCTTGGCCTGACACACTTGCGAAGTAGACGAAGAAGAAGGCCAAAGGTAAAGCCCACATGATACAGATGGAGAGCATGGCAGCGCGACGTGTGACAACTGCAGCGTAGTGAAGAGGTCGCACGACACCCACGTAATGGTTGACAGCGAGAGCAAGCAGATGGGACACAGAGACGGCTAAACCTCCGAGTCGGGCAGCTTCCAGAGCTAGGATGGCACAGGCGGAAGCTTGGATGCCAAACACCGCCGGCATGAGGGAGTTGACTGCCAGTCCGGCACCCACGGTCGTGGAGGCGTAGGCATCAGCCGTCACTAAGCTCAGGGAGAGGCAGAGGGTGGGAGACAATCGACGACGGGCACGGGCTGCGGCCACCAGCACGGCTACGTTCACGGCCGCGGAGAGCACGCAGGCGGCCAGCATGGGCGGCACCACGGCCGCGTACAGCGCCTTCATCTCCGCCTCCCGCCTAATGATCGGTGCTCCCGCCGCGAGCGCTACCGTCGCCCCAGCCGCCTTCCAACTTAACAGAGAAACCGCATTCCTTCACCGCGGCTACAACTAACCTAAACTCCTTTAATATTTCAAAACACAACACAGTCAAACCTCTCATGACCGACACATCTGATGACTGAAGAACTCCTTGAACGACCACCATTTCTAAAAAAAACTAAAGTGACACAACCTCCAATAAGATACCTCTTCTAGTAGAGACCTGAAGTATCTATATATTTAAAAGACCTCACATGAGAGGTCTTTTACCCTATACTTAATATATAATAAGACCATTAAAATGAAAACATAAATCCTCCAGGGAAAAGATTCTTTTAAAAATATTTTTATTTTAAAATATCTCGAGCTTTCGGGCAAGTAAGCCCTTCTACGGGAGAAACTATTTTACATCCTTAATACGCCACAATAAAATAATATTTAAACTTAAATACAGTCCTTTAGTTGTTTACATTTGTTTTGAGGCATAATCAACGCGGGCTTCTATTGCGCGTGATTCACTTGGAGGTTATGGGGTGGGCTCAGGAAATATAATGTTATAAACTTCCGGGATATCTATTCTTCTGTTAATACTATTGTGCTTTCTGGATATGATGGATTCTATTATTAGTCTCTGTAGTCTATTGGGGATGTTGGAGTAATGGGTCTTTGGTTCTGATAGGGAGAAGGAATGGCCTGTTTCTCTTATATGTTGGTATACTAAAGATCTACTGTCTTGGTTGTCGATATTTCGTTTATGTTCTGATATTCTTATATTTAAATGTCTGCCAGTTTCGCCAACATATTTGGTTTTGCATTCGTTGCATTCTATGGAATATATGGCATTCTTAATATTGGAAGGATAATCAACGGTATTGTTCTTTGTTATGGGGTTTCTTAGTAACGAATTTAAATTAGGTGAGTTGCTGAAAAATGTTTTGATCCCAAATTTCTTCAGATGACGGGCTATAGAAACAGATACTGGTGAATAAGGAATACTGCTAATAGATTTATAGATTGGGGAATTCCGAATTTCAGAGGGGCTATAGAAATGTCTTAGAATAAACGATAAAGGATATTGACAAGTCTTCAGATTTCTTAATATATTCTGAGTTTCTTCTGTTTTAAAGGTTTGAAGTGAGCAGTGGCTATGGATACGTTTAGTTAAGGTCTTTACGGTATTGATTTTATGGCTGAGAGGGCAGTAGGAGGAAAAACGGATATAGTCGGGGTTGAAGGATGGCTTATAATAAACAGTTGTTTGGAATTGATTCTGTATGCGAAAAATTGTTATATCTAGAAAAGGCAGGCTATTGCCTCTGAAGAAATTTGGGATCAAAACATTTTTCAGCAACTCACCTAATTTAAATTCGTTACTAAGAAACCCCATAACAAAGAACAATACCGTTGATTATCCTTCCAATATTAAGAATGCCATATATTCCATAGAATGCAACGAATGCAAAACCAAATATGTTGGCGAAACTGGCAGACATTTAAATATAAGAATATCAGAACATAAACGAAATATCGACAACCAAGACAGTAGATCTTTAGTATACCAACATATAAGAGAAACTGGCCATTCCTTCTCCCTATCAGAACCAAAGACCCATTACTCCAACATCCCCAATAGACTACAGAGACTAATAATAGAATCCATCATATCCAGAAAGCACAATAGAATTAACAGAAGAATAGATATCCCGGAAGTTTATAACATTATATTTCCTGAGCCCACCCCATAACCTCCAAGTGAATCACGCGCAATAGAAGCCCGCGTTGATTATGCCTCAAAACAAATGTAAACAACTAAAGGACTGTATTCAAGTTTAAATATTATTTTATTGTGGCGTATTAAGGATGTAAAATAGTTTCTCCCGTAGAAGGGCTTACTTGCCCGAAAGCTCGAGATATTTTAAAATAAAAATATTTTTAAAAGAATCTTTTCCCTGGAGGATTTATGTTTTCATTTTAATATTGATTCAAGGGATTATTTTTATCGAATAAGACCATTATTTATAAGTCAAATAAGAAAGTGTCCTAGCGATACTTTTCAATGAACAAATTTTCCTAGTGTTATAAAACATATTCTAGGAACTTGCTGACATGGTATCATGAATATTTCATGTTTCTTCATGAAGTTTTTACAAAAATGATAACCCTTTGCATTCCATAATTTGGAAATAATTCATCCAGGGATAGGTTTCTTATGTAATTCTTTTATATAATACAATATATAATATTTACGAACAGAAAAATATGTCCAGGGTAGCCTAGTGGACATGGCATCTGCCCAGTAAGCGGAACACTGTGGGTTCGATTCCCATCCCTGGACACTTTATTTTCCGTTCATCATTACTCTTTACAATTCATCTTATCATACTTCATTCCTAAGGTTAGAAATAATCGTTATTTCTCCTTAAAATAAATTTTGATTTTTTATTCAAAAGAAACATTTGCGGAATAATTTTCAAATTTCGTTTTCCAATTATTTTATACTAGACGAATGGTCCGGGCAACGCCCGGGTTTTACCCGAGTGCGAATATATTTTAAAAACGTTGTCTTGGGTGGTCGCTATTGACAGGGTGGTCTGTACAGACAGGTGTTGGGTGGTCGCTATTGACAGGGTGGTCCGTATAGACAGGTGTATGTATCACACAGCTGATAACAGGGTTGTCTAGAGTGGCCGCTATAGACAGGGTGGTCTGTATAGACAGGCCGCTATAGACAGGGTGGTCTGTGTAGACAGGTGGATGTATCACACAGCTGATAACAGGGTTGCCTAGAGTGGCCGCTATAGACAGGGTGGTCTGTATAGACAGGTGGATGTATCACACAGCTGATAACAGGGTTGTCTAGAGTGGTCGCTATAGACAGGGTGGTTTGTATAGACAGGTGTATGTATCACACTGCTGAAAACAGGGTTGCCTAAGGTGTCCGCTATAGACAAGGTGGTCTGTATAGACAGGTGGATGTATCACACAGCTGATAACAGGGTTGTCTAGAGTGGCCGCTATAGGCAGGTGTATGTATCACACAGCTGATAACAGGGTTATCTAGAATGGCCGCTATATACAGGGTGGTCTGTAAAGACAGGTGGATGTATCTCACTGCTGATAACAGGGTTGTCTAGAGTGGTTGCTATAGGCAGGGTGGTCAGTGGTCGCTTTAGACAGGGTGGTCTGTATAGACAGGTGGATGTAACACACTGCTGATAACAGGGTTGTCTAGAATGGCCGCTATAGACAGGTGCATGTATCACACAGCTGATAACAGGGTTGTCAAGAGGGGGGCAGGGAGGACACGTGTTCGCCGGCAGCCAATGGGCGCGCATTCTATCCGTGAGCTTCAGAATAAGGCAATTATATAAGTAGATATCTCTAGCTTTCGGACCTTTAACGTCCTTCTACATGGCGTTGATTATCTACAGCAATACTCATGTAGACGAGAGTCATGGACCTGAAGTTTTGATATATTAAATAATTTATTTACATTCTAAAAAACTCCTTAAATGAAAAACTTTATAATTTAATAACTCCCATAGATGTTTAAGATAAAGGCATCTTCTGATCGTATAACTAAAAGTTGAAAATAATTTGCGCCATCTGTCGGAATAAATATCATCTAATCATTGATTTATTTATCATTCCAGAATTGACCAAATACTCTTTCTTTATTGAACAAGAAAAGATAACCTCACGTGCGCGTTTCAATCTTCCCAGTAAGACGATTAAGGAAAAAGTCCAGGTTTGACAGAAAGAAATGATCAGCATAATATACAAATATATTCCTTATTTGAATAACAGAATTACATAATATATATTCATATAAAAAAGGACGTACCTGGATCTGTAAATAAAAAAAAATCTCAAAATATTTCGAGAGATTGTTCTATCTTTATCAATTTATTGTACAATTTACTCAATTTACAAATTCTTGTAGATCACATGGAAACAACTTTGTCATTGGTCAAAAATAATGATAACAATACATTCAAAAAATTCAAAATAGAAATTAAAAATAAATAAATAAAAATAAAAATTATATGAAAATTGAAGGTTTTTGTAAAAAATAGTAATGCAGTAATACAGTTTGAACCTCGCTATAAAAGATAACACCTAATTGCAGAGCCAAAGTGTCCTTTAGAGAGAGATGTCCTGTTACCGGAGAGTTGCTAAATAGTCAAAATGGTAATTTTACAAATGAAAACTGTACTTTGTAAAAAGGTGTCCGCTAAAGGGAGGTTCTACCGTATAATGTTATGATGCATTAGCACGCCATCTGTTATCAAAATTCGAAACTATTATAGACGCGTATGATTCTTTTTTGAAAATGAACAATTTCTACTGCCCTTACTGCAATGGAAAAATTAAAGGGAGGGCCTGGCTCATCAGTGATGAACCCTCCCAGCGGTTTCGCCAGTGCAATCTACAATACCGCTGTTATTCTGCACTTTTCGATCTTCCTTTTATATGTCCGTAGTTCATCTAAAATACCCATTTCAAGAGTCTAGCATCAGTATCATTATAAAAGGAAGATCGAAAAATCCAATATAACAGCAGTATGGTAGATTAAATTGGCGAAACCGCTGGGAGGGTTCACCACTGATGAGCCAGGCCCTCCCATTAATTTTTTCCATTGCAGTAAGGGCAGTAGAAATTGTTCATTTTTTAAAAAGAATCATTCGCGTTTATAATAGTTTCGGACTGTATAATGTATTTTGAACAAAATGTAAGGAAATTAAAAATAGAAACAAATGAAGTTGACTGCAATTATTAGAGAAAGAATCGGGTATATTGACAGAATATATTTATGTCATATATATTGTCAGAAGAACAGAGTTTCCTGATATTCCCACTTATCTGGTCGGGGAAAACAGTGGCGCCACGTGGAAGGAGGAAAAACTCAGTTCTCCCCTCTTGCTCTAACTGCTGGGGTCGATTAGGCTCATGTACATAGTAACCTTATTTACTATTTCACATATTTTAAACAGCCAATCAGCGTTCAGATAACCAATATGCAAATATATATTTTTAGTTCAATGGTTACATCAAGGTATTAATTAAGCGATTGGTAGTTCAATATCGAAACTTAATCTTTTTTTTTTGTGTGTTTATATTTCTTTGTAATAAGGTTCATTTTAAGGTTATATTTAGGAATTAATATTGATGTATGGTTGTCATATCTTTGTATTATATATTGTTACATCATGGCTAATTCACCTATTTTATTTAAATTTGTAATATCATTTATTCATATATTTTAATATAAAATTGATATTTTGTATTTATTTATTTTATTATCAAGAGAATATATATTTTAAATTTATTTATATCGATACAAAAAACGGGATATCTCGGCTAGGGATAATTGCATCGATTTACATTTTAAAACAAAGCAGTTATAAACATATTATACCAAAATAAATAAAAAGAGAAACAATAAGATATATTAGAAACCTGATCCTTCTCCAGGTTAGAAAGATATAATCATAAATATATTTGCAAAAATAGTTAAATCTGTGATAATTCTCT
The DNA here is from genome assembly GCA_030710605.1 of Cordylochernes scorpioides. Taxonomy (NCBI): domain Eukaryota; kingdom Metazoa; phylum Arthropoda; class Arachnida; order Pseudoscorpiones; family Chernetidae; genus Cordylochernes; species Cordylochernes scorpioides. Next base: position 77,060,425 of record CP092872.1, read on the forward strand.
CTAGTATTTACAAATTCATATAGATCCACAACATTATGGGTTGTCCAAATATCAGGGAACAGGCTAAATCAATGTTTTGTTGATTTTTGTTTCACCAGATGGCACTCTGCCTTCTGAAAAGCACATGTGCTCCTGGTCAGGATATGCCTTTTTCAAATTATTATTTACTGTGTTTAGGTATCGTATAAAATCACCATTTATATTTTGGTACACTGTGTGGCTTCACAATTCTCTATACTTTGATGTGAGAAATAAATAAATTATTATGCAGGCTACTAAAAGTAGAGTTATCTCATTATTCACTTATCTAACCTTGTTGGGTGGTTGAAAAACGTTCTGGAAAGACATGTCTGAGGAGAGAATAAAGGCTGAAGAATTTACCAAACGGCATCCTAGTAAAACAATATTAACCTGACATACTTGATCATTAAAAAAGGCATTTTAAATCGCAACTCTTTTTATCAATTGTTTTAATAGCTTAAGGGTAAGTCCTTCCTGTTTTCTGAGGAAGGGCTTGTCCGAAAGCTACTTTATGCAGTTAATTTTTAAAGAGTTGTGGATTCTAATGTCTTTTTGTAATTTGTCGAATCCACATACCTGTTATAATGAAGAGTTGACCATCTTATTCTGTAATAGGAATTTTATCATTTGAGAATATTGTCGAGGAGATAAATACAGAAAGGGTAAATTTCGGAATTCCTATATATATATATAAGTCAATGTATGTATGTATGTTTGTCGGCTATACACGTCCACAATGCTAACTAATCTGGCTGAAATTTTAATAGTATATAGAATTGAATCTGGAAAAACTTATAGGAAAATTTCCAGGCTTCTATCTCGAATATTATTAAAGGTATTAACAAATTATTATCAAATTTTCCCTATTTCACTCGCAACCAGCGCCTCACTGCGGTAATTTAGAGAAGTAAAGTTGAGGAAGCATGGACCACGTGGGGCGACAGAGATTGGTGGAGCTGGACGTTTCACAAGAGTGACCTTGAGTGTCGTAATGATGGCGTAGGGGCAAGAGACCATTTGCTATCATTTTAAGTATATATAACAAATTAAAAATATATTCATATAAAAAATAAAAATAATAAAATTTTCAAATATCGTTGTGAAAAATTTACTTTTTATTTTAATATTTTAAAAACATACAAAGTTTGAAGCAGGACGTTTCACAAAAGTGACATCCACGGCGCCAATTTATGATTGTAACGAATAGTATTTGATTAAAACATTTATTCGGGTAAAACCCGGGCGTTGCCCGGGTCATTCGTCAAGTATTTAAATAACTATAAGGGGTATTTACCTTTTAGTTCTCCAATAAAATTATATACAAGAGGTATTTATAGGGAGAGAGATAATATAACAACTTATCCCAAGGTAAAAATAATAATAATGAGAGTGATCAGCCACCGAGGCGTCCCGTTTTCCTTATTTGCCGATAAGATTCCGAGAACCCCTCACACCTGTGGTCGTTCCCCCGGAGTCCAGTGATGATTGACAGGTGTCACATATAGTCCTGTGACCGGGGTTGTAGGGATACTTGACAATATCTTGATCTTGACAATATCGACCTCTAGTTTAATTATTATTGAAATATTCATAGGCAACTCTGAAGTCTTAGTTTAGTGAATGAATAAACAGAAAAGTAACTTAATAGTTGGAGGAATACCTAGCCCTAATTAGTATAATTGCTTATTTATTTTCATTAGAACAGTTACCCAATTATCTCTCAGAATTTGTGAACTAGTTGTCTTTCCGTTAACCTTTTACAAACTTCAATTTCCTTACGCACTAATTAACCAAATGGATTGTTTAAAGCTTACTTATGCAACTTGTAATGTACTATGCAAATTATGATTAGCTATAATATTCAGTGAATGAAGTTAGTTCGTCGATATATATATATTAATTAAAAGGCATATTTTGGATCTAAAATAAAACAAAACATTTTATTTAATACAAAATGCCAATATTTCAATAGGCTGTATGCCTAACTTCGTCAGGGCTTTTCTTGTTTTTAAACTGCTTTGGTTTATCACGCGATGCCTTCACGAGACGATATATAAAATATCTACAACACTATGGGGTTAAAATTTAAAATATATAAACACAAATATAAATAAGTATACACTATATATGTACATTTATAAAAATTAAAAATTAATATATAATTCCTAATAAGTATAATAAAATAATTTAAAATCGATTTGCATATGAACCTAAAATGGCACCTCTCCCTTGAATAGGTACATGAATATCATCCTACAGTTTCGCCAGTTTAATCTACCGCTGGGAGGGTTCCCCACTGATGAGCCAGGCCCTCCCATTAATTTTTCCATTGTAGTAAAGGCAGTAGAAATTGTTTAATTTTTAAAAGAATCATAAGCGTCTATAATAGTTCCGAATTTTAATAACAGATGGCGCGTTAGTGCATCATAATATAAATTATTATTAACAGGCTATATCTATAAGCAATATCAATAAATAATAAAATCTGGATTTATATTAAACAGAACGATTTTATACTAGCCTATCTATTGCATCGGAAATATGTTGAGAATACATGAAACATTCGACGTCAAATTCTTTTTACTATTAAATGCAAACTGTTCGTTAATATTTTTAATAGTTATATGTAAACTATATTCTTTATAATTATTATATTAAATCATAATATAAAGAATATATTAACTAAACATTTATGTAAAAAAGTTGCAATCACATAAAATAAGAACTTACCACAGGTAGTGGGTAGAGATTTCATTAAAGAACTTGGAAAATTCCCTGTCAACTTTTTTTTTTTCACGATAATCCATTTTCTTCAAGGTAACCGAGAAAAAAAGATTTCCTCTCATTCACCTTTTAGGATATTTATTTCTGAGACAAAGAAGGGAGTTTTTCTATTGCCATGCTTCTTTAGTTAGGAGGTATTATATTGGAGTTTTAAATAGCAAAACGTTGTCAGATGTATGTGTCTTTGTATAGAATGCTAATGCATCATAATATAAATGTTCTAATAAAAGACACAAATTGATGTTTGTGGAAGATGATTGCTCGAAGCATAGTATATATTTATAATTGTATGTAATTCTGCTGTCTTCAAAGCTTATGTCCATAGTTGATTTAAAATACCCATTCCAAGACTCTAGCATCAGTATCACTATAAAAGGAAAATAAAAAAAGAAATATAACAGCGGTATAATAGATTTCACTGGTGAAACAGCTGGAAAGCTTCATCACTGATGAGCCAGGCCTTTTCATTAAATTTTCCATTGCAGTAAAGGCAGTATAGAATTGTTTTATTTTTAAAAGAATCATACGCGTTTATAATAGTTTCGAATTTTAATAACAGATGGCGCGCTAATGCATAAGACATAAATTGATGTTTGCAGAAGAGAGATTGCTCGAAGCATATTATATATTTATAATTGTATGTAATTCTGCTGTCTTCAAAGCTTATGTCCATAGTTCATTTAAAATACCCATTCCAAGAGTCTAGCATCAGTATCACTATAAAAGGAAAATCCAAAAATCTACTTATATATTTGCCTTATTCTGTCTGTTTGTCTGAAGCTCACGGATAGAATGCGCGCCCATTGGCTGCCAGCAAACACGTGACCTCCCTGCCCGCCCCCCTCTAGACAACCCTGTTATCAGCTGTGTGACACATACACCTGTCTATAGCGGCCATTCTAGACAACACTGTTATCAGCAGTGTGTTACATCCACCTGTCTACACAGACCACCCTGTCTATAGCGGTCAACTTAGACAACCCTGTTATCAGCTGTGTGATACATCCACCTGTCTATACAGACCACCCTGTCTACAGCGGCCACTCTAGGCAACCCTATTATCAGCTGTGTGATACATCCACCTGTCTACACAGACAACCCTGTCTATAGCGGCCACTCTGGGCAACCCTGTTATCAGCTGTGTGATACATCCACCTGTCTACACAGACCACCCTGTCTATAGCGGCCACTCTGGGCAACCCTGTTATCAGCTGTGTGATACATCCACCTGTCTATACAGACCACCCTGTCTATAGCGGCCACTCTGGGCAACCCTGTTATCAGCTGTGTGATACATCCACCTGTCTACACAGACCACCCTGACTATAGCGGCCACTCTGGGCAACCCTGTTATCAGCTGTGTGATACTTCCACCTGTCTATACAGACCACCCTGTCTATAGCGGCCACTCTGGGCAACCCTGTTATCAGCTGTGTGATACATCCACCTGTCTATACAGACCACCCTGTCTATAGCGGCCACTCTGGGCAACCCTGTTATCAGCTGTGTGATGCATCCACCTGTCTATACAGACCACCCTGTCTATAGCGGCCACTCTGGGCAACCCTGTTATCAGCTGTGTGATACATCCACCTGTCTATACAGACCACCCTGTCTATAGCGGCCACTCTGGGCAACCCTGTTATCAGCTGTGTGATACATCCACCTGTCTATACAGACCACCCTGTCTATAGCGGCCACTCTGGGCAACCCTGTTATCAGCTGTGTGATACATCCACCTGTCTATAAAGACCACCCTGTCTATAGCGGCCACTCTGGGCAACCCTGTTATCAGCTGTGTGATACATCCACCTGTCTATACAGACCACCCTGTCTATAGGCGGCCACTCTGGGCAACCCTGTTATCAGCTGTGTGATACATCCACCTGTCTACACAGACCACCCTGTCTATAGCGGCCACTCTGGGCAACCCTGTTTAAGCTGTGTGATACATCCATCTGTCTATACAGACCACCCTGTCTATAGCGGCCACTCTGGGCAACCCTGTTATCAGCTGTGTGATACATCCACCTGGCTATACAGACCACCCTGTCTATAGCGGCCACTCTGGGCAACCCTGTTATCAGCTGTGTGATACATCCACCTGTCTATACAGACCACCCTGTCTATAGCGGTCACTTTAGGCAACCCTGTTATCATCAGTGTGTTACATTCACCTGTCTATACAGACCACCCTGTCTATAGCGGCCACTCTAGGCAACCCTGTTGTCAGCTGTGTGATACATCCACCTGTCTACACAGACCACCCTGTCTATAGCGGCCACTCTAGGCAACCCTGTTATCAGCTGTGTGATACATCCACCTGTCTATACAGACCACCCTGTCTATAGCGGGCAACCCTGTTATCAGCTGTGTGATACATCCACCTGTCTATACAGACCACCCTGTCTATAGCGGTTACTTTAGGCAACCCTGTTATCATCAGTGTGTTACATTCACCTGTCTATACAGACCGCCCTGTCTATAGCGGCCACTCTAGGCAACCCAGTTGTCAGCTGTGTGACACATCCACCTGTCTACACAGACCACCCTGTCTATAGCGGCCACTCTGGGCAACCCTGTTATCAGCTGTGTGATACATCCACCTGTCTACACAGACCACCCTGTCTATAGCGGCCACTCTGGGCAACCCTGTTATCAGCTGTGTGATCCATCCACCTGTCTATACAGACCACCCTGTCTATAGCGGTCACTTTAGGCAACCCTGTTATCATCAGTGTGTTACATTCACCTGTCTATACAGACCACCCTGTCAATAACGGTCACTTTAGGCAACCCTGTTATCAGCAGTGTGTTAAATTCACCTGTCTATACAGACCACCCTGTCTATAGCGGTCACCTTAGGCAACCCTGTTATCAGCAGTGTGATACATCCACCTGTCTATACAGACCACCCTGTCTATAGCGACCACTCTAGACAACCCTGTTATCAGCTGTGTGATACATCCACCTGTCTATACAGACCACCCTGCCAATAGCGACCACCCAAGACAACGTTTTTAAAATATATTCGCACTCGGGTAAACCCCGGGCGTTGCCCGGGCCATTCGTCTAGTGTAATATAATAGCGGTATGGTAGTTTAAACCTGCGAAACCGCTGGGAGGGTTCACCACTGATGAGCCAGGCCCTCTCATTACTTTTTCCATTGCAGTAAAGACAGTAGCAATTGTTTAATTTTTAGAAGAATAATAGGCGTCTATAATAGTTTCGAATTTTGATAACAGGTTACGCGCTAATGCATCATAATTAACACTATATTCTAAAGAGACAAAGGTCGCCTCTCCCGTCAAAATAAAGTCAAAAACCAGACGCCATCTATTGACCGTCGCCGCAAACTAGCGACCTCGGGTCGGTGACAAAGCCACAACATCAGCTTTGTCAAACTGAAAAGCGTCCACCTAGAGACCATGGTTTCGGGCTAATGGCACTCGCCAGCCTAGAGTGGAATGGCGTCTGGTTTTTGACGTCTATTTTGACGGGAGAGGCGACCTTTGTCTTTTTAGATCAATATCCTCCCAGCAAAATTTCCATCTATATCACTGTTCTATTAGAGATTGATCACACAACGCAGAGCGTTTTCTTTTTTAGCCAGTTGAAGAGAGTTCTTCTCGAAAATCGTGATTTATTCGCCAAAAAGGAAACATTTCACTATAGAAGAAGAAACTAAATTCACACTGTAACCGTGGAAGGACGTCTTGACCGAAAACATGTACGAACGCCCTCTTATAAGAGAATCTCTTCTCCCTGATTCGTGTTTCTTCTATAACGAATATATATATTATCGTTATATTATTTCACTTAATACGATCTATTAATTTTAATTTAGAAAAACGGTTCATTATTTTGAAAAAAAGGGCATCTCCTTATCGTGCAACTGAAAGTTGCTGATGGCTTGCGCCATCTATCGGAATAAATATCAACTATTCTCGTTGATTTTTAATTATTCCAGAATTGGCCAAATACACATTCTTGATTAATCAAGAAAAGCTAACCACGGACGCGTTTCGGGCTGTTGGCCCTTATCAGCGTGGTGCAAGCTGTACCTCAACAACCAAAAAACTGGTCATTCAAGGAACCTGAAAAATCATGAAAGGGGTAGTTAAGGCCAGAATTGCGTGAGACCGCGACCCAATGTGAAAAAATAGTACAAATTGTTGTGGTTCATTATTTATTGCATTTTACTATTATATGTAAGAAACTGGAAACAGCCATAGACAGTAAATTGTTAAAAGACTGTAGGACCCCATGGTAGAGATTACCAAGAGAACGATCTTGAGACCATGAAAACTACCGAATAATAATGTATATTAAAAAAAAAAGGCATATCCTGACTAGACATGAGCATTTCTAGATGGCAGAACCTCATCTAGTGGAATGGCGCTCTGCCATCTAGAAAAGCTCATGTGACCCTGGTCAGGATATGCCTTTTTTTTGTTTATAATATCAACACCTAACCTTTTTTATATTTTTTATTTTTCACTTTTTTAAACAAAATAATGTATATATAAAAACTACAGTCACATTAACCAATAGTTTAACTCCCGACATTTCAATGACTTCCTGTAATTCTCTTCAGGGAAATGATTACTTTTAATCCTAGTTCTACTTATATGGATGAAAAAACAATAGAAAAAAAATATAATAAGTGGGTCAGGTGTTGGTATATATATATATATATATAAATCAATGTTTGTATGTTTGTTTGTTTGTTTGTATGTTTGTTTGTTTGTATATGTCTGGTATACAAATTCGCAGTAGTTCACTAATTCAAACCAAAATTTCCATACAAAGGTAAAAAATACGGGGAAGACATTAGGCTATTTTAAAAAATATATAAATCAATTATTAAAACTATATATTCAAATTATTCTACTTAGCTCACGAACAGCGCTCTCTATCAAAGATTAGATTAAATTATGCTGATGCAAACAAATAGATAATGCTAATAACAAACAATTATAAAAAAATCTTATCTAAATATATATCACTCGGGTAGATATGCACACGGGTCAATCCCGGGGCGAAGCCCGGGTCACAAACATAAAGCTATCTGGACAAGTATAGATTCAGTAAGGATTGGATGCTTGCTTGAATCGTTTTAACAAATGTTCGTTAGGCAAACTTTTACTCGGGTAAAAACCGGGCGAAGCCGGGTACATTCACTAGTTAAAAATAAAAAAGGCATATCCTGACCTGGAGTATATGTGTTTTTCAGAAGGCAGAGCGCCATCTGATGGAACAAAAATCAACCAAACATTGATTTAGCCTGTTCCCTGATATTTGGCCAACCTAATTTCTTGATAAATCTTAAACTTATATAGATGCACGATTTTCTGAAATACATGTAGAGCGTCATGTATGCAGATACGTGACGTGCTTTAGAGGTTTACTAGAGGTTTAACTAGATCAGTTCAAATCTCATTTTGTATTTTCTAATAATGACTGATCAGGGAAGTAGGTAAAGTTTTCAACTAGCAATAATCGCTCCTCGGAAGTTCCTCACTGGCTACGATATCGCCTCTGATCAGCGAAGTGTTCGAAATGCTACGTATTGGAGGATTCCCTCAGCTCGGACATCCAATAAATTTTTATACAGATCTTACGATCAATTAAGAAGGAAAAGAAGATCACATTTTTTCATAAAAAAAATATTTTCAAAATAAAATATTGAATTAATAATATTTTTTAAAATAGAAAAGTTAATTTTAGAAAGACGTCTTTTTTTATTCCTTCAAATTAAAAAATAAAAAACTGGGAAATTTCGAAATTTTAATATTTAATTCCAATGCTTTTAATACCTAGATTATTTTGTCAAAGTTTGAGAAAAATGTAAATGATATTTTTATTTGGAATTTTAAAAATGAATTTTCTCAATATTTTCTCTATACAAAAGTCAACATAGTGTGATGTATTAAGAGTAATTTCAAGCAATTTTTTCAAATATTTTGCTTTTGCTATATTTAATTATAAGATAATATGACTTTTAGAAATACCGACTATTAAAAATACTGTCACAGCAGAGAGGTAAGTATTCCAAAAATTCAAGTTACAAATAATTTATCAAAATTCGAAACTATTTTAAACGCGTAAGATTCTTTTGACATTAAACAATTTCTACTGCCCCTACTGCAATGGAAAAATTGAAGGGAGGGACTTAATTTAATTTTTCCATTGCATTAAGGGCAGCAGAAATTGTTTAATTTCAGAAAGAATCTTACGCGTTTAAAATAGTTTCGAATTTTGATAACAGATGGCGCGCTAGTGCATCATATTACAAATAATTTATTAACAAAATCTATAGAATACAAAAACATGATAATAATTTTACAAGTGATATTTTTCTTATCCCTAGTACACGTGGTACAGGCCATTATAATCATGGTGGGTAGAAGTAGGCGACTGATTTTACTGTAAGTGTACCACATGTCTACACATATGAAAAGCAGTTCAACTTTGCACTTACAAATGTGACATAGCCCCTTTTGGTTACTTGTACTTGCTGGTGGGGTTGGACTTTTGCAAGAATCGGGAGCAATTGGAGTAATTATATTTTAATCAGAAAAAGAGTGTCCAATGCGGGAATCGAACCCGGGTTGAATTTTGCAAGTAATAATCTACAAGAATGGTAAGAATGACGTAACCAAATATTTTAGTTGATAACCTAACAACAGAGTATTTACAATAATTATTCAGTTACAATATTGCATAGGCTGGAAGTATTTTCTTATTGAAAATCTTTAAAGAGATGGTATCTAGGTTGACTTAGTATAAATTGGTAATTGTATAATCTTGCATGAATATACTTTTAATTTAGTTTAAAGAAATCTAAGTTAGTTGTTAGAATGATACCTAATTATGTATAGGAGTTTGCAAACCCTAATCTTTTAAAGAAAAAAGGCATTTACTGATCGTGCAACTGAAGGCTTGCGCCATCTAACGGAATAAATATCAACTAATCGTTGATCATACTATCATACATATCAATTATTCCGATAGATGTCTATTTTTCCGTTTATCATTACTCTTCACAATTCAT
>CP092872.1:77070387-77089474 GCA_030710605.1 Cordylochernes scorpioides
AACACCTGATCAAATTTCGATTTTTTCTTGTTTTCACACACAGACATATATATATTCAAATATTGGATTAAAAAGTATTTGAGTACAAATCTTCGAGTTGTCTGAACGCCAAAACTTTTCAAGTACAACCACGTATATATTGGGGGGGGCTGATTTGTTTGCATTAAATACATTCTTTGTTGAACCTTGGTTGATGTTGATCCGAGCCTCTAAGTTACTAAGCCTCAAGTGATTATATTGTTTTTTGGTTCAGTAATTCTCTGCCGAAAGATTGCTTATGAAATCAATTCACCATATGTTTGATTGGAAAAAGTAGTGAATAGCAGGACCAATGAATTGGGTTTTTACAAGTTCCCCAGCGTTGTTAGAAAAGTTTGATGTTACTCTTTACTTTCTGTATATAGATACATATTCCTTCTGTTCATCCAACTAGGAGAATACTTTATGGGATGAGTGTCTCTAATAAAGACTTTGTTGTTTTTTTCTCGGTTTAAAAAGGGGGAATAACAGTTGAAGATCAGTCCTGTTGTCCAACTTTTCGAACTATGAACAACATTGACAAAATCATCAATCTCATTAAAAGATTTTGACGCAGGAGAATTCACAAACTCGAATGCTTCCTCAGGTTGATATGACTCACAATTCAGTGAACTTTGACCGTTGATTTGAGAATGAGAAGAATATCGGCAAAGTTTGTAACCAGATTTCTCACAAAGAATCCCACAGAATGACAATTACAAACTTGATAAATTTGATGAACGCATCTAATCCCAAGAATTGGCTCTCTCGAAATTTTTCCTTGTTCTCCGTGATAAAAAGAAACTTGAAAGAATTTTGTCGATATCAACGACATAAGCTGTCATGTCACGACGAAGGCTAGCTTGTATCAGAAAGAACGAATTTTTAAAAAAGGCTTCCAACACTGGAATGGACGTTTGAATAAGTACATTGCCACTGATAGAAAGTACTAAAGGGATATCAAAGTTGTACAAAAATATTTAAAGTACACGCTTATTGTAAATATTCCGTTTATTTTTTAATCCGTTATCGTACACAAAGTCAAATTCTGTCAGTTTTTTTTATGTGAACGACCTCAACAAGCCCAGATAATAATATGATGTTTTTTTTTTTTTACCTAAGAACTACTTATCCTATATTTAGATGTTCTGATTATAGCGTAGTTAAAATATTTATTGGAAGAATAAACTATTTTAAATAATTATACACTTTACCTAACACGAGATTTGAATTTTAACTATGTCTTTATTTATTTCGACCCAACTTGGCGAGTTTTCAAGACAAAAGGCTTTTCTTCCACATCCCTATTACGATAAAACAAGTTAAAGAAATCATCTTATATATATCTACTTAATATTTACATACTTAGTCTTAATTACATATAGTCTATTTAATATTTACATGCTTAGTCAATTACATATATGTGTATAAACATATTTCATATTTCAATTTGAAGCGCTATGTCCCTCTAGGGACACAGCGTTGTCAATACACGTATTCCTTTACATTTGTCTATTCTATATACAGTTACGAGCGTCATGCGTTCTTAATTCTTCAGTTTTCATCTCTGTCACCGTTTGCTTTTTTTTGAAATGGCGCTCTCCTATTGATTGGTTGGCTACGATTACGCCACCTTTGCCCCCCCCCCCCCCCCCATCATGCCCCCCCCCCCACTCGCTTTTTGGTTTTTGTAACTATTGTGTTGGAGCGGGTCGCACCTTAAATAAATGCATATATTAGTTAATAACTAAATGGATTCCTCTCTTTCTTTTTCCCAGTAAGAGACGCCTACGGAAGCCAACAGTACATAGACAGATAAAGCACATAGGCTATAGTTATTAACTAATATATGCATTTATATAAGGCGCCAATTTATAATTGTAACAAATAGTATTTGAATAAAAACATTCAATCGGGTAAAACACGGGCGTTGCCCGGGTCATTCGGCTAGTATATATATATATCTACAATAATTGTGGGCCGTAAAGAATAGCCATATGATATTAACAAGGAGAAAGAGAAAAAACGAGAACAGAGAATTTTGTATAAAAGAAATGAATGTTTGGCAATATATCTATAATTGAAATAATAAATTAGCAGTTCCTTAAAATATATTTGTTGCTATATAATTTGAAATATGTTTAGATATTAATTTTATGAAATATTTCTTTCGAATGAAATGTTTACAGATGTTAATAAAATGTTGGAAACTCGCAAAATAAACACACTTCCGTTCGTATGTTTAATATTTATTTACTTTCAAAGTTTGTAATTTTAGAGTTTCTCTAACTTTTTTTTTTTTTTAATAGATTTTAACTTATTTTGTGACATGTTATAAACCGTCGAATTTACACAGCCACGACCTGGAATTAATTATTACATTTGACACTTTTTTCTTAAGAAATGCCATCATATATAAAACCTTTTCATCGCAGTAAGGACAGTAGGAATTTGATATATTTGTGAAAAGAAACATTCACGTCTTAATGTTTTCATTTGTTATATATAGATGGCGCGCGTTATTGCTTTGTATTAACTTAAGAAAGTAGAAAATCTTTAGTATCGCTGGTCTTCTATTTTTTTTTAAAGAGACATAGGCAATTTCGGCGCATATTTCAGTTGCATGATAAGGAGATGCCTTTTTTCATAATAGGCAATTTTGTTTATATAAAAAGGCGTACCTGGATCTGTAAAGGAAAAAAAAAAAACATTTTTTTTCTTAAAATATTTTGAGAGATTGCTCACTCTTTATCAATTTATTGAAAAATAGGCAATTTTGTTCACACTTAGTTATCTTGTGTCTTCAATAAAAGTCATTATGTATCAAATATCTTTCAGAGGTATTGTCTGAATATTGTTATACATGCTAAAATGTACAACTTGCTTAAGTCTTGTATATGAGTGTAGTTTATTTTAATGGCCCTGATTCAGGTACAAATTCAACCTCATCAGTAAGTACAAGTAACCAAACGGTGTTCTGACAAACCTTCATGTACGAAAGTTGAACTGTTTTCTAAATATATATACAGATCTGTACATATGGTGTACTTATAGTAAATTCAATATCTAACTACCTACTATGATTATCATTGCTTGTATGACGTATATTTGTCATAAGTAAATGAAGATTATGTTGGGAATATTTATAGAGTCGTAGAGGAAGAGAAAGATCATTTATTAATTGAAGATATAAAACAATGAAAGAAGGACAAGTGATCAAATCATATGTACATCAGCAGCTCACGCCGGCCTGCCCTATCCAATAACCGCTAGCCTAACTAACAATCCAACAAGGCCGCGCTATATAGGCAGATATGTCAATTTGCATAGACAATACTAAAACTCTATGCAAATATCTGCATATCAAATATCGTAGAATTATATGAAATTAGACATGATAAGCCACGTTTGGAATATAAAAAGAGAGATTAAGAGGAACGTGGTAAGTTTCTTTATTAAGCAGTATACGAGCTTTCGGACGTCAGCCGTCCTTCATCAGGTATTGACATGAATGAGAAGGAGATGTTATATTTATAAGCGACAGTTTAGCATAAAAAATATTAAACAAGAAATAAAAGATTAAAAAGATTTGAGATTTCCATGCCAGTAATAAAAATATTTAAAAGTGTACAATATATAGATTTAAGAAAATCTGCATACCTAGGATGAAGGGAAAAAGGCGGAAAACTAGAGGCGAAGGCAAAAGCAAGAATAAAAATAAAAATAAGAATATAAACGAGAATATAAAAAACAGCGGAATAAAGATAAAGTTAAAAGTTACGAAGGAGGTGTATCTGTTGGTATAGAATAAAAAGCAGAATATTGGGGCGGGAGGTCAATCTTTCTGTTGAGGCTGGGTGTAGTTATACCGATCATTTACCCATTCTCACCGCTTTAAACTCTTACCATCCGGATCTACTTTTTACACACAACCCGTCCCGCTCTAACTGTATTCCATTTTTAGACATTTTAATTATTAACACCGACGATAAATTCCACACAACGGTCTTTCACAAACCCGGCTTTACCCCCTCGTACCTACATTTTTCATCCCACGCCCCCGTCTCCCATAAGATCACCACCGTCCGAACTCTTTCCAAACGTATCTACACCCACTGTTCCCTCCCTTTCTTTAAAAATATCGAGAGGCGCACGGTCTACTCGCATCTCTTGTCCGCGGGCTATCCACGCAGTTTTATCGACCGACATTTTTTCACACCCAATCAAAAAAGAACCACACCTCCTTTATTTAAAAGCACCTGCGTCCTCCCATACTCCACCACGAATTCCGGTATTGGTTCCTTTTTACGTAAATTCGGCATTCGCACTCTTTACAAGTGCACACCTTCCCTTTACACCTTCCTACGACATCCAATCACAAAAAGCTCCGCCAAACGTAACCCCCAATCCCTTTCTAACGCCGTTTACAAAATTCCTTGTAACGATTGCGATTTATGCTATATTGGAGAAACAGGCCGAACAATCGCCATCAGAGCCAGTGAACACGCCCGCAACATCCGCTCGAAAGACAAAAAATCGCTCATATACCAACATATCGCCGAATTCGGACATTCCTTTAATCTCGACAATACAACCCCCGTTTATAGCGATATAGCAAATAAATACCAACGCTTAGTTCTCGAAGCCCTTGTCTCCAATACTACACCCAGCCTCAACAGAAAGATTGACCTCCCGCCCCAATATTCTGCTTTTTATTCTATACCAACAGATACACCTCCTTCGTAACTTTTAACATTATCTTTATTCCGCTGTTTTTTATATTCTCGTTTATATTCTTATTTTTATTTTTATTCTTGCTTTTGCCTTCGCCTCTAGTTTTCCGCCTTTTTCCCTTCATCCTAGGTATGCAGATTTTCTTAAATCTATATATTGTACACTTTTAAATATTTTTATTACTGGCATGCAAATCTCAAATCTTTTTAATCTTTTATTTCTTGTTTAATATTTTTTATGCTAAACTGTCGCTTATAAATATAGCATCTCCTTCTCATTCATGGCAATACCTGATGAAGGACGGCTGACGTCCGAAAGCTCGTATACTGCTTAATAAAAAAACTTACCTCGTTCCTCTTAATCTCTCTTTTTATATGAAATTGTTAATTTCAACAGATTATTTTAAAGCATATGTAGAATTTTTGAAGAGATATAAATCTTATATATAAATTTGGGCCTAAATACCCATTTATTGGTTTCTCAAAATGTCTCTGGAACCAAAATATATTTTGGTCGCAGTGGTACAGCTTACTTCACGCTGACGAGCGCCAACAGCGCGAAACGCGTTCGTGGATGGCTTTTCTTGATTTATCAAGAAATTAGGTTGGCCAAATATCAAGGAACAGGCTAAATCAATGTTTAGTTGATTTCTGTTCCACTATATGGCGCTCTGCCTTCTAAAAAGCACATGTTCTCCTGGTCAGGATAGGCTTTCTTTTTTTATATCAACACCTGACCCTTTTAATATTTTTTTTCTATTGTTTTTTCATATATATATATATATATATATTCATGAGAAATAATTAAAATAATTGATATAAAATATAATATGATAATATATTATCTGAGAGAGAAACCAGAGGCAATAAATTCAGAGTAACAATAAAGGTTTTAAATGAATAAATTACCTGCGATATGTTGGCAATAAATCAAAACCAAAAAAGAGACATAAAAGCTGCTAGCGCAGCCCTGCCTACAATCTACCTAATTGTCTATAGCACTAGCAATGTAATTATAATAAAAGAATACTTAACGTGAAAAAAACTAAGAATACAACAAAAAGGAGTAAAACATGCAAAGAATCAGCAATGATAAAATATAGCACCCAGTTTGATATAAGCTTTATTCCAATAAAAAAAAATCAAATGAAATTATCATCTTTCATTAAATGAGAAGGTAGAAAAAAACTATTCCATCATATTGGCTATTATTTTATTATTGTGAAATGATTATCATTGTTCTTTTTTTCTATAAATGTTTTGATTATTCCTTTTTTAACCAGCATATATGGTGTAACTGCCGAAGCTCCGATGAGATGTTTTTCTCTTTTACTCTAAAATTTTAATTATTTATCTTCACATGAAAACAAACTTCTTATGTTTTAACTTTACTATAAATAATATATAAATCCAAAATATACTTTATTATTTATAAATAATGTTTATTGGTTAATAATTGTTTCCGTGTCATGTTACCAGGTTCTGTGGACATTGGTTTATAGAGTTGACTTGAACCAACATATATAAATCCATTACTATATGATAGAAAATTGTATGAGTTTTCTTAAATAAATCAAATTAACAAATCAGACAATAACTAAATAATACAAATAAACCAAAAATTAGGCTGATTCTTCTAAATCCTAACACACTCATCCAATAAATATGAACCCACGATTGAAAACTTCACCCCAACAGCTATAAGCCAACAATTATTCCAATAGCTCTGAACTAAAAATTAAACCAATAAATATAAACAAGCACTTATCTAGCATTTATAAACCAATGATTAAACAAAAACAATTATGTACCAACAGAGAGAGTTGAACCAATATATTTAAAAGAACACTTAACCTAACAGCTATAAACCAGCAATTAAGCCAACAGCCATAAAAAAAAAATTAAACCATCAGCTATAAACCAATGGATATAAACGAGCACTTAAACTAACGGCTATTGGTCAACAATTAAACTAACAGCTATAGGCTAACAAGTAAGCCAACAGCCATAATAAAAACTATTAAACCAACAGCTATAAACAAATGGTTATAAATGAACACAAACTAACATCTATAATCCAACAATTAAATCAACATCTATAATCCAACAATTAATGCAATGGATCAAACCAACAAAGAGATATAGTGTATCATTTTATTCGCGATCGAACGTTGTGGCCCACTGTACATATTACATTCCCAACATGATGCAATGACAGCCATCGGCGACCGTTAAGCCCGTGAGTTCCTTTTAAATGAATCAACAGTTGAACCAATATATTTAAACGAACACTTAAACTAACGGCTATAAGCCAACAATTAAACTAACAGCTATAAACCAACAAGTAAGCCATCAGCCATAAGAAAAAACCAATTTAACCAACAGCTATAAACCAATGGTTATAAACGAACACTTAAACCAACAGTTATAGGCCAACAATTAAACCAGCATCTATAAACCAACAATTAAAGCAACAGATCAAACCAACAATTGAACCAACATCTATAAACCAACAATTAAAGCAACAGATCAAACCAACAATTGAACCAACATCTATAAACCAACAATTAAAGCAACAGATCAAACCAACAATTGAACCGACATCTATAAACCAACAATTAAAGCAACAGATCAAACCAACAATTGAACCAACTACTATAAACCAACAATTAAAGCAACAGATCAAACCAACAATTGAACCGACATCTATAAACCAACAATTAAAGCAACAGATCAAACCAACAATTGAACCAACATCTATGAACCAACAATTGAAGCAACAATTGAACCAACATCTATAAACCAACAATTAAAGCAACAGATCAAACCAACAATTGAACCAACATCTATGAACCAACAATTGAAGCAACAATTGAACCAACATCTATAAACCAACAATTAAAGCAACAGATCAAACCAACAATTGAACCGACATCTATAAACCAACAATTAAAGCAACAGATCAAACCAACAATTGAACCAACATCTATAAACCAACAATTAAAGCAACAGATCAAACCAACAATTAAACCGACATCTATAAACCAACAATTAAAGCAACAGATCAAACCAACAATTGAACCGACATCTATAAACCAACAATTAAAGCAACAGATCAAACCAACAATTGAACCGACATCTATAAACCAACAATTGAAGCAACAGATCAAACCAACAATTGAACCAACATCTATAAACCAACAATTAAAGCAACAGATCAAACCAACAATTAAACCGACATCTATAAACCAACAATTAAAGCAACAGATCAAACCAACAATTGAACCGACATCTATAAACCAACAATTAAAGCAACAGATCAAACCAACAATTGAACCAACATCTATAAACCAACAATTAAATCAACAGATCAAACCAACAATTGAATCGACATCTATAAACCAACAATTAAAGCAACAGATCAAACCAACAATTAAACCGACATCTATAAACCAACAATTAAAGCAACAGATCAAACCAACAATTGAACCAACATCTATAAACCAACAATTAAAGCAACAGATCAAACCAACAATTGAACCAACATCTATAAACCAACAATTAAAGCAACAGATAAAACCAACAATTGAACCGACATCTATAAACCAACAATTAAAGCAACAGATCAAACCAACAATTGAACCAACATCTATAAACCAACAATTAAACCAACAGATCTAACCAACAATTGAACCGACATCTATAAACCAACAATTAAAGCAACAGATCAAACCAACAATTGAACCAACATCTATAAACCAACAATTAAAGCAACAGATCAAACCAACAATTGAACCGACATCTATAAACCAACAATTAAAGCAACAGATCAAACCAACAATTGAACCGACATCTATAAACCAACAATTGACCAACAGAACAAACCAACAATTGAACCGACAAAGAGATGTATTCTATCATTTTATTCGCCATCGAACGTTGTGGCCCACTGTACGTATTACATCCCAAACACGATGTGACACCAGCCATCTCTGTCTTGAGCTCAATGTACCATCTCGGTGACCGTTAAACCAGTGAGTTCCTTTAATTAGTCCACGAAGCGTGTCGGCGGGTGTCCAGGTATGAGTCGCCCAGACGTCTTTCCGGTCAGTATGATGTACTCCATTCCCCTGCCTAGAACGATATGACCGAAGAATCTCAAATAATTCCGTTGTACAGAAGTCGGTCATCTTCCGAAATCGATAGTTGTGATAGTATAGATGTACTACGTGCTTTCCAAGATATACGAACCATTCTTCGCAAACAATACATCTCGAACGCATTGATTCTCTTTTATAGCGATGATGTAATAATCCAAGACTCTGAAGCATAAGTATCCACTGAGAAAACTAGTGCCCGGACTCTACTTGGTTCTCGTTGTGATACTGTGCTCACAGTTTTGTTAGTCTTCCCATTGCCGCTTTTCCCATCGCCATCCTTCTCCGGACTTCTCTTCCACATCCTCCCCTTTTATTTATTAGATAGCAATGAATGTCGAACAAAGATATATAAACCAACAATTAAGCTAACAATTATAAACTAACAGAGGTATAAATCAACAGATCAAACCAATATTTGAACAAACAGCTATAAATCAACAATTAAACTAACAGAGAGATATATAAACCAACAATTTAAACAACAGAGAGATATATAAGATAACAATTAAACTAACAATTAAACCAACAGAGAGTAATAAAAAACAACAATTAAACCAACAAACAGCTATGAACCAGCAATTAAACAAAAATATATATATAAGCCAACAATTAAACCAACAATAAGCTATACACCAGCAATCAAACTAACAGAGAGATATATAAGCCAACAATTAAACCAAAAAACAGCTATAAACCAACAATTAAACCAACAGAGAGATATATAAGCCAACAAATAGAGAAACAGATCAAATCAACAATTAAACAAATAGCTATAAACCAGCAATTAAACAGGGAGATATATAAGCCAACAATTAAACTATCAAACAGCTATAAACCAGCAATTAAACCAACAGAGAGATATATAAGCCAACAATTAAACGAACAAACAGCTATAAACCAACAATTAAACGAACGAACAGCTATAAACCAACAATTAAACCAACAAAGACATATATAATCCAACAATTAGAGAAACAGATCAAATCAACAATTAAACAAACAACTATAAACCAGCAATTAAACTAACAGAGCGATATATAAGCCAACAATTAAACCAACAAATAGCTCTAAGCCAACCTTTAACCAACAAACAGCTATAAACCAGCAATTAAACTAACAGAGAGATATATAAGCCAACAATTAACCCAACAAACAGCTCTAAGCCAACCTTTAACCAACAAACAGCCATAAACCAGCAATTAAACAGGGAGATATATAAGCCAACAATTAAACTATCAAACAGCTATAAACCAGCAATTAAACAAACAGAGAAATATATAAGCCAACAATTAAACGAACAAACAGCTATGAACCAACAATTAAACCAACAGAGAGATATATAAGCCAACAATTAGAGAAACAGATCAAATCAACAATTAAACAAATAGCTATAAACCAGCAATTAAACAGGGAGATATATAAGCCAACAATTAAACTATCAAACAGCTATAAACCAGCAATTAAACAAACAGAGAGATATATAAGCCAACAATTAACCCAACAAACAGCTCTAAGCCAACTTTTAACCAACAAACAGCTATAAACCAACAATTAAACCAACAGATAGATATATAAGCCAAAAATTAAAGCACCAATTAGACCAACAAACAGCTATAAGCCAACAATTAAACCAACACAGAGATATAAAAGCCAACAATTAGACCAACAAACATCTATAAGCCAACAATTCGACCAACAAACAGCTATAAACCAACAATTAAACCAACAAACAGCTATAAACCAACAATTAAACCAACACAGAGATATGAAGCCAACAATTAGACCAACAAACAGCTATAAACCAACAATTAAACCAACAAACAGCTATAAACCAACAATTAAACTAACACAGAGATATATAAGCCAACAATTAAAGCAACAAGCAGCTATAAACCAACAATTAAACCAACAAACAGCTATAAACCAGCAATTAAACCAACAAACAGCTATAAACCAACAATTAAACCAACAAACAGCTATAAGCCAACAATTACACTAACACAGAGATATATAAGCCAGCAATTAAAGTAACAAGCAGCTCTAAACCAACAAACAGCTGTTAACCAACAAACAGCTATAAACCAGCAATTAAACCAACAAACAGCTATAAACCAACAATTAAACCAACAAACAGCTATAAGCCAACAATTAAACTAACAGATAGATATATAAGCCAACAATTAAAGCAACAACACGACCCCCCAAATTACCACCAGGACCTCCAGCTAATGGTAATCACCCTACGTCCTGAGAGACTAATCCCACCGGAAACGCCATCGATTTCTTCACATCTCCCAGCAACACCTCACACAACATGTGTTGCTGCAACATGTGTCTGCATTCTCTGGAATATATTCCCCTCTGATTGATTTGTGTGTTAAAAAGATTCCGTACAAATGAGCGTGATCTCTTCAACCTAATGCAAAAATCAATTCTTCTATTTATTCTGTCCACGCAATTCTAACATATTCTCTGATCCTTCATTCATAAACTCATTTTGTAAATATTTTGGTTTATTTCTCTATTTCCAAAACGCATTAAATAAAGAATTTTTTTTTTGTGTTTAGTTAGAACATTATAATTCGGTATAAATCTATTTATTTGATTATATATGTGAAAATAATCTAGTAATATTTATTGAGAAAAACCTCGTTTTGATGCATTGTGGATTATTAAAAATCACTTTTTGTTTCTAAAATGTATTTTTTAAATTTAATCTTGCTAAATATAGTATTATATACGCCCTGAAATCGATTCATATATGCACTCATGGAAAAAACTTAGGGAAGCTGTACTATTTAGCATGTTTATCGGGATTCAGACAATAACTCTGAAATATACACTCATGGACAAAACTTAGGTAATTTTTACCTTTTAGCATGTATATCGGGATTCAGGCAATAACTCTGAAAGATACACTCATGGACAAAACTTAAGTAATTTGTACTATTTAGCATGTATATCGGGATTCAGACAATAACTCTGAAAGATTTGATAAACATTGACCTTTATTGAAGACACACCTAGATAACCAAATGTAAACAAATTGCCTCTGTCGACAAATTCCTTATATTTGTATTTAGCCTGTTGAAGGATGTTATTATTCGATAGATCGCCAAGTTTATACATTTCCATAAAGAAACTAGTCGCTGTCATGTTTTTTTTTTTATTTTGCGGTTTGAAGACTCGCTGGAACCCGGACGGCTTCCCCTTTTCACGGATCTCGTGGTGGTCTGTATGAACGATAACAGGTAATCAACGTCTTTGGCGTTTTTGGGGAGAGAAATCTAATCTTTAAGCTATAATCTTGAAATGAATTTTAAATGAAGCAATATTCATATGGAAATAATAAATTATTTTCGTATGACAAATATTAACTCGTAGAGAACACAGTATAAGCCGATTTTTTTTACAAAGATTTAAGTTAAAAAATACATACAAATTTAGACATTGAGATAGCCTTTTCAAAACAAAAGTAAAAATGTATACGAAATATTCCAAAATCTGCATATATATTATATGGTAGCGTTTAATATCGTAATTACATTTTTGTTAAAATAAAAACCGCAAATCAACATATGTTAAAAAAGAGATTGAATGGTTTCTGATTTATTTAAGCATGAAATATTTATCTCTCTTCCATGTTTTTAAAATTTCTTCAGTTATTTATTAAACATAACGATCTTTAAAAATTTTGACTCTATTCATTTTATCATTGTCATATACATATATTTTAGAGTGATTATCTATGTAAAATATGTTTACCCTTTGGTCAAAATATTATTTATTGCATTCTTTGAATATGTATTTTTTTTAGAAAGGAAAGAATTAATATTTAATGATTATTCAAATGTATAAAATGAAAGTATTTAAAAGCACGAATGTTTCTTTTATACACAGTACAAACTTCTACTGTCCTTACTGCGATGAAAAAAAATATATTGGGAGGGCTTGGCTCATCAGTTGTGAACCCTCCCAGCGGTTTCGACCATTTAATCCACCAGACCGCTTTTAAATTGGCGAAACTGCTGGGAGGGTTACCACTGATGAGCCAAGCCCTCCTAATATATTTTTTGATCGTATTAAGGATAGTAGAAGTTTGTATTGTGTATAAAATAAACATTCGTGCTTTTAAATACTTTAATTTTATATATATAGATGGCGCGTTATTGCTTTGTATTAATTTATGCCTAACTGGCCTTGTCTTTATTGTTTGCGGAAGAGCATTGCTCGATGCAAATATTTGAATGTAATTCTACTGTCCTATAAGCTTATGTCCATAGTTTTCTTGAAAACCCTTTCTGAGATTCCACCCTTCAGTGCTGCGTATATAAGCAGAATCGTCCAATACAGTATTAGAACTCTGAGAAAGCTGTCTGGTGGATTAAATTGGCGAAACCGCAGGGAGGTTCACCACTGATGAGCCAAGCCCTCCCAATATATTTTTGAATCGTACTAAGGGCAGTAGAAGTTTGTATTATGTATAAAAATAAACATTACTGTTTTTAAATTCTTTCATTTTATATATATAGATGGCGCGTTATTGCTTTTTGTTAATTTATACAAATGTCTGTTCAACAACAGATTTAGAATGATAGCTTGTCCTCTAAACTTTATTCTAGTTTTGCTGATAATAATAAATTATATTATCTTTATATTAGAATCATTATTATTATAATTATTATGACAAACAATATAAAAATGAAATAAACATAAGAAAAAGGGACTTTGCATATATTCAATACTTGGTGCTAAAAAAGACTATGGAAATTATCTCAACAGAAAAGAAGAATGAACCTCACGATAAATCCCAGAAATTAAAGAAATAGAAGCCATGGATAGATTGTTGGAACGATGTAGGGAGCTGTGAAGTTGAGGAAGGTGGAGCACAGGGATACCACGACCATAGAAGAGATCCAGGAGAACGACCTAGAGCAGATGACAGGAGACCTGACAGACAAGAATGGATCGAGGATCATCTTATCGAGGAGCCACCAGGAGAGGCCTTAGAAAGACTTCTAGAGAGCTGCAGGACATCAGGGGACTATAACGGCAAGGGCCACAGCACTGACCAGGAGTCAAGAGAGCAAATGTAAATATCTTTGTTTACTTTTACAGTTATTATTTATTGAAGTTGTAAATGAAAATTTGTAAATAGACTGACCATTCGTTACACTTTTTAGAGAAAAACTTGTACCCTTTTGAAAAATTAAGTTAAAATAATTATTATCTCATGATAAATGTGCAATATTTAGTGATAGTATTTTATAAAGAAGATTTCGTACTCTATCGTTATTACCATTTTTCTCTATTTTTTCTTTAAAGTGTATTGTGAATTTGCAAATATATATAGAGTCGACTTTATATTTAAAACATAACTATGGGATCAAAAATTATTATCTTGGATCCAATAATTTTCTGAAATGACTATCATCAACTTAATCAGGTCGTTTGGTCAATTTAATGTCCAAGTCATCGGTCGTGGCCAATTTTCACTGTCGTCTGCTGCTTCTGAAGTCGCAATATGATGGGATATATTGATCGATAGACTTAATAATAAAAATAAAGAATGAAAAAACATTAAAATTCAATTTATATTTATCACTTCCAAAATAAATTTATTGGGTTTCACTCAAAAATAGCAACCGTGCTTACGTTATTAATAATAAATAATATGAAACAATAACGTGCCATCCTTATATAACAAATGAAGACATTGAGACGTGAATTTTTCTTTCCAAAAATAAATCAAACTTCTACTGTCCTTACTGCGATGAAAAAATATTGGAAGGGCTTGGTTCATCAGTGATGAACCCTCTTAGCGGTTTGCCAATTTAATCTACCAGACCGCATCTTTAGAGCTCTAATACTGTATTGGATCATTCTGCTTTTATATGCTACACTGAAGGGTGGAATCTCAGAAATGGTATTCAAGCTAACTATGGACATAAGTTTATAGGACAGTATAATTACATATAATATTCGCATCGAGCAATGCTCTTCCTCAAACAATAAGAACAAGTTAGACATAAACTAATACAAAGCAATAACGCGCCATCTATATATAACGAATGAAGACATTAAGACGTGAATGTTTCTTTCACAAATAAATAAAACTTCTACTGTCCTTACGGCGATGAAATAATATTGGTAGGGCTTGGCTCATCAGTTGGTTAAATACCATTTCTAAGATTCCACCCTTCATTGTAGTATATATAAGCAGAATGATCCAATACAGTATTAGAGCTCGAAAGAAGCGGTCTGGTGGATTAAATTGGTGAAACCACTGGGAGGGTTCACTACTGATGAACCAAGCCCTCCCAATATTTTTTCATCGCAGAAAGGACAGTAGAAGTTTGATATATTTGTGAAAAGAAAAAAAATAGCGTCTTAATGTCTTAATTCGTAAGGAATAATATGTACAAGTTCTTCACATATAAGAGAGAAGTGTCCAATGTGGGATTAGATCTCGGTTCATGGCTGTCGGAAACCGACGGTCTATACCGGTCGTCTACCGACTGTTTTTTTTTTTTAATTTATCTAAAATACAAATAAAGAGAGATATACCCTATTTCAAATATTTATATGTATAGGATGGTTGCGTGCGTGTTGGTATGGCTTATGGAAAGGCCGCTGATAAAATTATAATTATTTTTATAAAATATTTATTCAAAGCCAGGAATATATAGAGAGGAAGGAAGTAACAGCCGCTGGAAGCAAGCCTTGTTGTTCGAACGACGCGCGTGTTAAGAGTCCCGGAGGCCGTCACACTACTGTCCCTATGTGTAGGGAAGCATTGTCCTAGTCCGCGCTCGCTGAAGCAAAGTGTAGTCGCCACATAAAAGAGTATTTGAAGCGATCTCTTTCTCAATTCCAAAGAAAAAAAAATCATATTGTCACGGAGATAAATAAAGCAAGGGCAAATTTGGGAATAATTAATTTATTATAAGGGGTATTTACCTTTTAGTTTTCCAATAAAATTATTTACAAGAGCTATTTATAGGGAGAGAGATAACAACTTATCCCAAGGTAAAGATAATGCTGATGAGCGTCGTCAGCCACCGTCCCGTATTCCTTATTTGCCGATAAGATTCCGAGAACCCCTTACACCTGTCCCCCCGGAGTCCAGTGATGATTGACAGGTGTCCCAAGGAGCTTCCTGTGGCTGGGGTGGCAGATCTACTTGACAATATATTAAATTCAATATATCTTGTTTCCAACTATTTTTCATACTAAATATACTTTAAGATAGAGGTTGCCTGGCCTGTGTGTGCATTCATACTTCTGTATAAAATATACATTTCGGCCAGTTAAAGTTTTATTTTCTTAACGTTTCAACAAAAAATATTTTGTCTTCGTCAGGAGAAATAAATAAAACTACCGCAATTGTCAAGGCGTTCAAAACCCTAACGAAGAAAAAATATTTTTGTTGAAACATTGATCAAATAAAACTTTAACTGGCCGAATGGTCTATTTTTATACAGAAAAAATATACAGTTAAACCTGTCTATAACGCCCCCTCTTGGAATTCTCCAAAATAGGGTGCTATAGAGAGGGGGTGCTATTAGACAGGTCACTTTTAATGTAAATCGCATCGTACTAAGTATTTAAAATCGGGCGCTATAGAGAGGGAGGCGCTATTTAGAGGAAGCGCTATAGAAAGGTTTAACTGTATATAGTTAGAAATATACAGTTAAACCTGTCTATAGCGCCCCCTCTTGGGACTCACCAAAATGGGTGCTATAGAGAGGGGATGCTATTTAAAATCTGGCGCTATTTAGGGGGGTGGGGCGCAATAATCAGGTTTAACTGTATATATATGGGATATAATCAGGTCATACATTCTGTAGATCAATGACCACTATTAGATAGAGGTTGATTAGTTGTAATATCGCTCGATAGATGGCAGTCGACACAGTATGGTTATTAGGGTAATGTAGAGAGAAAGGATATTAACCTTCTGATAGATCCATTTTATCTGATGGAAGCTGAGATCCATTTCTTATGTCGATCATTCTTTGTTAACTGACAGCTATATATAGTAGATTTATCACATAATATACCACTTAGTATACATATGTACGTTTATATTATATATATGTATAAGACAATATAATGCGGCTTATGATTTTAGAACGACATTTGACAATTATCCCGCAAATGTTTCTTTTGAACGAAAAATCGAAATTTATTTTAAGGAGAAATAACGATTATTTCTAACCTTAGGGATGAAGTATGAAAGGATGAATTGTGAAGAGTAATAATAAACGGAAAATAAAGTGTCCAGGTATTTTTTTTTTTTTTTTCGTTTATCATTACACTTCACAATTTATCCTTTCACACTTCATTTCTAAGGTTAGAAATAATTGTTATTTCTCCTTAAAATAAATTTCGATTTTTCGTTCAGAAGAAACATTTGCGGGATAATTGTCAAATATATATGTATAGATATGAGTAGAAATAGATATTTTTTTCCCGACCAAAAATTGAGATTTTCTCGGCCAATTCATATTCAGGTTTCTTTCTATCGAGGAACAACTTGTCTAGAAGGTTTAAATACATTAAAAAACAATACATTGTACGTTAAAACCTAATTAATTTGCATATTCTGTAGCTATTTAATGATAATGATGATATATTACTGATTCACCTATCAAAATTATAATGCTACTATACATTACACTGATGTATTTATTATTACCTAATAATATAAAATTTTTTTTTTTTTAAAACACTATTCTTCAAAATAACATTAACTCGCCGGGTCATTCAGATGATATAGTGTTCATATTAAAATATATTTAGACAATAAAGAGACATATATCTAATGACATATTTTGATCACATAAATAATCCTTACATGATTGCTAGCACCATATTTCTGAATATATATATCAATTGATCGTTTGAATTTATATTATTTACAACAATAAATGTTCGACTTTTCTTCATTTTCTAAGAAAAGGTTTTAAAAATTCCTTTCAAATGTATAAATAAACAGAAGGTGATCTTATATTCCCATTATTTGTTGCATTCTCCCTTATCTCTTAAATAGAGAATTAAATGGGAAGAAATGAAATAAATTGAGGGAATCTAATGATCTAGAAATAGATAATTATTATCCATTAACTACACAATCCATACAAGATTTTGACTTTATTCTCTAAACATCATTAGTTCTATTATATAGTTTAACAATATGATTTTGTTAATATGTTTCATATTCATTTTTATAATAGATATTGATTTTATATTCAAATTAGGGCTTCGGTGAAAGGATGGTCTAAAACGTTGGTTTTCGACCGCTACGACCCTCTGTTTCCTTAAAAGAAAAACAGGCTATATCAAAGAATTTTCACTTTCTTAAGCATTGTCCATGAGTTTAATATATATATATTTTTTTTGTTATGTATAATGATAAATATAAAAATAAGAATTGTCATGTGAAATACAGAATCTAGATTTTAAACCTGAAATTATCAAACTTGGTAAAAATTTGCTATATTATCTTTCTACAGAATTGATTAATAAAATTGACGTTTGTTTTACACCATTCATCTCATCATCGTTTCTGAAATATTGTCTTTTTGACATTTTTTAAATGAGATTTTGATATTTGAAAAATGATCTCTTGTTAAAAAGTTTGAGACATAAAATTACGTTTGGTAAATGATATACTTATTTATCTTTAATTTTCTTAACCTGGTTAACCAAGAGTTTTCTTAACCTAAAATAAGATCGCTTATGTTTCCCTCTTTGAAAAAAATTGAGATTTCTTAATAGTGTTGATAATTATTTGCATATACTGTATGTAAAATATTTTATGAAATATAATCTTGTAAGAATTTAGATAGTGATATATAATAACTTGTTCATGTGGAATTTTAAAAATACCTCTTGTACAAGTTTCATTTTTCTTTCTTGAATAAATTTCGTTCTTGAATTATATTTGCTTTCTTCTATATTCTTATAAATTCCCAAATTGAATTGAATAGGTAAATTGTATTTGAGTAAAAGCTAATGGATCTCAATTTTTATTTTGACATCAAAATGACAATCAAAATCTTGCGGATAATATTGAAAAAAAAAAAGAGAAAATTTCTCGAACAATAATTTTAGAATAAATGTATAATTGTTTTCTAAACAATTGGCGACACTTAGTTTCAAATATCTTTC
>CP092872.1:77089574-77106557 GCA_030710605.1 Cordylochernes scorpioides
AGGTTGGATTATGTCTGAATTTGCCTAAACGATGTTGTGGCTCATTCTTTAATATCACCATTATCTTTTATAATAGGGTGAATAGATTATTCTCTTCTATTTATAAATATAGAGGTACCTATAATTGGTATATGAAACCCATCATTCCATAACTTAATGCATTATACACAAATGTGTATATTGTTGCAACAATTTTAATGCGCCTTAATTTATTCCAAATATCCTATGATATATAATATATTTACTTAAAACAGATTATTTAGATTATCATCATTCCTTTTATAGTTTCATTCTTTTTGTAATATTTTATTGTACATATATCTTGATTGGCCTAGAGGAGAACACTCGCGCGCCGAGAATGCCTCCCCTCATCCTCTATTATATAACTTTTTGTACATATTTTAATTTTACTATTTATTATTATATCATTTTACTATTTAAACTCTCTTTGAGTGTAAATATTGACAAGATGTCAATAGAATTTGTTTTAATTGTCAATTGTCATATATCTTGATTGGTTATTGGAGCGAGAGAAGACCTAGACAAAGACTGCGGATCACGACCTACGAGGAAGACAATGAATAAATAAACGTAATAACTTTAAAAGGTAATTTATTTTTATTCAATTTTATTTATTTGCTTTGAATATGGAAACCCGCTCGGGAAATGTGTATAACACCAAGAAGGAAGAAACCAAGGTCGACGACCCTGAAAATCTGCAACTTGGTGCAACAATATATATGCACCATTACTATTTATTTATAAATTGTTTTCTATTATCTCATTAGAAGAGAAAGGAACTCTAAAAAGCTGTAACAATGGGAAGCACGTATCTTCCACCAATACCACTCACTACGTGACGTCGCTTCTTCAATAAGAAGAAATCCTCAAAACTTGACTTGAAACAATCAAACTATAATGAGATTACTGAATTGGAGCTGAAGAGTCCTATCTAAACATACGGATAGATGTGTGGTGAAATTTTGTAAAAGATATTAAAATTATAAAATGTTTCCAAAATCATATTTTAAATTGAAAATACAAGCTTTCAAGCGATAATCACTCTTAAATAAGCTTATAGCAAAGAGATATCAATCATTACTTAACTAGAACAGTATTTAGAGCATATATATAGAGGAGAGAACCATGCATATTAATAAATTAATTCTAAAAGACCTTTATTGTAAGATTATAAACTCAAAAGGAGCTTCGTCTATTGAACATGTTTATTTTGCTAGCTTTCGAAAGACATCGTTCTTTAACGGGGGTAAAGACAAGGTGTGATGTGAGATGTGTGCAATTATATAGACTACATTGAGAGCCAAGATATATATACTTATATATTGATACAAGATATAAACTTTATATATAGATACAATATATATATTTGAATATATCTTGGCTCTCAATGTACGACTATATAATTGCACACATCTCACCTTGTCTTTACGTCCGTTGAAGAACAATGTCGTTCGAATTTAGCAAAATAAACATGTTCTATAGAAGAAGCTCCTTTTGAGTTTATAATCTTACAATATAGTTATGGTAATGTTGATGTCTACATCTAAAAGACATATAAAAGCCTTTGATTATTATAGCTATTTACATTTTTGTGTTTTAGTATAAAACTAAGGGGGATATATATAAGTAATAGCTCTATTATGAAATTTATAACAAAGAAATTTACTGGCAACAGATTCCTTTTTAATAATACATCACCAAATATTATCTCTATACAGACTAATTGAGGTTTGACTATCTGATGATATTTCTACAGAATAATCATTTTGAATACTCTGTTGTTTATCATCATAAATATTTGCCTAGTCATCAACCCTTACCATACTTATAAATTATCACTTGTAAATTAAGTTATAAAATAGTTGTGCATTATATTCAATAAATTATTCTTAAACGTTTGTAATACCTCACTACCAAGAAAATATTATTAAAAAGAAACACATTGCAAGGAAATTTATTTGTTACAATTTTTATCGATTGATGTCAATTTGAATTTATAAATTAAAAAATAGGTCTTTTTATATGTTAATCTATGTTTTTATCAATCAGAATGCAAAATTTCCCAATGGTTTATTTAGTAATTATGGCGGAGAAGCGTAAAAAAACATCAATTTATCTTTGTAAGAAAAGATTCAGTAGGGAATGTAAGTCTGCCCAAAATATGGTTTTATCAAACACTTTGTAGGCAAACTTTCACATTTGGGTGATATTTGCTGAATCTGGGTATATTCATTAGTATTTATTATATACAGTAGAACCTCCCTGTAAAGGACACCTAATAGAAGAGCCAAAGTATCCTTTAGGGAGAAGTGTCCTCTTACTGGAGAGTTGCTAAATTGTAAAAATGGAATTTTGCAAATGAAAACTGTTCTTTGCAGAGAGGTGTTCGCTAAAGGGAGCTTATACTCTACCACCAATCCTCTCTTAAAAAATAAAGCCTCTAAAAACATTAATTTATCTTGAAAAGAAAATATTCAGTAGGGATTGGAAGTCTGCCCCAAAATATTGTTTTTATCAAATATTCGCTGGGCAAACTTTCACACTTGGCTGAAAATTTGGGAAAGCTGGGTTTATATTATTTACTACCAACCCCCCTCTCAAAATATCAAATTATATTTAAAAGAAAACATTCAGTAGGGATTTGAAGTCTGCCCCGAAATATTGTTTTATCAAATGTTTGTTAAGCAAACTTTTACACTTGGGTGAAAATTTGGGAAAGCTGGACATATATTCACTAGTATTTATTATTTACTACCAACTCCCCCTCTCAAAATATAATATTATCTTTAAAATAAAATATTCATTAGGGATTTGAAGTCTGCCCTGAAATATTATTTATCAAATGTTCGTTAGGCAAACTTTCACACTTTGCTGAAAATTTGGCGAAGTTGAGTATATTCACTAGTATTTAATATATTTTATCAAGCCTCTCGAAAAATATTTGAAACTAAGTGTCGCCAATTGTTTAGAGAAAAATTATACATTTATTCTAAAAATTTGTTCGAGAAATCTTCTCTTTTTTTCAATATTATCCGTAAGATTTTGATTGTCATTTTGATGTCAAAATAAAAATTGAGATCCATTAGCTTTTACTCAAATACAATTTACCTATTCAATTCAATTTGGGAATTTATAAGAAGATAGAAGAAAGCAAAAATAATTCAAGAACGAAATTTATTCAAGAAAGAAAAATGAATCTTGTACAAGAGGTATTTCATAAAAATTCCACACGAACAAGTTATTATATATCACTATCTAAATTCTGACAAGATTATAGTTCATAAAATATTTTACATACAATATATGCAAATAATTATCAACACTATTAAGAAATCTCAATTTTTTTTTTCAAAGAGGGAAACATAAGCGATCGTATTTTAGGTTAAGAAAACTCTTGGTTAACTAGGTTAAGAAAATTAAAGATAAATAAGTTTATCATTTACCAAACGTAATTTTATGTCCCAAACTTTTTAATAAGAGATCATTTTTCAAATATCAAAATCTCATTTAAAAAATGTCAAGAAGACAATATTTCAGAAACGATGATGAGATGAATGGTGTAAAACAAACGTCAATTTTATAAATCAATTCTGTAGAAAGATAATATAGCAAATTTTTACCAAGTTTGATAATTTCAGGTTTAAAATCTAGATTCTGTATTTCACATGACAATTCTTATTTTTATATTTATCATTATACATACCAAAGAAAAATATATATATTAAACTCATGGACAAAGCTTAAGAATGTGAAAATTCTTTGATATAGCCTGTTTTTCTTTTAAGGAAACAGAGGGTCGTAGCGGTCGAAAACCAACGTTTTAGACCATCCTTTCACCGACCCCCTAATTTGAATATAAAATCAATATCTATTATAAAAATAAATATGAAACATATTAACAAAATCATATTGTTAAACTATATAATAGAACTAATGATGTTTAGAGAATAAAGTAAAATTCTTGTAAGAATTGTGTATTAATGGATAATAATTATCTATTTCAGGATCATTAGATACCTTCAATTTATTTCATTTCTTCCCATTTAATTCTCTATTTAAGAGATAAGGGAGAATGCAACAAATAATGGGAATATAAGAATATCTTCTGTTTATTTCTACATTTGAAAGGACATTTTGAAACCTTTTCTTAGAAAATGAAAAAAAGTCGAACATTTATTGCTGTAAATAATATAAATTCAGGCGATCAATTGATATATATATTCAGATATATGGCGCTAACAATCATGTATCGGTTATTTATGTATTAAAAAGGTTTCATTCAATCGTTTCGATATATATATATATAACACTGTGAAAAATAGTACAACAGTAAATTTGTACTTGGATCAGGTAGATAAATCAAGAAAAAAGGCATTTCCTGATCGTGCAACTAAAAGTTGCTGATGGCTTGCGCCATCTATCGGAATAAATATTAACTAATCGATGATTTTTTTATTTATTCTAGAATTAACTAAATTCCGTTTCTTGATTAATCAAGAAAAGCTAACCACGTACGCATTTCGGGCTGTTGGCCCTCGTCAGCGTGTACCTCAACGACCAAAAAGGCTGGTCTTTGGGGCATTCTGAAAAACCATGAAACAGGTATTTAGGCAGGAAGATTTAATTTATTCCGATAGATGGCGCAAGCCATCAGTAACTTTCAGTTGCACGATCAGAAAATGCCTTTTTTTAATTAATATATATAACTATAGATTGAAATTTTACCGGGAGTAAATTGATCTATAAATGCCTAGGTCCCGTCAAAATAAACGTCAAAACTAGACCCCTTCTATTGACCGTCGCCGCAAACTAGCGGCTTCGGGTCGGTAACAAAGCCAACAATACCAAATTGGCAAACTGAGAAGCATCCACCTTGAGACCATGGTTTCGGGCTAATAGCCTTCGTCAGCCCAGAAATACACACATACACATTTATATACATTATAAAAGAACCAAAAATAATTTAATAGTAACAAATACAAGTATTTTTATTTCTAGTAAATAAATGTATAATAAATTCAATACCTATTGTAGATATTATTCAAATTATATAGCAACAAATATATTTTAAGAGAAACTGATAATTTATATTATGCTTATTGTAGATATTGCCAGAGATTTCTTTCTTTCATACACAGGTCTTTTCTCGTTGTTTTTTTTTCTCTCTTTCCTATTGTTAACATCATATGAATATTCTATTCACGGCCTACAATTATTGTATATATATATGTATAGACAATGTAAAGACATGCATGTATGACAGCGCAAATGTCCCTAGGGGGGGGGGGGGGGGGGGGGGACATAGCGCTTCAAACTGAAATAAAATAAGGATATACTTCAGAAAAATAATTTTGAATTTGGAATCATTAATATATCATCATTATCATTATGTAACTCCAAAATTAGCCAATTGATTAGGTTTCAATGTAAAAGGTATTGACTTTAGTGTATTTAAGACTTCAAAAAAGATAGGTTCCTTCATTAAAAGAAACTACATATTAAAATGAAAGAATTTAAAAGCACGAATGTTTCTTTTATACATAATACAAACTTCTACTGCCCTTATTGCGATGAAAAAATATATTGGGAGGGCTTGGATCATCAGTGGTGAACCCTCCCAGCGGTTTCGCCAATTTAATCCACCAGACCGCTCCTCAGAGCTCTAATACTGTATTGGACGATTCTGCTTATATACGCAGCACTGAAGGGTGGAATCTCAGAAATGGTTTTCAAGAAATTAATATTAATATATTGCCATATTAATTTGCCAAGCAAATCTCGAGTTTTTGTCCGGCAAAAAATATCTATTTCCTCTCATATCTATACATATATATTTGACAATTATCCCACAAATGTTTCTTATGAACGAAAAATTGATATTTATTTTAAGGAGAAATTTATTTCTAACCTTAGGGATGAATTGTGAAGTGTAATGATAAACAGAAAAAAAATCCTCGGGTACTTTATTTTTCCGTTTATCTTTACTCTTCACAATTTTCATCCTTTCATACTTCATCTCTTAGATTAGAAATAATCGTTATTTTTCCTTAAAATAAATTTCGAGTTTTTGTTCAAAAGAAACATTTGTGGGATAATTGTCAAATGTCGTTCC
The DNA here is from genome assembly GCA_030710605.1 of Cordylochernes scorpioides. Taxonomy (NCBI): domain Eukaryota; kingdom Metazoa; phylum Arthropoda; class Arachnida; order Pseudoscorpiones; family Chernetidae; genus Cordylochernes; species Cordylochernes scorpioides. Next base: position 77,095,708 of record CP092872.1, read on the forward strand.
ACAACCAAAAGCCGCATTATATTGTATTTTACATAATACATAATATTAAAAATAAAGAAGGCATCTCCTGACCACAAGCATTTATTTTATTTTTAATATCAACACCTGACCCACTTATCTTTTATTTTTTCTATTGTTTTTTCATATATATATAATCATTTACACGTACACATATATATAACGTATGATCAATAATTTGTATTGCGACGTTTAAGGGAGGCTGTGCGTCAGAAACGACCCGAAAAATGGCATCAGAAAAATTGGCTCTTGCATCATGACAACGCACGGCCACATACGGCCGTCACTGTACAACTCTATTTGGCTAAACACGGAATTGCTTTACTACCTCAGCCACCCTATTCTCCTGATCTTGCTCCCAACGACTTTTTCCTTTACCCTAAAATTAAAAAAAGTCTTAAAAAGACGTCGATTCGACTCAATACCTGAAATAAAGGAGAATACGAAGAATATTTTGAAAAGCCTGAATGAGGATTTTCAGAGGTGTTTTGATATCTGGAAAAAAAAAAGATGGAACAATTGTATAGATAGTGACGGTGATTAATTGGAGAAATTTTAAATAAAACTTTATTATACTTTTGTACTTCTTTAAATTTTCAGCATTCCTGGAAATTATTGATCACACTATGTATATTAACTGGTATATTATATGATAAATCTACTATATGTAGCTGTCAATTAACAAAGAATGATCGATATGAGAAATGGATCTCAGTTTCCATCAGATAAAATGGATCTATCAGAAGGTTAATATCCTTTCTCTCTACATTACCCTAATAACCATACTGTGTCGACCGCCATCTATCGAGCGATATTACAACTAATCAACCTCCATCTAATAGTGGTGATTGATCTACAGAATGTATATCCCATATATATTAATATGAAAATGGTTAGAAATAAGACCTATTGGATTTAAAACACGATTTTTATGTTCAAAATTAGATTTTATTTTTGGAATTGGGAAAGAGATAGTTTTAAATACCATTTATATATATGTGTGTGAAAAATAGTACAACATATAAATATATATGAAAAATAGCACAAATGTAACATCTTAATAAATATATATATTATAAATAAAAATGGCATATCCTGACCAGGCTCACATGAGAATTTCTAGATGGAAGAGCGCCATCTTGTGTAACAAAAATAAACTAAACGTGTATTTAACTTGTTAAGTAATATATATATATATGTGTTATATAAAAATTATATTTTATTTTAAAATCATAAATTCTAGAACAAATTACTCTGTGTAAAGTCGCCCGCCAGAGGTCACCGTTTTCTCTAAATAAACATATTGTTGTTGTTTCTCGTTGGCCGGCTCAAACCTTTTGTATTTATGTAAATAATATTTTCTTTTCCTTTATTCTATTCGCCTTAAATCAGGCAATACTTTTTTCAATTTATGTTTTAAATATTTCATAAGCTAAATTAAAGCAATAATGATCTAATCTGTTTTTATTATTTTTAGCACGACTGCAATATCGAAAAACATATTTATATATCAAGCAAGTGATCAATAATTCTATAAACAATGATTTAAATACTCATGTATACCCAACTCAAGCTAATACACCTTTCCCCCGATTTACACGGTACTTGTTTTACACGTTTTCGGTTTTAAACGGTTTTCCAAATTAGTTTTCTTTTTGTTTTTATCGCACTATACTAAATGCTACTGTGATTGAACAAATGCGCTGTGTACACATCTCACGAGGAATCCCGAGCTTATGTGCTGACTACATATTTTAACCTGTCAATGCATTTTATTTTTATTTCTGTGTACACCTATCCCCCGATTTACACGTTTTCCTCAGGAACGTATCTACCTTGTAAATCAGGGGATAGGTGTACTCAATTCTATATATCAATCAAAAAGTAATAATATATCTAAATAATATTTCAAACAGAAATTTTTATAATATATATTATAATAGCGTTTCTCTCACTATTTGTATTTTAGATAAATAAAAATGACGAGTAACCCTCGAATACCAACAACCATGAACTGGGATCGAATCCCGCAGTGGACACTTCGTTTTAATAAGTAAATAACCTTCACATATATTATTCATTGTTGTAAATATCACAAGCATGGTTGCTCTTTTTGAGCGGTACCTAATAAAGTGATTTTGGAAGAGATAAATATAAATTGAAATTTAATGTTTTTTTATTCTTTATTTTTATTATTAAGTCTATCGACCAATATATCCCATCATATTGCGACTTCAGAAGCAGTAGACGACAGTGAAAATTGGCCACGACCGATGGCTTGGACATTAAATTGACCAAACGACCTGATTATGTTGATGATAGTCATTTCAGAAAATCAATGGATCCAAGATAATAATTTTTGAACCCATAGTTATGTTTTAAATCGAAAGTCGACTCTATATAGATTTACAAGTTCACAATAAACTTTAAAGAAAAAATAGAGAGGAATCGTAATAACGATAGTGTACGAAGAATTCTTAATAATATTCTTTCACTAAATATTGCTCATTTATTATAATTATCATAACTTTATTTTTCAAAAAGGTTACACGTTTTTCTCTAAAAAGTGTAACGAATGGTCAGTCTATTTACAATTTTTTATTTACAACTTCAATAAATAATAACTGTAAAAGTAAACAAAGATATTTACATTTGCTATCTTCACTCCTGGTCAGTGCTATGGCCCTCGCCGATATGGTCCCCTGATGTCCTGCAGCTCTCCAGCAGTATTTCTATGGCTTCTCCTAGTGGCTCCTCGATATGATGATCCCCTGTCCTTGATCCATTCTTGTCTGTCAGGTCTCCTGTCATTTGCTCTAGGTCGTTCTCCTGGATCTCTTCTATGGTCGTCGTATCTCCGTGCTCCATGTCCGGTGTTCCACCTTCCTCGTCTTCACACGCCAGCTCCCTACATCGTTCCAACAATCTATCCATGGCTTCTATTTCTTTATTTTTCTGTAACTTATCGTGAGGTTCATTCCTTCTTTTCTGTTGAGATAATTTCCATCGTCTTTTTTAGCACCAAGGATTGAATATATGCAAAGTCCCTTTTTCTTATGTTTATTTCCTTTTTATATTTGTTGTCATAATAATTATAATAATAATGATTCTCTAATATAAAGTTAATATATTTAAAATACAATATAACGCGGCTGATGATTGTAAAACGAAAATTGAAATTATACCGCGAATGTTTCTTTTATTCCCGCCCCTGGACACTTTTTATTTTTCCGTTCGCCATTACTCTTCATGTTTCACCTTTCCATACCTCATCCTCAAAGTTAGAAATGGTGCTATTTCTCTTTGAAAATAAATTTCGATTTTTATAAAACTTAATATAATTTATTATTATCTGAAAAACTAGAATAAGGTTTAGAAGACAAGCTATCATTCTAAATCTGTTCGTTCAACAGACATTTGTATAAATGAACACAAAGCAATAACGCGCCATCTATATATATAAAATGAAAGTATTTAAAAACACGAATGTTTCTTTTATACATAATACAAACTTCTACTGTCCTTACTGCGATGAAAAAATATATTGGGAGGGCTTGGCTCATCAGTGGTGAACCTCCCAGCGGTTTCGCCAATTTAATCCACCAGACCGCTCTCTCAGAGTTCTAATACTGTATTGGACTATTCTGCTTATATACGCAGCACTGAAGGGTGAAATTTCAGAAATGGTTTTCAAGTAAACTATGGACATAAGTACAGTAGAATTACATTCCAATATTTGCATCGAGCAATGCTCTTCCGCAAACAATAAAGACAAGGCCAGTTAGGCATAAATTAACACAAAGCAATAACGCGCCATCCATATATATAAAATGAAAGAATTTAAAAGCATGAAATTTTCTTTTATACATAATACAAACTTCTACTGTCCTTACTGCGATGAAAAAAATATATTGGGAGGGCTTGGCTCATCAGTTGTAACCCTCCTAGCGGTGTCGCCAATTCAAAGCGGTCTGGTGGATTAAATTGGCGAAACCGCTGGGAGGGTTCACCACTGATGAGCCAAGCCCTCCCAATATATTTTTTCATCGCAGTAAGGATAGTAGAAGTTTGTATTATGTATAAAAGAAACATTCCTGCTTTTAAATCCTTTCATTTTAGACATTTGAATAATCATTAAATATTAATTCTTTCCTTTCTAAAAAAAATTACATATTCAAAGAATGCAATAAATAATATTTTGACCATTGGGTAAAAATCTTTTATATAGATAATCACTCTAAAATATATGTATATGACAATGGTAAAATAAATAATAGCCAAAATCTTAAAAAGATCGTTATGTTTAATAAATAGTTGAATAAATAAATAAACATGGAATAGAGATAAATATTTCATGCTTAAATAAATCGTAAACCATTCATTCTCTTTTTAACATATGTTGATTTGCAGTTTTTATTTTAACAAAAATGTAATTACGATATTAAACGCTACCATATAATATATATGCAGATTTTGGAATATTTCGTATACATTTTTACTTCTGTTTTGAAAAGGCTATCTCAATGTCTAAATTTGCATGTATTTTTTAACTTAAATCTTTGTAAAAAATTCGGCTTTACCTGTGTTCTCTACGAGTTAATATTTGTCATACGAAAATAATTTATTATTTCCATATGAATATTGCTTCATTTAAAATTCATTTCAAGATTATAGCTTAAAGATTAGATTTCTCTCCCCAAAAACGCCAAAGACGTTGATTACCTGTTATCGTTCCTACAGATCACCACGAGAACCGTGAAAAGAGGGTGCAGTCCGGGCTCTCGCGGGTTTTCAAAACGCAAAATTAAAAAAGCCTGACAGCGACAAGTTTCTTTACGAAAATGTATAAACTTGGCGATCTATCGAACAATAACATCCTTCAACAGGCTAAATACAAATATAAGGAATTTGTCGACAGAGGCAATTTGTTTACATTTGGTTATCTCGTGTGTCTTCAATAAAGGTCACTCTGTTTATTAAATCTTTCAGAGTTATTGTCTGAATCCCGATATACATACTAAATTGTACAACTTCCTTAAGTTTTGTCCATTAGTGTATATATGAATCGATTTCAGGGCATATATAATACGTTTTTCAGCAAGATGAAGCTTGAAAAAATACATTTTAGAAACAAAAAATGATTTTTAATAATCCAAAATACATCAAAACGAGGTTTTTCTAAAAAAATAATACTAGACTATCTTCACATATATCATCAAATAAATAGATTTATACCGAATTATAATGATCTAACTAAACACAAAAAAAGTTTCTTTATTTAATGCATCTTGGAATTAGAGAAATAAATCAAAAGATTTACAAAATGAGTTTATGAATGAAGGATCAGAGAATATGTTAGAATTGCGTGGACAGAATAAATAGAAGAATTGATTTTTGCATTAGGTTGAAGAGATCACGCTCATTTGTACGGAATCTTTTTAACACACAAATCAACCAGAGGGGAATATATTCCAGAGAATGCAGACACATGTTGCAGCAACACATGTTGTGTGAGGTGTTGCTGGGAGATGTGAAGAAATCGATGGCGTTTCCGGTGGGATTAGTCTCTCAGGACGTAGGGTGATTACCATTAGCTGGAAGTCCTGGTGGTAATTTGGGGGTCGTGTTGTTGCTTTAATTGTTGGCTTATATATCTCTCTGTTAGTTTAATTGTTGGTTTATAGCTGTTTGTTGGTTTAATTGTCGGTTTATAGCTGTTTGTTGGTTTAATTGTTGGCTTATATATCTCTGTGTTGGTTTAATTGCTGGTGTGCTGTTTTTGATTTAATTGTTGGCTTTAGCTGTTTTTTGGTTTAATTGTTGGCTTATATATCTCTATGTTGGTTTAATTGCTGGTTTACAGCTGTTTGTTGGTTGAATTGTTGTTTTATAGCTGCTTGTTGCTTTAATTGTTGGCTTATATATCTCTGTGTTGGTTTAATTGCTGGTGTGAAGCTGTTTGTTAGTTTTATTGTTGGTTTATAGCTGTTTTTGATTTAATTGTTGGGTTATATATCTCTGTGTTGGTTTAATTGTTGGTTTATAGCTGTTTGTTGGTTAAAAGTTGGCTTATAGCTGTTTGTTGGTTTAATTGTTGGCTTATATACCTCTCTGTTGGTTTAATTTCTCGTTTATAGCTGTTTGTTTAACTGTTGATTTGATCTGTTTCTCTAATTGTTGGATTATATAGGTCTTTGTTGGCTTAATTGCTGGGTTATAAGTGTTTGTTGGTGAAATTGTTGGCTTATAGCTGTTTGTTGGTTTAATTGTTGGTTTATAGCTGTTTGTTCGTTTAATTGTTGGCTTATAGCTGTTGATTGGTTTAATTGTTGGTGTATATCTCTTTTTGGTTTAATTGTTGGCTTATATATCTCTCTGTTGGTTTATTTTCTGGTTTATAGCTGTTTGTTTAATTGTTGATTTGATCTGTTTCTCTAATTGTTGGAATATATATGTCTTTTTGGTTTAATTGCTGGGTTATAAGTGTTTGTTTGTTTAATTGTTGGCTTATAGCTGTTTGTTGGTTTAATTGTTGGTTTATAGCTGTTGTTGGTTTAATTGTTGGTTTATATATCTCTCTGTTGGTTTAATAGTTGGCTTATAGCTATTTGTTGGTTTAATTGTTGGATTATATAGGCCTTTGTTGGTTTAAATGCTGGGTTATAAGTGTTTGTTGGTAAATTGTTGGCTTTTAGCTGTTTGTTGGTTCAATTGTTGGTTTATAGCTATTTGTTCGTTTAATTGTTGGCTTATAGCTGTTGATTGGTTTGATGGTTGGTTTATAGCTTTTTTTGGTTTATTTGTTGGCTTATATATCTCTCTGTTAGTTTAATTGCTAGTTTATACCTGTTTGTTTAATTGTTGATTTGATCTGTTTCTCTATTTGTTGGCTTAAAATATCTCTTTAGTGGTTCAATTGCTCGTTTATTGCTGTTTGTTGGTTAATTGTTGGCTTATATTACTCTCTGTTGGTTTAATTGTTTGCTTATATTAATCTCTGTTGGTTTAATTGTTGGCTTATATTACTCTCTGTTGGTTTAATTGTTTGCTTATATTACTCTCTGTTGGTTTAATTGTTGGCTTATATTACTCTCTGTTGGTTTACTTGTTGGCTTATATTACTCTCTGTTGGTTTAATTGTTGGCTTATATTATTCTCTGTGGTTTAATTGTTGGCTTATATTACTCTCTGTTGGTTTAATTGTTGGCTTATATTACTCTCTGTTGGTTTAATTGTTGGCTTATATTACTCTCTGTTGGTTTAATTGTTTGCTTATATTACTCTCTGTTGGTTTAATTGTTGGCTTATATTACTCTCTGTTGGTTTAATTGTTGGCTTATATTACTCTCTGTTGGTTTAATTGTTTGCTTATATTAATCTCTGTTGGTTTAATTGTTGGCTTATATTACTCTCTGTTGGTTTAATTGTTGGCTTATATTACTCTCTGTTGGTTTAATTGTTGGCTTATATTACTCTCTGTTGGTTTAATTGTTGGCTTATATTACTCTCTGTTGGTTTAATTGTTTGCTTATATTAATCTCTGTTGGTTTAATTGTTGGCTTATATTATTCTCTGTTGGTTTAATTGTTGGCTTATATTACTCTCTGTTGGTTTAATTGTTGGCTTATATTACTCTCTGTTGGTTTAATTGTTGGCTTATATTACTCTCTGTTGGTTTATTTTTAGTTTTATACCTTTCTGTTGATTTAATTGTTCGTTTATATATCTCTCTGTTAGTTCAAATGCTGGTTTATAGCAGTTTGTTCAATTGTTGGTTCGATATGTTGGTTTAATTGTTGGTTAATATCTCTCTGTTGTTTAAATTGTTGGCTTATATATCTCTCTGTTAGTTTTATTGTTGATTTATAGCTGTTTGTTTAATTGTCGGTTTGATCTGTTGATTTAATTATTGATTTATATCTCTGTTAAATTATAATTGTTAGATTAATTGTTGGTTTATATCTCTTTGTTTGACATTCATTGCTAACTAATAACTAACAAGGGAGGATCTGGGAGAGATGTCCGGAGAAGGATGGCTTTGGGAAAAGCGACAATAGGAAGACTAACAGAACTGTGACCTCAGTATCACGACGATACCAAGGAGAGTCCGGGCACTAGTTTTCTCAGTGGCTACTCATGTTTCAGAGTCATAGACTATAACATCATTGCTAGAGAAGAAAATCGATGCGTTCGAGATGTATTGTTTTTAGCGAAAAATGCTTCGTATACCTTGGACAGAGCGTAGAACGAATGCATCGATACTATCACAACTATCGATTTCGGAAGATAACCGACTTCTGTACAACGGAATTGTTTGAGATTCTTCGGTCACATCGCGCGACACAGGGGAATGGAGTACATCATACTGACCGGAAAAAGGTCTGGTCGATGTATACCTGGACATCTGCTGACACGCTTCGTGGACCAATGAAAATAACTCACTGACTTAACGGTCACCGAGATGGTATATCGAGCTCAAGACAGAGATGGCTGACGTCGCATCGTGTTCGGGATGTAATACATACAGTGGGCCACAATATCGCGAATAAAATGATAAAATACATCTCTTTGTCGGTTTGATTGTTGGTTTAAATTTCTTTGTTGGTTCAATTATTGGTTTGATCTGTTGCTTTAATTGTTGGTTCATTGATGTTGGCTAAATTTTTGGTCTATAGATGTTGTTTTTTTTTTTCATGGCTGTTGGCTTACTTGTTGGTTCATAGCTGTTAGTTTATGTGTTCGTTTAAATATATTAGTTCAACTGTTGGTACATAAATGATTTTGTTTAATCATTGGTTTATAGATGCTAGATAAGTGTTCGTTCATATCTATTGGTTTAATTGTTGGTTTAGAGCTATTGGGATAATTGTTGGCTTATAGCTGTTGGGGTGAAGGTTTCAATTATAGGTTCATATTTATTGGATGGGTGTGTTGGGGTTTAAAAGAGTCAGCCTAAATTTTGGTTTATTCTTCTTCTTTCTTATCTCCACTCAATCATATTAAGGCATCAAGCTTGTAAAGCTTGATACTTTTGATAATATCCGCCGGGGAAGAGTAGAGCTCATCAATGGATGAGTCAATAAAGGTTTATTCGCATTATTTAGTTATAGTCTGATTTGTTACGTTGATTGATTTGATAAAAACTCGTACAATTTTGTATAATATAATGATTGATCTAAATATGATGGTTCAAGTCAACTCTGTAGACCACTGTCCTCAGAACCTGGTTACATGACACGGAAACAATTATTAACCAATAAACATTATTTATAATACAACAAAGTATATTTAGGATTTATATATTATGTATAGTGAAGTTAAAACATAAGAAGCTTGTTTTTATGTGAAGTAATTAAATAATTAAAATTTTAGAGTAAAAGAGAAAAACATCTCAGCGGAGCTTCGGAAGTTACACGTCATATGCTGGTTAGAAAAAGAAATAATCAAAAGATTTATAGAAAAGAGCAGAGAGAAAGAAAAATGATGATAATTCCCCAATAATAAAATAAAAGCCAATATGATAAAATAATATTTTCCTATCTTCTCTTTGATGAAATATGATAATTTTATTTTATTTTTTATTGGTATAAAGCTTATATCAAACTGGGTGCTATTCTTTGCCGACTCTTTGCATGGTTTTTTTTTTTGTTGTATTCTAAGGCTTTTTTTCACGTTGTGCATTCATTTAATTTAATAACATGGCTAGTATTATAGACAAATAGGCAGATTGTAGTTGGGGCTGCGCTAGAAACTTTTATGCCTCTTTTTTTTTTTTTTGGTTTTGCTTTATTACCGATATATCGAAGGTAATTTATTTATTTAAAACTTTTATTGTTACTTTGAATTTATTCTCTCTGGTGACAAATAATATATTATCATATTGAATTTTATATCAATATATATAATTTTAATTATTTTTCTTATATGTATGTCGCGACCACACTTTGCTTCAGCGAGCGCGGATAAAGCTTCAATACACATACGGGCAGTTGTGTGGCGACCTCACTACGCTCGGCAAGCGCGCGCTGGGAGAACACACTACGCATGCGCGGGCGGCATCCGGGACTCTTTTGCCACGCGCGTCGTCAACAACAAGGCTTGCTTCCAACGGCCGCTACTTCTTTCCTCTCTATATATTTCTGGCTTAAATAAATTAATTTGTTTTATAAAAAATAATTATAATTTTATCAACGGCCTTTCCACAAGCCACACCACCACGCACGCAACCATCCCATATGTATATTTAAAAAACAATAGAAAAAATAAAAGGGCCAGGTATTGATATTAAAAATAACGAAAGCATATCCTGACCAGGAGAACATATGCTTTTTAGATGGCAGAGCGCCATCTAATGGAATAGAAATCAACTAAGCATTAATTTAATTTGTTCCCTTATATTTGACCAACCCAATTTCTTGATAAATCAAGAAAAGCCATCCACGAACGCATTTTGCGCTGTTGTCGCTCATCAGCGTGGAGCAAGCTGTACCACCGCGACCAAAAATATATTGGTTCCAGAGGCTTCTTTAGAAACAAAGAAATGGGTATTTAAGGCCAAATTTATATATATAGTATACATATATATGTTAAGAATATTTTGTTTTGTTGTTCGAAAAGATAGAATTGGAGGTAGTCGTGAAAAATTAGGAAATAAATTATTTACCCATCAATTTGTTTTTATTTTGAATTACTTGAAGCAAATTACACATCTAATTTTTTATCACAGTAATATATAATTTAAAAAATGAATTTTATATTCGTGAATTTAAAAAAATAGGTAGCTTAACTATACATATTTACAACAATATTCAAAGTATTCTAAATCTATGGTC
>CP092872.1:77106657-77192878 GCA_030710605.1 Cordylochernes scorpioides
GAGAGGCTTGATAAAATATATTAAATACTAGTGAATTTACCATACTTCGCCAAATTTTCAGCCAAATGTGAAAGTTTGCCTAACGAACATTTGATAAATAATATTTTGGGGCAGACTTCAAATCCCTAATGAATATTTTATTTTAAAGATAATAATATATTTTGAGAGAGGGAGTTGGTAGTAAATAATAAATACTAGTGAATATATGCCCAGCTTTCCCAAATTTTCACCCAAGTGTAAAAGTTTGCTTAACAAACATTTGATAAAGCAATATTTCGGAGCAGACTACAAATCCCTAAATAATATTTTATTTTGAAGATAATTTGATGTTTTGAGAGGGGGGTTGGTAGTGACTAATAAATACTAGTGAATTTATACCCAACTTTTTAAAATTTTCACCCAAGTGTGAAAGTTTGCCTAACGAACATTTGATAAAACAATATTTCGGGGCAGACTTCAAATCCCTACTGAATATTTTTTTTTTCTTTCCAAGATAAATTTAGGTTTTAGAGAGGCTCTTGATAGTATATATTAAGTACTAGTAAATATACCCAGTTTCGTCCAAATTTCTCCCAAGTGTGAAAGTTTGCCAAACGAACATTTGAGATAAGCATAATTTTGGGACAGACTTACATTCCTTACCGAATATATTCTTCACAAGATAAATTAATGTTTTTAGAAGCTTTATATTTTGAGAGAGGGTTGGTTGTAGAGTAGAATCTCCTTTTGACGGACACCTCTCCATAAAGGACAGTTTTCATTTGCAAAATTCCATTTTTACAATTTAGTAACTCTCCGGTAAGAGGACACTTCTCCCTAAAGGACACTTTGGCTCTGCTATTAGGTGTCCTTTACAGGGAGGTTCTACTGTATATAATAAATACTAGTGAATATACCCAGCTTCAGCGAATATCACCAAAGTGTGAAAGTTTGCCTAAAGAACATTTAATAAAACTATATTTTGGGGTATACTAACATTACCTACTAAATATTTCTTTTAAAGATAAATTGATATTTTTTATGCTTTTACACCATAATTACTAAATAAATCAATGCGAAATTTTGCATTCAGATTGCTAAATACATAGATTAACATATAAAAGTACCTATTTTTTTATTTATAAATTCAAAATTGACATCAATCGATAAAATTTGTAACAAATAAATTTCCTTGAAATGCGCTTATTTTTAATAATATCATCAGATAGTTAAAAATCAAATAGCCTGTATAGAGATAATATTTGGTAATGTTTTATTAAAAATAAACCCATTGTCAGTAAATTTCTTTGTTATGATTTTCATAAATTTGCTTATATATTGGTCTTGTAGAACGAGAGTGATACACGCGTTTATTACGTATTTTAGTGATAAACACAAACATCCTCGATAAAGAGAGGCGAGTTGCCCTTCGAAATATTGAAATAATAAAATATATATATTTGTAAATCCAATTTATGCATATTTTCTGAATATATACACTGCGTGACATTGAAAATGGAACACCAAGAAATAGTGGCCAGAAAGTGATGAAACTCGGCAGACAGAGAGAGACAGGGACGAACAATAAGTGATCTTTATTTCAAAATGATAGTCATAATACAGAGCGAGAACGGCGTCGGCTTAGTAGCAAGTAGGACCACCGCGGACGGCGATGCACGCAGCAACACGTCTAGGTAGAGAGTCAATCAGAGTACGGATGGCGCCCTGAGGGATGGCTCTCCATTCCCTCTCAACCATTTGCCACAGTTCGTCTTCTGAACGCGGCTGTGGCAAGGCATGCAAACGGCGTCCAATGATGTCCCAGACGTGCTCGATTGGTGAGAGATCAGGAGAGTACGGAGGCCAGAGAAGCATCTGTACATCTTGCAGAGCTTGTTGGCTAATGCGAGCAGTGTGCGGTCGGGCGTTATCCTGCTGATAAAGGGCATTGGGTACCCCCTGAAGGTAGGGGAAGGTCACCGGTCGCAGCACATCATCAACGTATCGTTGGGCCGTCATAGTGCCCTGAATACGAAGTAAAGGTGACCTGGAATCATACGCGATTGCGCCCCAAACCATGATTCCACGTTGTCGCACGGTGGGGCGTTCCACAATTGCTGCCGGATTGGACCTTTCTCCACGTCGACGCCACACGCGTACACGGCGACTATCACTGGACAATCAGAAACGCGACTCATCTGAGAACACGACCCTGTGCCATTCCGTCATCCACGTCGATCTAGCCCGGCACCATTCCAAACGTTGGCGCCTATTCGGTGGGGTCAATGGCAGTCTTCTTAGCGGACGGCATGAGTGCAAGCCATTAGCAACCAATCGACGGGAAATGGTTCTGGTCGAGATGGAATGATCTAGGGTGTCTTGCACATGTTGCAGGATGGATGGTACAAGTGGCTTGTGGGGCCGCCACTGCTTGTCGAAGGATACGCCGATCCACACGTGCTGACGTCACTCTGGTTGCACCGACATTCCTATAAATTGCCACATTTCCTTGTTCCAACCATCTTCTCCACAGTCGGTGCACCGTGGACGCACCAAGGTGTGTATCAGCTGCGATTTGACGTATGAACCAACCTACCCTTTTCAGTCCGATCACCATGCCCCTCGTAAAAGCGTCTGTCTGCTTGAACTGCCTCCGTTTACGATGACCTGGCATTCTCTGTTATTACACTTGTCTTTTGACACAAGAACAAAATTTCTACAATGATTTTCCTTGAAGAAATAACGACACGAATACTGTCCTTTCTGCAAGTTCCTTCCCTTATATCTTACTCCATGTGCGCACGAGAGCTGCGCATTTTACATCATTTGCATAACTCGGTTAGGCGCGTCTACCCTGAAATTTGCATAATTTTCTGGCCACTATTTCTTGGTGTTCCATTTTCAATGTCACGCAGTGTATATATATATATATCCCACTCGATTTTATACTAAAACACAAAAATGTAAATAGCCCTTATAATCAAAAGATTTTAAATGTCTTTTAGATTTAAACATCAACTATCAATTACCATAACTATATTGAAAGATTATAAACTCAAAAGGAACTTCTTCTTTAGAACATGTTTATTTCCCTAGGTTTCGAACGGCATCGTTCGTCAACGGGCGTAAAGACAAGGTGTGATGTGAGATATGTGCAATTATATAGTCGTACATTGAGAGCCAATATATATACTTTATATATAGATACAAGATATATATTTATATATATCTTGGCTCTCAATGTAAGTCTATATATTTCCACACATCTCACATCACACCTTGTCTTTACGCCCGTTAAAGAACAATGTCGTTCGAAATCTAGCGAAATAAACATGTTCTATAGAAGTAGCTCCTTTTGAGTTTATAATCTTACAATAAATGTCTTTTAGAATTAATTTATTAATATGCATGGTTATATTCTCTCTATATATATGCTCTAAATACTGTTATAGTTAAGTAATGATTGATATCTCTTTTCTATAAGCTTATTTAAGAGTGATTATCGCTTGAAAGCTTGTATTTTCAATAAAAAAATATTCTCATTTTGGAAAGATTTTATAATTTTAATATATTTTACAAATTTTTTCACACATCAATCCGTATGTCCAGATAGAACTCTTTAGTTCCAATTCAGTAATCTCATTATAGTTTGATAGTTTCAAGTTTTGAGGATTTCTTCTTATTGAAGAATGACGTCACGTAGTCTGTGGTATTGGTGGAAGATACGTGCTTCCCATTGTTACCGCTGTTTAGAGTTCCTTTCTCTTCTGATGAGATAATAGAGAACAATTTATATATAGATAAATAGTAATGGTGCATATATATTGTTGCACCAAGTTGCAGCTTTGCAGGGTCGTCGACCTTGGTTTCTTCCTTCTTGATGTTATACACGTTTCCCGAGCGGGTTTCCATATTCAAAGCAAATAAATAAAATTAAATAAAAATAAATTACCTTTTAAAGTTATTGTGTTTATTTATTCGTTATCTTCCTCGTAGGTCGTGATCCGCAGTCTTTGTCTTGGTCCTTTCTCGCTCCAATAACACCAATCAAGATATATGAGAATTGACAATTAAAACAAATTCTATTGACATCTTGTCAATATTTACACTCAAATAGAGTTATAATAGTAAAATAATATAATAATAAATAGGAAAATTAAAATATGTACAAAAAGTTATATAATAGAGGATGAGGGGAGGCATTCGCGGCGCGCGAGTGTTCTCCTCAAGGCCAATCAAGATATATGTACAATAACAATATTACAAAAGGAATGAAAATATAAAAAGGAATGATGATAATCTGAATAACCAGTTTTTAATAAATATTAAATATCATAAAATATTTTGAATAAATTAAGGCGCATTAAAATTGATGCAACAATATATAATGCTTATATAAAAGGGCGTACCTGGATCTGTAAAAGAAAAAAACAAAACAATTTTTTTCTTAAAATATTTCGAGAGATTATTCCTCTTTATCAATTTATTGCAATAAATTGATAAAGAGGGAGCAATCTCTCGAAATATTTTAAGAAAAAAATTGTTTTGTTTTTTTATTTTACAGATCCAGGTACGCCCTTTTATATAATCTTAATTAATGGATCGCCTTTTGACTCAAAATATATAATGCATTAAGTTATGGAATGATGAATTTAATATACCAATAGAGAGGTACATCTATATTTGAAAATAAAAGAGAATAATCTATTTTCACTCTATTATAAAAGGTAATGGTGATAATAAAGAATGAGCCACAACATCGTTTAGACAAATTCAGACATAATCCAACCTGTGTTTACCATGCTTTCCTGTCTTTGGCCATCATCAGTATATGCGCTGCTTCCATTTCATAACATCCTTCGAGAAGAGTTATAAAATTTGTCGAATTTGCTAAAGAAGTGTTTAACCATTTTTAGGGCTGATAACAACATAAAGTTGAGGAGGATTATATTCATACACTTATGAAATTTCGCATTTATTTATATACACAGTCTAGCCATAAATTCTGTTACAAACAATTTTATAAATTAAATGATTAAGAACAAAACCTAATGGAATATAAATACATATTTTATTAGCCAATAGGCCATAGATTTTAAATATATACAATCATTCAAATATCCTCCCTTATTTTTGCCACAGGATCTCAAACGTTCGGGCCACTGATCTATGGTGGCACGCACCTTTTCTAAGGGTATTTCTTTCATTGCTCTCACCAATGCTGATTTCAATTTATCCAAATTATGATATCTTTTATAGCACACCTTCTCCTCTAAATATGCCCACAAACTGTAATCAAGGGGGTTTAAATCAGGGCTTCCAGAGGGCCATTCATTGGCCTTTATGAACTCCGGAACATTCGTCTCCAACCATTGTAGAGTTGACTTAGCTTTGTGAGCAGGAGCTGAATCTTGTCGAAATATCCAATGTTCTCCATTAAACATTTTTGTATTCAGAGGCTTTACTATTTGTTACAAAATGTCTTATTTGTAGTTTTTAGCTGTATTTTTTTACCCCTTTGGCACAGAAGTGGAGATCTGTTACACCTTGGTAGCTAACTCCCCACCAAACCATGACAGTAGAAGGATGGTGACTTTTTCAAGTCTTCTGACTTTCAAAGAAGCTTCTAGAGAGCTACGAGCATATATCCTATCATTCTGACGATTAATCTTTTCCTCGACAGTGAAATATTTCTCGTCTGTGAAAAGGATTCTTTCATGCCACCGACCATCATGCTGCGCCAACAACATTTTTGATCTAACCCTTCTAATATCTCTAAGAGCAGGGGTTATCAAATGACCTGTGCGTCGTTTGAAAGCTCTCAGTCCAAGGTCTTCGTTGATTATCCTTGAAACTATCTTGGAGCTAAATTTATCTGCTTTGCTAAGATCTTTTGTTTGCAGTGTGGATTTCGACGAATTCTTTCGCGAATGGCTTTTATAGCTGCTTGCGTTCGTTGCATGCGAGGTCGACCAGATCTTTCAAGGTCATCATTAGTGCAAGCCTTGTTGACCTTTCAATGATTCGATAAACAAATTGACGCGTAATATTCAAATTTTGTAAAAGTTTAAAAAGGTTGAAAGATTTTGGCCTACCTTGTGTAAGGCTATTACAACTATAGGGGTTTCTTTAATACCCAAACCCATTATCAAAAAACAAATATATTTCGATTTTTTTTCTGAGCACGTGTGCACGAGATATTCAAATAACAACAACTGTATTTTGAATACTTAACGCGGTCAAATTAATTTTTTATCACTGATTTGGTTTTGTAACAATATTTAAGGCTAGACTAAGTATATATTGTTGCGTGCTCGGCCTTTCGCAACGCTTCCTTACTGTGGCTAACCCCTTGGACCGTTTGTCTTTCTTACACTACCACCTGGGAGCCACGCCAACACGTGAAACTCTCCTAACCTCTGACAGTATCCGTCAGCCTTACCACGGGTGGGGGGACAGTCAGGACTGACCAGAGGCGCAGCAATGTGTTGTCGGGAAGAGAGTCACGACCGCACAACGCCGAAGAACAAGCTGTTTATTAAAACATTTTATCTACATTCATAAATGGTCGCAATATTACACAACCAGTACTTTACACAACAGAGGTGGCAGGACGAGGCCGGAGGAGGAATCACACACAGAACCATCCACCACAGGGGATGGCGAAGGAACAGGACCAACAACAGAGCCAAGAGGGAGAAACGCCGCATAACTTCATGGCGCCACCTATTGGCCACTTTTAGAACTATTCTTCTAAGGCCATGCATGCCACACTGCCCCCCAATCAAACCTGATCGTCCCGATCAGGTCCACTCTGATTGCTCTCCCTGGAAGAGTGCCAACCGGCTCAAATGGACGACCCTTGGTTTTGCCTCCGAACCTTTCCACCATTCCATCGTTGTCCATCTTTTTCTTCCACAGAAATCTGAGGTAGTCCCAAGCATTGTTCTTAATGGCCATCATCCGGAAATATCTTTTCAGGTCGGCCAAAACTCCGAGCTTATTCTTCCGAAGCTCTATCCCTATCTCATAAATTCTCTTCAGTAGATTGGGTATCTCTTTTAAATATCGTCTCAAGGAGAGTCCGCTGTGTCTTCGACTGGAAGCGTCGTCAAATACTGGCCTTATAGGCGCCGTTTCGGACTCACAACCCAAATACACGGCGATCAGGAAACCAGTATCCTTTTCCCTCAGGTGGAATTTCATCAACTCTATCGACGAGCCCCTCCTTCAACCAATCTTTTGGATCAACAATCTCTCCTTCCACCTTTGATTCAGTACCTTGTTCTGCATCTAGGTTTTCTTCTACCTCTAAATCAGTACAATGCACTTCATCCATATTTTTCGCTTCATTTGCATCATGATCTTTTCCCTTGTAATGTTCTGCCTGCCTGTGTCCATCCTCCAGCTGCATGGACATCTCCCTGACCTTCTTGTCCAGCTTCCTGTTGGCCTTGGCGAGAGCTTGTCTCTCCTTGCCCTCCGCCTCCAGCTGTTCCTCCAGCTGCATGGACATCTCCTCGACCTTCTTGTCCAGCTTCCTGTTGGCCTTGGCGAGAGCTTGTCTCTCCTTGCCCTCCGCCTCCAGCTGTTCCTCCAGCTGCATGGACATCTCCTTGACCTTCTTGTCCAGCTTCCTGTTGGCCTTGGCGAGAGCTTGTCTCTCCTTGCCCTCCGCCTCCAGCTGTTCCTCCAGCTGGCAGGTCTGGCTCTCTAGGCCGGCAATGGTGGCCTTGGTACGGGCTCTCTGAGAGGTCTCCCGCTCTTGCAGCTTGGCCCGCAGCTCCTTGCCCTCCGCCTCCAGCTGTTCCTCCAGCTGGCAGGTCTGGCTCTCTAGGCCGGCAATGGTGGCCTTGGTACGGGCTCTCTGAGAGGTCTCCCGCTCTTGCAGCTTGGCCCGCAGCTCCTTGCTCTCCGCCTCCAGCTGTTCCTCCAGCTGGCAGGTCTGGCTCTCTAGGCCGGCAATGGTGGCCTTGGTACGGGCTCTCTGAGAGGTCTCCCGCTCTTGCAGCTTGGCCCGCAGCTCCTTGCCCTGTCCCTCCAGCAGGGACCCGGCGTTCTCCAGCTTCTGGCAGGAGGCTCTCTCTGCTGCCACCTCTGTGGTGAGCAGGTCCACGGAACTCTGGGCGCGATGGGCCCCCTCCGCCAGCCCCTCCGCCTTGGCCTGTCCCCCCAGCAGGGACCCGGCGTTCTCCAGCTTCCCGCAGGAGGCTCTCTCTGCTGCCACCTCTGTGGTGAGCAGGTCCACGGAGCTCTGGGCGCGATGGGCCCTCTCCGCCAGCCCCTCCGCCTTGGCCTGACCCTCCAGCAGGGACCCGGCGTTCTCCAGCCTGCGCTTGTCATCCTGGAGCATGGTCACACGACTTGCCTTGCTGTTGGCCTCTTCTGCCAGGTCGTCTCTCTCTACCTCTGCGCTGCGTCTCGCACGCTCTGCTGTGCTCGGTTCCTCCTGCAGGGCAATCACCTCGGACTCCAGGCTCTTGATCCTCTTGTCCACATCCTTGTGCTGGCCCTGTGCTTCCACCCCTATCCTCGACAGCATTTTGGCCCATTTTTCCTCTCTTCGCCTCAGCTTCTCTTCCTTCTCTCGTTCTCGTCTCCGCTCTTCCTCCTCCTTTTCACGCTTCAGCTTCTCCTCTTTTTCTTTTCTTCGCTTCAGCTTCTCCTCCTTTTCTTGTTCTCGTCTCCGCTCTTCCTCCTCCTTTTCACGCTTCAGCTTCTCCTCCTTTTCTTCTTTTCGCTTCAGCTTCTCCTCCTTTTCTTGTTCTCGTCTCTGCTCTTCCTCCTCCCTTTCACGCTTCAGCTTCTCCTCCCTTTCTTCCTTTCGCTTCAGCTTCTCCTCCTTTTCTTGTTCTCGTCTCCGCTCTTCCTCCTCCTTTTCTTTTTCCTTTTCTTGCCTCATAAGGCTCATGAACTGCTTCAAAAGTTCTTCCGAGGCCATTTTCTGTCCTCTGGTCTCTACAGGCATACAAACAAGGCGGCCACTATCTGGTTCCCTCCAGAGCCTCAACCCCGACTCTCCACCAGATACTACCGGTCAGTCCACCAATAAGGATCCCACTTCTGACACCAAATGTTGCGTGCTCGGCCTTTCGCAACGCTTCCTTACTGTGGCTAACCCCTTGGACCGTTTGTCTTTCTTACACTACCACCTGGGAGCCACGCCAACACGTGAAACTCTCCTAACCTCTGACAGTATCCGTCAGCCTTACCACGGGTGGGGGGACAGTCAGGACTGACCAGAGGCGCAGCAATGTGTTGTCGGGAAGAGAGTCACGACCGCACAACGCCGAAGAACAAGCTGTTTATTAAAACATTTTATCTACATTCATAAATGGTCGCAATATTACACAACCAGTACTTTACACAACAGAGGTGGCAGGACGAGGCCGGAGGAGGAATCACACACAGAACCATCCACCACAGGGGATGGCGAAGGAACAGGACCAACAACAGAGCCAAGAGGGAGAAACGCCGCATAACTTCATGGCGCCACCTATTGGCCACTTTTAGAACTATTCTTCTAAGGCCATGCATGCCACAATATATACAGTAAACTCTCCTATAACGCGATTAATATGTTCCGTGTTGTATGAAAACGCGTTATAGGAATTCGCGTTGTACGAAATAAAACTTGTAAAACGCGAATGTTTGTTAGGGTAAATTGTTTCATTTTATAACGCGTTATACGAAAATTCGCGTTGTTTGAATAAATTTGTCGCAATTTTTTTTATCGCGTTGTACGAAATCGCGTTGTAAAAACTCGCGTTATAGGAGAGTCTACTGTATAGAGATAGCATATTGACACTTAGTTTTGGCGTTTATTTTGACAGGAGAGGCAACCTTATTTTAATAGATCAATTTTCTCCCGGCAAAATTTCCATTTATATTTGTTTATGTAAATACACAATGTTTTTACACCTATATTTTCCATAAATGATGCCTTATATTCTTCATTGAAAACTCTCGATAAAAACACAAAGAACATTTTAAACTTGAAGAGTATAAATAAAAGACTTTTTTAATTAAAATTTATTGACCTTTATATAGAAGGACGACTCTTTTATATGTGAAAGAAATTACGAAAAGAATTTTATCGTTTTTTTACGGTTTGAAAAATACAAGAGGTTATAAATAACGCCCACGTCGTTTTATTTATGTTTTCTACCTTTAAACTTTATAGATTTGTTGGTTTTATTTGTTCTGTATATATTTATTCTACGTGTGGAGATGTATATATATATACTCCAGTATGAAAGTATCGCTGTGGTAATGTGTGTTTTTTTTTTAATATTTTGAAGTAATTTTGCAAAACTTTCAAAGAGAACGCCTAAAAACATGTATCCTGTCATTTTCTGATTATGGTCTGTCATTCGGGGTAAGATTAGATGATAAAATATTTATGGAGAAGGCGCTCAGGGAGGTGGTCGCTCATGGGAAGTGGTCGTTTAACAGATATGTCTCTCAGGGAGGTGGTCGTTGAATAGATAGATCTCTCAGGGAGGTGGTCGTTGAATAGATAGATCTCTCAGGGAGGTGGTCGTTGAATAGATAGATCTCTCAGGGAGGTGGTCGTTGAACAGATAGGTCTCTCAGGGAGGTGGTCGTTGAACAGATAGATCTCTCAGGGAGGTGGTCGTTGAACAGATAGGTCTCTCAGGGAGGTGGTCGTTGAACAGATAGGTCTCTCAGGGAGGTGGTCGTTGAATAGATAGGTCTCTCAGGGAGGTGGTCGTTGAACAGATAGGTCTCTCAGGGAGGTGGTCGTTGAACAGATAGGTCTCTCAGGGAGGTGGTCGTTGAACAGATAGGTCTCTCAGGGAGGTGGTCGTTGAACAGATAGGTCTCTCAGGGAGGTGGTCGTTGAACAGATAGGTCTCTCAGGGAGGTGGTCGTTGAACAGATAGGTCTCTCAGGGAGGTGGTCGTTGAACAGATAGGTCTCTCAGGGAGGTGGTCGTTGAACAGATAGGTCTCTCAGGGAGGTGGTCGTTGAACAGATAGGTCTCTCAGGGAGGTGGTCGTTGAACAGATAGGTCTCTCAGGGAGGTGGTCGTTGAACAGATAGGTCTCTCAGGGAGGTGGTCGTTGAACAGATAGGTCTCTCAGGGAGGTGGTCGTTGAACAGATAGGTCTCTCAGGGAGGTGGTCGTTGAACAGATAGGTCTCTCAGGGAGGTGGTCGTTGAACAGATAGGTCTCTCAGGGAGGTGGTCGTTGAACAGATAGGTCTCTCAGGGAGGTGGTCGTTGAACAGATAGGTCTCTCAGGGAGGTGGTCGTTGAACAGATAGGTCTCTCAGGGAGGTGGTCGTTGAACAGATAGGTCTCTCAGGGAGGTGGTCGTTGAACAGATAGGTCTCTCAGGGAGGTGGTCGTTGAACAGATAGGTCTCTCAGGGAGGTGGTCGTTGAACAGATAGGTCTCTCAGGGAGGTGGTCGTTGAACAGATAGGTCTCTCAGGGAGGTGGTCGTTGAACAGATAGGTCTCTCAGGGAGGTGGTGGCCTCAACAGATAGGTCTCACAGGTAGGTGGTCCTTCAGGAATGTGTATGCTCTACAAATAGGTCGGTTAGGGGAGGTCGTTCAATAGACAGTCGCCTAACAGATAATTCGCTCAGAGAGGTGGACGCATAATAGATAGGTCGCTCAGAGAGGTGGTCGCTCAATAAAGAAGAGGCGACTCTGTTGATCCAAAATGACAAAAAAAAAACTCATAATCAATAAGCTATCTCAATGCCACACTAAAATATTTATTCAATATTTTACTGAATTGTACATCCAACTGGTGAAAGGTTCAATCTTATTCATCTGTAATTCCTTTCAACCCAAAAGTTATATCGTCACAATTCACCATTTTTTAATAATCTAAGCTCTATAAGCCCTTCTGTGATTAGTTCAGACGAGTACATAGCTCTCAACATCAATTAGGCAATGCAGAATTCTATTCTCAAAGCTTATAGTTGTGTTATAACACCAGAATGGCTCCATTATCTCGAAATGCTAAATTTGCCAAAGAAGTACATATTTTCGGAATGCATTGCAGTATAAAACTTTATTTGTTAATTATTAGTGATATTATTAATGCACATAGTTATACAAGATCATAAATAATCAAATTCGTTGATTAAGTTAAACAATGAGACTGAGAGAAATTATTTTTTTATTTAGTTATTATATTATGATGCATTAGCGCACCATCTGTTATGAAAATTCGAAACTATTATAGACTCGTATGAGCCAGGCCCTCCCATTAATTTTTCCATTGCAGTAAGGACAATAGAAATTGTTTCATTTTTAAAAGAATCATACGCGTCTATAATAGTTACGAATTTAGTTATTATACTAAACAGGTTTACGGATATTTCTGACTTTTAAGAGGTGCATAGAAATAACGATAACAAGAAGATACCACATATGTGCAAAAGCAGTTGAACATGAAAATTATCTTTTTGATCCTTTTTTTCGGTCTTCTTGTATTAATTCTAAATACCACATAGAGGATTATATTCTAATCTAATTTGTACTTGAAATATTGATGCAAATAATATTATAATTGGTTCAAATAAATATCAAAATATTTGCAGAGTTTTTTTTATTAAGATATCGGGAGGCAAGCTTTCACCCGGTCTCGCTTCATCAGGCCACTGGTTCCGCAAAGACGTGCAACACATATACAATAGTGATTCACAGAAATACATTTTTAAAAAATAAAAAAATAAATAAATAATAATATATTTCAGTTGTAGAGTGTTAGGGGGGCAGTCTCAATAGGATAATGTCCACTCCTATTGAGACTGTCCCCCCAACACTCTACAACTGAAAACTATTTTTATTTTTGATTTTTTAAAAATATATTTATGTGAATCACTATTGTATGTATCTTGCACGTCTTTACGGAACCAGTGGCCTGATGAAGCGCGACCGCGCGAAAGCTTGCCTCCCAATATCTGAATGAAGAAACTCTGCAAATATTTTTTTATTTATTTGAATCAATTATTTTAATCTGAGTTGTCAATCGTTTTGAGACTTGCCTTGAGACCAGACATGTCAGTAGTTGATCCAATGAGGCCTTTCTGGTCTTAAAGATGATGCATGCATTTCTTAATCCTCGTTAAAAATAATACAGAATAAAAATTTAAATGGATTGAGTGGTTAAATTAGGAAAAAGGCATCTGATCATTCAACTGAAAGTTGCTAATGGCTTGCGCCATTGGGGAATATATATCTGTTAAATTAAATATTAAACTTAGTGTGAAAATTGAATTCGTAACCTTTTAACTTTACATATGATTTATTATTGATATCAAGGATATAGGGACTGTGTGGAAGGATGATCTAAACCGTTGGTTTTCGACCGGTACGACCCGTGATCGAATCCCGCATTGGGCACTTTTTTCTTATTTAAAAAAAATGCTCCAATGGCCCCCGATTCTTGCAAAAGTCCAACTCCACCAGAGAGGGCCTGATGAGCCAGGCCCTCCCTTTAATTTTTTTATTGCAGTAAGAGCGGTAGAAATTGTTTATTTTAAAAAGAATCATACACGTCTACAATAGTTTAGAATATTGTTAACAGATGGCGCGCTAATGCATCATAATACATAGATTTCTAATGAAGTGTCCAGGGATGGGAACACTTTTATTTTTCCGTTCATCATTACTCTTCACAATTCATCCTTTCATACTTCATTCCTAAGGTTAGAAATAATCGTTATTTCTCCTTGAAATGAATTACAATTTTTCGTTTAAAAGAAACATGTGCGGGATAATTTTCAAATGTCGTTTTACAATTATAAGCCGAATTATATTGTATTATAAAAGAGTTGTTTAATAAAATATTCAATAAAATAAACAAATATATTACGATATATTTCTATTATGAATAAAAGAATCTCTCCTACTATCCTCACTGCGATAAGAAAATCAGATATAAGCAGAATAACCGAAATTGTTAATAAACCAGCTTGGATAATCAAAGATGAGTTAACCACTAATGAACTAGACCGTCCCAAAGGTTTTCTATCACAGTGATTTCATTAGAAATCTATGTATTATGATGCATTAGCGCCATCTGTTATCAATATTCTAAACTATTATAGACGCGTATGATTCTTTTTAAAAATTAAACAATTTCTACTGTCCTTACTGCAATGGTAAAATAAATAGAGTATAACATCTGTATCACTATAAAAGGAAATTCCAAAAAGGCAATATAACAGTTGTATGGTAGATTAAACTGACGAAACCGCTAGGAGGGTTCACCACTGTTGAACCAGGCCCTTCCATTAATTTTTCCATTGCAGTAAGGACAGTAAAAATTGTTTATTTTTAAAAAGAATCATAGGCGTCTATAATAGTTTCGAATATTGAGAAATCTATGTATTATTTATAAAATGAAAATACCTAAAATAGTTTCATTTCTAATAAATAGATGGCGCTGCTTGTGTTTGTTTGATGAAGTATCATTAATAGAATCACTCTTTCATTCCGATAGAAGCTAAAGGTTAGAAGGAATGGTTGTTTATGTATGAGTGGTAGGGATTAGCTATTCAATTGGGAGTTACTCTGAATTAAATATATATCTACTAGTGTGTTCCCGGTATCTTATTTCATTAATCAGATGTACACTAGACTGTTAGCTTCACGGATATACCACAGGGTAATTGGGGGATATATCTAAACCGAAATACTGTAGAACTTCCCTGTAAAGGACACCTAATTGCAGATCCAAAGTGTCTTTTAGACAATTAAAATAATTTTATTGACATCTTTTCAATACATACAAAGTGCACAGTCTGCACTATAAAAAAAGATAATATGGATTATATACACTATGTATAATGAATATGGCGCCTCTGCCAGCGCTGCGAAGTTTGGTAGAGAATCGTCAGTGGGTCTCCAGCGACACCACGCATTTCGCGATCTACGAAGAATACGTAGATCGCGTACTTCGTCGCTGAGGAGATGGTGATGGCGTGGTCCTCGAGACCAACTGGAAAGATCCAGGACCCAAGTGTCTTTTAGAAAGGGGTGTCCTCTTACCGGTGAGTTGCTGAATAGTAAAAATGGTGATTTTGTAAATAAAATTTTTCTTTTATAGAGAGGTGTCCTCTAGCGCGAGTGTTCTCTCATGGAAGTTCTACTGTACATATTTTTAAAACGAAATTAACTTCAAATTTATAGTATTATCACAGTCTCTCTAGTTTTTACATACTCTAACATTATGGTCAGTACCTAAATCTCTGTGTGCCATGAAATCAAACCTTTATTTAGAATATTTTGGGGTATTTGCAGAGCTATACACGTTTTTATTCAAGTAACTATATGAGTATATAAATTATTAAATGAAAAATACAGACAGAAAGAGGGAGACAATTGAAACACTTTTATTGATATCCAGCCAATAATACATTTTAAATAAATGAAAAGAAATGAGACAATGATTTATGAACTAGAAAGGCTCCACCACCTTGATAAGGTCCTTCTCCAGACCAGGAGGGGGTCTTCATGGACCATCTGCATCTCCAGGCCCAGGAAGATTTCGCAAGAGAGAGATTGAAACTGATTTATTACAACGTACATATAAGATTATATAAGGTTAAATACAGAATAGATATAAATATTAATATGATTATATAATGAGAAATATAGGAAAAATAGATATAAATAGATAAAAATAATTGATAAAAATATACATATATATAAAAATATATACAAGGTCTTCATTGGTGGCGCCCACCGCGGGTCGCCTATTTTTTTTAATAGAAAAATACATTTAATCACAACTTTGTATACATCATTGGAAAGGTTGGACACTTTGCTATTTTTCTACATAGTCGCCTTGATGCTCAATCACTTTTTTCATCCTGTCAACCAACTTTGTAATTCCGGTGTTGTACTACTCTCCCGCCGCCTCTTTGAGCCACTTCTCGACCCACCTGGCGGACACTAAGGTCTTCTACGAAATAATTTCCGAACGCGCGTTGCTAGGTGAAATCCGACAACACCGCTGCCTTCCTTGGTCCCCCCTCTACCGTCTAGAACCTTCCTGGTGATCTTGGGACGCTCAGTCGCTGTCTGGCAGCTGTTCGCGATGGAGCTTCCCCTTAGCTCTCCCGCCAAGTGCGAGTTGCGCTCAGTTATACGCTTTTTAAATGCGAAACATAATTCTCCGGTCGAAATTCACCGTCAGTTAGTGGAAGTGTATGGTGAGAAGTGCATGGACATCAAAAATGTGCGGAAATGGTGCCGGGAGTTTAACGAGGGGCGGATAAACGTCCACGATGAACAGCGGTCTGGGCGGCCGAGTTTGCCGGAATCAACCGTAAACCGGCGGATAACCCTTGAAGAGATCGAGGATGTCCTGAATGAAGATTGCAGCCACTTCTCCGTGCACAAGATTGTGTCTGAGACCCTCGGCTACAGAAAGGTGTCCGCCAGGTGGGTCGACAAGTGGCTCAAAGAGGCGGCGGGAGAGTGGCACAACACCGGAATTACAAAGTTGGTTGACAGGATGAAAAAAGTGATTGAGCATTAAGGCGACTATGTAGAAAAATAGCAAAGTGTCCAACCTTTCCAATGATGTATAAAAAGTTGTGATTAAATGTGTTTTTCTATGAAAAATAAAAATAGGCGACCTTACTTTTCTACTCACCCTCGTATAATCAGTACTTAATTCTCCTTTTGCTGTGCAATCAAAAGTTTATCTAGAATATTTTGGGGTATTTGCAGAGCTAAACGTTTTTCATTCAAGTATATAATTGAGTATATATACATCATTAAAATTATATATTTACTCAGTTATTTCGGTACAAATATTGAGTGAGATGCTTATTTAAACGGCCACTAGTGTCGACGTGCAGCCAAATGTATCAATCTGTTAGGTTAGGTTAAGTTAGTTTCAAATTATAAAAGTAAACATAATGTCAATTTTACATTGTAAATACAAGAAACGCTTCACCTCACGATTTATACATTTGATAATATATGTAAATTATCTTAATTGCATGGCTATTATTATATATTAAATAAATACTTTATACTGGGGTTGGGAAATATCTATATATTTCTTTTATATCATTTGCAATATTATGAACAGAAAAATATTGAATCCCCACAATTTATGTACATAAGGAAGTAAAACTAATTGATTTTTTTATTCGATTTTCTCTCTCTCTGTTAAACAAACAGATTTAATTACGCCTTTTCTCATATTTTGAGACTATATTTATGTCCTTTTTAATCCTTCTAAACACTTCAGTAGAAGAGATTTTAAATTCGAAAGCTTAGGAAAGCATTCACTCTCGCTAAATTCGGCTATATTGAGCATATTCGGCTATGTTGAAGGTTATATTCTAAAAATCAATGGTTCAAGGACACTTACATCAGAGATTAATTCAAAACGTGATACGCTAACCTATGCACATTGAATTCTGTGGCCACTGGACATGCGTCGGACCTGGAGTATAGGAGCTCCATCTATACTCAATTCCTGTGGTGAATCTGTATAAGACCGGTGGTCTTAAAAAGGCTGCATATGTAATTCAGAATGTATTCATTTTTCACGTCACATATGGGGTTTCTATTTATTGATACCCCATTTATTGGAATTGGTTGAGCCAACTTGGCTAGGAACTCAGCATAAATTGGACAGACCACCCATAAGTCTAAAATAAAATTCTCTATTCACAAACCCCCCTCATTTATTATATTGAATGGCCTTAGTTGGGCGATCTGCCCAGCATTTCCTGAAATGCTTTTATATTTATTGGCAAACATAAACTTTGGATACAACCCATATTCTCTTATTTTATTACATAATACCATTTAATTTATAAATATAATATTTGATGATAGATGTATAAAAAGAAACACATTGCTAAAAACATTTAATTATTATACATTTTTCGATAAAATAATCCCATGAATCAATTTCTTGCCTGAAAGTTTGATATATTTTTAAATAAAAAATATTTTTAAAAGAAACTTTTCCCTGGATGCTTAATGTTCTTATTTTAATATTATAAATTTCATAAATGAATTTGTTAATATACACTGCGTGACATTGAAAATGGAACACCAAGAAATAGTGGCCAGAAAGTGATGATACTCGGGAGACAGAGAAAGACAGGGACGAACAATAAGTGATCTTTATTTCAAAATGATAGTCATAATACAGAGCGAGAACGGCGTCGGCTTAGTAGCAAGTAGGACCACCGCGGACGGCGATGCACGCAGCAACACGTCTAGGTAGAGAGTCAATCAGAGTACGGATGGCGTCCTGAGGGATGGCTCTCCATTCCCTCTCAAACCATTTGCCACAGTTCGTCTTCTGAACGCGGCTGTGGCAAGGCATGCAAACGGCGTCCAATGATGTCCCAGACGTGCTCGATTGGTGAGAGATCAGGAGAGTACGGTGGCCAGGGAAGCATCTGTACATCTTGCAGAGCTTGTTGGCTAATGCGAGTAGTGTGCGGTCGGGCGTTATCCTGCTGATAAAGGGTATTGGGTACCCCCTGAAGGTAGGGGAGTGTCATCGGTCGCAGCACATCATCAATGTATCGTTGGGCCGTCATAGTGCCCTGAATACGAAGTAAAGGTGACCTGGAATCATACGCGATTGCGCCCCAAACCATGATTCCACGTTGTCGCACGGTGGGGCGTTCCACAATTGCTGCCGGATTGGTCCTTTCTCCACGTCGACGCCACAAGCGTACACGGCGACTATCACTGGACAAGCAGAAACGCGACTCATCTGAGAACACGACCCTGTGCCATTCCGTCATCCACGTCGATCTAGCCCGGCACCATTCCAAACGTTGGCGCCTATTCGGTGAGGTCAATGACAGTCTTCTTAGCGGACGGCATGAGTGCAAGCCATTAGCAACCAATCGACGGGAAATGGTTCTGGTCGAGATGGAATGATCTAGGGTGTCTTGCACATGTTGCAGGATGGCGGTACAACTGGCTTGTGGGGCCGCCACTGCTTGTCGAAGGATACGCCGATCCACACGTGCTGACGTCACTCTGGTTGCACCGACATTCCTATAAATTGCCACATTTCCTTGTTCCAACCATCTTCTCCACAGTCGGTGCACCGTGGACGCACCAAGGTGTGTATCAGCTGCGATTTGACCTATGGACCAACCTGCCCTTTTCAGTCCGATCACCATGCCCCTCGTAAAAGCGTCTGTCTGCTTGAACTGCCTCTGTTTACGATGACCTGGCATTCTCTGTTATTACACGTGTCTTTTGACACAAGAACAAAATTTCTACAATGATTTTCCTTGAAGAAATAACGACACGAATACTGTCCTTTCTGCAAGTTCCTTCCCTTATATCTTACTCCATGTGCGCACGAGAGCTGCGCATTTTACATCATTTGCATAACTCGGTTAGGCGCGTCTACCCTGAAATTTGCATCATTTTCTGGCCACTATTTCTTGGTGTTCCATTTTCAATGTCACGCAGTGTAGCTTTAATATGAAACCATTTTTTGCTGAAGAGCTTTGCCTAATTCAATTTCTTCATTTTTTTTCATTTTATTAATCAATCAGGCGCGATATTGATATATTTGCGCCTATTACAGAGGAAACAAACAAAACAACAACAACCAAAAAAAAATTGATACTTAGAATTAAATATTTACAAATTTACATGTATTATTCGACAGAGTTCATAAAATTTATATAGACAAAGTGGCAGATGTAAGATAGTTAAATCATTTAGATCAAGGAACAATCGATGTCTCACTTCTGCAAAGTTCGGACAGTCATAGATAAGGTGAAGAGCAGTTTGTTCAGTTTCTCTGCAGGTAAAATTTGGGTTTCTGATAGAATTCTTTTATGTAATTATTTCTGGAATTTTCCGTGTGATGTGACAAATTGAGTGACTATAAAATTTGGATGGAACGTGATGCAAATTCTTGTAATTATATGTATACACTTCTACAGACCTATAAGCTTATGTCCATAGGTTCACTAAACACCCCTAAGCTGTTTCCCTTAGTAAATACATGGTATATAAGAGAACCAATCCAATACAAATAAAATAGTTGGTGGACAAGTAGGTAACACCCTCGATTCCCGACAGTCATATGAACGGGGATTGAATCCCACGTTGACATTTTGTTAAATATGTGAATAACCTTCACATATTATTCATTGTTGAAATTATCATAAACTAGGTTGCTCCTTTTGAGAGGTACCTAATAAAGTGATTTTGTAACCGAATCCAATACAATAGTAGAGCTGTCTGTAGATTAATTTGGCGAAACCGCTGAGAGGATTCACTACTAATGAGCCAAACCTTCTCATTCAATAACCTTTATGAATGCCCTAAGGTCTGTAGAGATAATATTTGATGATATATGTAAAAAGGAAACGTATTGCCAAAATACTAATTGTTACAAATTATAAAGATAGATAGCAATTAGATTTTATATGAATCATATATTACATATATAGGAGATTTCGAAGTAAATCGTGTGCTATGATATTTTAACATGTTTAAATAGAATATTTTAACATGCCATCTATAGGCAGAAAAACAAAACTATATATTAAGCGCAAACCTTGTTTTCTCATTTTTAAAACGAAAAATAAATTTCTCTACTGAATAATAGAATACCTTCTACTGAATAATATTTTTACTAAAAAGGACATTAGAGTCCGTCGACACATGCAACGGGACGTTTAAAAAATAATCAGCTCTGAAAATGTGTCTGTAAAAATATTTAACTATTTTCTTACGCCTCTAAAATGTACCATTACAGAATAAGGAGTTCTAGTGTTAGATCCCTATAATACGAGGAATTAAAATTCATCATTGATTGGCTTATTAAGGTCACGTGATAGTGAACAACTAATAAGAGCTAATCAGTTTACTGTCACGTGATCTTAATCGGTCAATCACTGCTAGAATAAAACGGATACCCTATATAAATGCATAATCAAAATACATTTTGATTTAATCAATAAGGAATCAAGGGTTTGGTTACCTTTCTCATTTCTTTTATTTCTCGAGCTTTCAGGCCAACATGCCCTTCAACACGGAGATTCCAAAGTACTACTTCTGTACATATATATTTAAGATGATACATTCTTCTAGTAATGCCTTTCATGGGATAATTTTTCATTTTTCATGGACAAAACATAAGGAAGTTGTACTTTTTAGCATGCATATTGGAATTCAGACAATAACTCTGTAAGATATTTGATACATAGTGGCTTTTGGTGAAGACATACGAGATAACCTAGTGTGAACAATTTTGTCTCTGTCTCCTTAAAAAAAATGAAAACCGACAATAAGACATTCCACTACCTTAAGTTTTGTCCATGAGTGTAATATATGTACCTAAAGAGGCATATCTCCCTTTAATTATGCATAAAAAATATGAAATATGTTTATTACCTTACTAAAACCTTTACTAGTATTCTTCTTCTTTTTTATCTCCACTCAATCATATTAGGGTATAAAGCTTGTAAAGCTTGAGATCATGACTGGGTGAAGTAGAATGCGTCTGCATTTGTCATTAAGACTGGGAGCACTACTCAGGAGCAGACCGACTTAGCTCCAAAATAAATGGCCGCCTCTGACATGAGGAACAGACACCATGTGCAGCCGCTCCTAACATGGAGTACAAACGCTGCTCATCCTGTTTTCCTGGATTAGGAGCCCTTACAGGGTACTATCAGCATGGCCAGCTGAGCCCAGCTTTTTTAGTGAGCTTGTTTTGCTCCCCCTCTTTCTTTTTCATCCCGGCTTGGGACCGGCAAAGGCGAGGTTACTTACTAGTTACTTTACCAGTCTTCTTCTTCTTTCTTAATCATATTAGGGTGTCAAGTTTGTAAAACTTGAGACTTTTGATGGTGTCCCCATCATGTTTGGGTGAAGTAGAATGCGTCTGCCTTTGTCATCAAGACTGGGAGCACTACTCAGTGGCAAGGCGACTTAGCTCCAAGTGATGATAAAGAATGAGCCATTACACCAGTTTTGACATATTCAGACAAAACTCAACCTGTATATCATGGTGTTGAAATCTGGCCATTATTCTTCAACGTCACTAGTAAAGTTGTCAACTAGGGTGATGAACATAATGCATCATTCTGATACATAATTAAAGGGAGAGATGTCTCTCTGGAGGACAACGAAATGGCCATCCTTGCGTCAGCGAAGTGCCGAATTTATCGGTACTTCGTACAGGTGAGGCTGGGTGTTGAAATTGAGGACCCCCTCATCTCCTGGAAGAGGACACTTGTACGGTGGGGAAGACTCCCCGGATGAAAATTTAAATTTGTAAATATTAATTCTTCTTTAAATTACTATATAATAAGTTAAAATAGCCTAGCTGCGAAAGCTTTAAACTTTAGAACCTGATGTTCCTGGTTTGAACACACTTTCCGCAATCTTTTTATTTTCTCTAATTATTTTTGTGATCTCTTCCTCATTTTGTAAATATTGACTGAGTTGTCAATAAATTTGTTTTAAGTGTCAAATATTATCTCTAGGTATATGAATATATTCCTCTCGCAACTTTATGCTGTAGTATAATATATGGTACAGAAAAGTCTACATAGCCACATCAACTAATAGTTTATTTCCACTTCCGACGTTTCAGTGACTTCCTATCACTCTGTGGCGACCGCACTTTGCTTCAGCGAACTGGGACAAAGCTTCAAAACACATACGGGTAGAAGAATGGCGGCCCCACTATGCCTCGGCAAGCACGTGTTGGGAGAACACGTCACTACGCATGCGCGGGCGTCATCCGGAATTTTCTAGCGACTGGCGTCTTCCGACACTTGACCTGGCACTCACGCGGTAAACAAGGCTAGCTCCAACGGCCGTTACTTCTTTTCTCTTTATATATTTCTGGCTTTAAATAAATTAATTTGAATTATAATTTCATCAGCGGCCTTACCACAAGCCACACCAACACATCACGCAACAACCATCCCACAACTCTCTTCATTGGAATCCTCGAGATCAAGGGAATTCTCCTGAAGAAAGTGATAGGGATTCACTGAAACGTCGATGTTATAATAAACTATAGGTTGATGTGGCTGTGTTCTTCCCTGAATCAACTTCCAACCAAAATATGATCTTCAGAAATTCTACATATTTATATAGCAAAATATAACGACGATTGAAGAGGATTATTGCTATCAAAGTTCTTATAAGACACTCCTATTCAATGTTGTTGTTTTTGTCGTGTCCAAAGAAGAGTCTCAGATGTCTCCATGCATCTCCATCACAGCAGCCGCAATATCCACTATCTTGCTCTTCATTGGAAAATGGGTGCCGTTGCCACGTTAGTCACCTTGGAATCGAACCAGAATTTGGTTGAATATTCCAAGGGTCCAGAGGGGACCGCAGGGAGGTATGGACTCCTATTCAATCGTTGTTATATTTTGCTATTTTTATTCAAAGAGTTCAAGTTAGTCGACATATTTATATAGTTGAATAAGACAATTGTTATATGTAATTAAGAGATTGAGAAACCGTTTAACACTTATGCGTTTATCAGCAAATTCTACTTAATTTTCTTTATTATAGCAAGGACAGTTGCAAAACATTTTTATTAAGATCTCTTTTATCTTCCACATTTCCTTGTACTTATTCTTGGTTAAAAATCACTTTATTAGGTACCCTTCAGTTTATGATAATTACAACAATGAATAATAGGTGAAGGTTATTCACTTATTAAACAAAGGGTCCAACGCGGGATTCGATCCCGGTTCATGGCTGTCGGGAATCAAAGGTGTTACCCATTCATCCATCACATTTCCTTGTACAAATTTTGGCAGAAATATGCACATAATCATTCATTCAAAAAGGTGAAAAACACTTCCATCTATATACTAAATATGTGTGAAGAAATTTCATCCCTAAATTTTTTAATGGTTTTAAAAATGAACCACGAGCTATATAAAATATAAATTAATTTTTTTCGCCACAAGTCAATCATTTATCTTTTCTCCCAAATGTTTTTATTGTTGTGATGCATAAAAATAGTTTAATAAAATTATTGATCGAAAATTGATTTATTGATGTTTTTGAATAATAAAATTTTTGAACGTATTTTCTTTTTTTCAGAAGATAGATATTTTAGGGTAGATGGGAATTGGGTTGAAAAGAAATCATTATCATGAGAAAGACAAAACACATAACGGTTCATTTATATGTAATGGTTATTTGACGTCGAATGATGGCCTCTGGAAAATATCTAAAGGGGTCGGTGGAAGGATGTATTAAACCGTTGGTTTGCGATCACTACAGCCCGGGATCGAATCCCGCATTAGGTACTTTTTTTTTATTTAAAAAAAATGCTCCAATGGCCCCCGATTCTTGCAAAAGTCCAACCACACCAACTAGTGCAAATAATCAAACGGGGCTCTGGCACTTTTGTAAGTGCAAAGTCGAACTGCTTTTCACATGTGTAGACATGTGGTTCACTTACAGTAAAATCAGTCGCCTACTTCTACCCACCATGATCATCATGGCCTGTACCACGTGTACTAGGGATAATTAAAAAAGAAGCTATCTATATTCGAGCCAATAAAGAGGATAAAACACTATTTTTATAATCAAACGGGGCTCTGGCACTTTTGTAAGTGCAAAGTCGAACTGCTTTTCACATGTGTAGACATGTGGTCACTTACAGTAAAATCAGTCGCCTACTTCTACCCACCATGATTATCATGGCCTGTACCACGTGTACTAGGGATAATTAAAAAAGAAGCTATCTATATTCGAGCCAATAAAGAGGATAAAACACTATTTTTGGAAAATTCTAAACTTCTACCTGGACTTAGTGGTTTCGAGCTGTGACCCTCATCAGTTGAGAGAAGGATTTGGTTCTTGACGATCCAAAAAGAAGATTAGATAAATTTATGAATTTAATAGAGAGTTTGAGAGAAAGGCATCCCCTGATGGTGAAACTAAAATTTGCTTAAGTTGTACCTAAAAGTGTCTTTCTATCCTAATTTATGAATTGATCCCAGTACAATTTTACATTTGTGCTACACACATGGATACTCAAAGGACGCTCTACTGTTGTACACTGTTTAGACTCGACGTGCCTTGAAATTTCCTGGAACAACCATCACTCTGATGTACGACCATTACGAACGTCTCCCTGATGAACGACCAACTTCTTTGTCTACGACCATCACTTTGATCTACGAACTCCTTCCTGATGTACGAACATCTTATTGATATACGACCATCTCCCTGATTTACGAACATCTCCCTGATTTACGAACATCTCCCTGATGTACGACCATATCTCTGAAGTACGACCTCCTTCCTGATATACGACCATCTTCCTGATGTGCGACCATCTTCCTGATATACGACCATCTTCCTGATATACGACCATCTCTCTGATGTACGACCATCTTCCTGTTGTACGACCACCTCCCTGATGTACGACCACATCCCTGATGTACGACCAACTCCCTGATGTACAAACATCTCTCTGTTCTACGACCATCTCTCTTATGTACGACCTCCTTCCTGATGTACGACCACCTCCCTGATATACGACCACCTCCCTGATGTACGACCACCTTCCTGTTGAGCGACCAAATTCCAGATCGACCTCTTTTGTAAAGGAATATAACAAACAGCTAAAGTGTCAAATTCAGCACCTACCTTTCAAGAGGTATCACACCGAGGAGGTTCAATCATATATAAAAAAAATCAAAATATTTTACAATGGTTTACACACATTATATAAACATTAAACACATCTCGAAATTCTTTAAAATGTATTTCAATGGTATGTCGACGAAAAATTTCATTTTCATTGTTAGTTTTAAATTGACACACACACTTCTTTCATTTCTGCCAATTTTTATTGTCAACTCTGGGGAAAGTAAATAAAAAACCTTTTTTTCTGAAAATAAATGGAAAATTCAAAAGGTTTGCTTCTAGGAAAGATGCGTTAGAAAATTCCAGAAATGGAGTAATAGTGTTGTAAATGGTATTTGTACATTGTGGATAATATTTGGTGAATACGACGTTCTCACTGAATTATTTTTAATACAATAGAGAATATTTATAATTATATCTCATATATAATCCCTAATAACTCATCTGTTCCGAAAACTGTTTTTATTAATAATTCTATTTCCAAATATCATCTCATATATCTATATGTTTTTATTCTTTCTTTTTGGGGGTCGGTGGAAGGATGATCTAAACCGTTGGTTTTCGACTGCTTAGACCCGGGATCTAATCCAGCATTGGACACTTTTTTTCTGATTGAAAAAAAAATGCTCCAATGACCCTCGATTCTTGCAAAGCTCTAATCCCACCAGCGAGTGCAAGTTATCAAACGGAGCTTCTGGCACATTTGTAAGTGCAAAGTCGAACTGATTTTCACATGTGTATGCATATGGTGCACTTGCAGTAAAAGCAGTCGCCTACTTCTACTCACATGATTATCATGGCCTGTACAGCGTGTACTAGGGATAATAATAAAATATTCTTTTTATGAAGTTATATACAATTTTCACACAACAATAGTAAATAATATTATAAAATTTTTATCTATTTCCAATTTTCGTTAGGTTTTATGGATTAATTTCGTTATCCTTTTGAAAATTCTCATGTTCTTCTAAAATGCTTATGTGAACGGTCAGGATATGCTTTTTGTGTTTTTAATATATATATATATATATATGTAGTAAGGTAGTCGATCCTGTAGGATGACTGTAGTGTGTTGGTTAAATGCAGTCGTTGTGGCCTCAATGTTTAGAGTGGGTTCAGGCGTGAATGTATTGCACCAAAGAACGAGACATGTTAGATGTCACCACAGAGATGGCGAGAGAGTGCGTGAAGCCGACACCGGTCAAGGGAGATCTGTCCAGAGGGGTCTGTAAATCATCATGTCTCAAAGCGGACTGATCTGTTTTAGTAAGAAGGGGGCACACCTGGGAACCCGACTTGTTTTTCGGACCTTTTTCCTCCTCTGGCGCCGGCTGTCACTCACTCGAAATTTTATTTCTATCACCTTGGAAATTCCATTATAATCATACAACACATGGAGACATAGGTATATATTGGAATTAATTACAGCATACATATATATATATATATATTTTTTTTTTTTTTAAGAACGAAATACTTGATGAGGAAAGAGTTTCTTTATTACACAAATTATTACTGTAATTTTGTGTAATAAAGAAACTCTTTCCTCATCAAGTATTTCGTTCTTAAAGTTTAGTGAAGGAATTATTACTTCAATATATATATATGTAGTATATCAGTGAATATTCATAATCAATATACATATAAACATTGTAAATAAGAAGAAATTGTTGTTTTGAATATTGAACTACTGAATATATATTTATGATAAATTAATATTACATTTTAATCTCCTTTTTGTAAAATAATTTTCAAACAATTTTTCACGTTAAGTATTAAAACAAATGATCAAAATTAAATAATTGAAAATTCTTTAAAAGCTTTTCAATTTTAGGCCTAGATATTAAAACAATTTTAGAAATATTTTACTATACAATTTCTTACATACTTCTATAAATATAATCATGTTTAACTATATATTAATGAATACAATATAATATATGGTATTTGTATATAAAACATGTAATATATACGCTGCAGATATTCCTAAATCTATTTATAGACTATGTTTATATCCATCGAGTTGCAAAGAAAGAAGGAAAATATGGAAGAAGAAATAAGTTATTTACTTCCAGAGGCCGTCAGACTTGATCAACAGGGTTGTGACTTAATGGAAGTTGATAAGGCCCTTCCAATCCCGGTAAATAAAGAGATCTGTACATAAATCATCTCGTCTATTTACATCGTTCTTATAGGCTCAATATCTACAGCATTCTCTCTATTGTCTACTAGATTCGTTATAATTAAGAAAATGATAAGTATGCAGCATTAAGTATGAAACTCTATGTGAATAATGCAAGTATAAATAACACCTGTATATTCAAATACAAGTAAAAATATAACACAAAGCAATAACGCGCCATCTATACATTTAAAAGAAAAGGAATTCAAAGCACGAATTTTTCTTTTATACATAATACAAACTTCTAAATTTTCAATTATTACTGTACAAAGTCCATCTTGATATTGTATATAGAAGTATATGCCCGTTGAAGAGCAGAAATTTTGCTCGATAGCATGCGAAAATCAAAATTAAAAGAAACCCTTTACATTATAATTATGTATTTTTTCTTTTTCGAATAATTTCTAGGTAAATATTACTCACATAAAATACAAGTATAAATAATATTTGTATATTTTACACTAGGTTACGCTGTGTAATTAATATAACACAAGCAATTTTAAATAATGTTTTGGTCGTTGAGGTGCAGCTTTGTTTACTCTTTTATACTACATTCGACATAATTAGGAAACGTTATGGTAATAATATAACAAGCAATTTTAAATAGCTTTTTGGTCGTTGAAGTACAGCTTTGTTACCATTTTCTACTACATTCGACATAATTAGGAACGCTGTAGAAATAATATAACAGAAGTAATTTTAAATAGTTATTTAGTCGTTGAGGTACAGCTTTGTTACCATTTTCTACAACATTCAACATAATTAGGAACGCTGTAAAAATAATATAACAGAAGTAATTTTAAATAGTTATTTAGTCGTTGAGGTACAGCTTTGTTACCATTTTCTACTACATTCGACATAATTAGGAACGCTGTAGAAATAATATAACAGAAGTAATTTTAAATAGTTATTTAGTCGTTGAAGTACAGCTTTGTTACCATTTTCTACTACATTCGACATAATTAGGAACGCTGTAGAAATAATATAACAGAAGTAATTTTAAATAGTTATTTAGTCGTTGAGGTACAGCTTTGTTACCATTTTCTACAACATTCAACATAATTAGGAACGCTATAGAAATAATATAACAGAAGTAATTTTAAATAGTTATTTAGTCGTTGAGGTACAGCTTTGTTACCATTTTCTACTACATTCGACATAATTAGGAACGCTGTAGAAATAATATAACAGAAGTAATTTTAAATAGTTATTTAGTCGTTGAGGTACAGCTTTGTTACCATTTTCTACTACATTCGACATAATTGGGAAACGCGCTATGGAAATAATATAACACAAGCAATTTTAAATAGGTTTTTGGTCGTTGAAGTACAGCTTTATTAAACTTTTCTACTACATTCGACATAATTAGGAAACGCTATGGTAATAATATAACAGAAGATATTTTAAATAGGTTTTTGGTCGTTGAGGTACAGCTTTGTTACCATTTTCTACTACATTCGACATAATTAGGAAACGCTATGGTAATAATATAACAGAAGCAATTTTAAATAGGTTTTTGGTCGTTGAAGTACAGCTTTGTTGACTCCTTTCTACTACATTCGACATAATTAGGAAAAAAAACGCTATAGAACTAATATAACAGAAGTAATTTTAATAGTGTTTGGTCGTTGAGGTACAGCTTTGTTTACTCTTTTCTACTACATTCGACATAATTAGGAAACGCTATAGAACTAATATAACAGAAGCAATTTTAATAGTTTTTGGTCGTTGAGGTACAGCTTTGTTCACTCTTTTCTACTACATTTGACATAATTAGGAAACGCTATAGAAATAATATAACAGAAGTAATTTTGAATAGTTTTTTGGTCGTTGAGGTACAGCTTTGTTTACCTTTTTCTACTACATTTGACATAATTAGGAAACGCTATAGAAATAATATAACAGAAGTAATTTTGAATAGTTTTTTGGTCGTTGAGGTACAGCTTTGTTTACCTTTTTCTACTACATTTGACATAATTATGAAACGCTATAGAACTAATATAACAGAAGTAATTTTAAATAGTTTTTTGGTCGTTGAGATACAGCTTTGTTACCCTTTTCTACTACATTCGACATAATTGGGAAACGCTATGGAAATAATATAACATAAGTAATTTTATATAGTTTTTGGTCGCTGAGGTAGAGCTTTGTTTACCCTTTTCTACTACATTCGACATAATTAGAAAAATGGTAAGTTTGCAACAATATGTTTGAAACTCTGTGAATAATTGATCCACACAATTTGATATTTTCGGATGAAATTTTTATACACTAGAGAATAAGGGCACACACACACAGAAGAATTAGAATAGAAACTATATGATAATATAATTGCCACGTGGAAAATTAGGGAAAACCAACTTCGGGATGAAACAACAATTTATTTAAGGCAAGAACAAACTATGAATGGTAAACAAAAGATAAATCACAAGGGAAATTTTACAGAGAGAGTAGCAAAATATAAACATAAAAATGACCACTCTGTCAATAAAAATAATAAAATTAATAAATACTTTGTTACAATATAAAAGAAGCAATTTTAAAAAGTTTTTTTTTTTGGTCGTTGAAGTACAGCTTTGTTTACCATTTTCTATTACATTCGACATAAAATAGGAAAATGGTAAGTATGCAACAATCTAAGAAACTCTATAGAAATAATATATCGACACTATTTGATTTATTCAAATGATAATTTGATACAATGGAGAATTAGGGAAGAAGAAATCACAGTAATATTTTTGAAGCCTGGAAATCAGATATCAGAGAATTTTGCTTATTCCTTTTTGTTCCGCATTGGATTCCACAATACGTGATCTATCTAGAGTAAATGTCGATAATGAATAGGGGTCTTGGGGTAATCAGTGTCAAAAGTTAAAATCTTAGAATTTTCAAATTAGTTTCTAGATTGGTTATTTCACATATCCCGGGATTGGAGAATGATAATATCATTAAAAGGATAACCCCTAGTATAGTACATCCCTAAGCTGCCTTCTTAGGTAAATGCATGATATATAAGTAAACCAACCAATTAAAAATATTTACTAGCCGAAGTATCTTAATTTTCAAGAAATAAACCAATCCAATCCAATAGTAGAACGGTCTTAAGATTAATTTAGCGAAATCGCCGAGAGGTTTCACCATTGATGAGCCAAATCTCTCATTTAATAATTATTATCATTGTAGCAAAAGGTGGGTATAGCGATAATATTTGATAATGTATATCATAATAAGAACATTTCTCAACATTAAAATAATTGAGTAATATTAATCATGCCTCCAGGGAAATCATGCCTTCATGATTAATTTCACTCAATATTGATCCAAGGGATTATTTTATAGAATTAAAATAATTAAATATTTTAACGATAGATGGCAGTTGAATTTATATACATAGTAATTAATTCTAATATTG
Organism: Cordylochernes scorpioides; assembly: GCA_030710605.1. Taxonomy (NCBI): domain Eukaryota; kingdom Metazoa; phylum Arthropoda; class Arachnida; order Pseudoscorpiones; family Chernetidae; genus Cordylochernes; species Cordylochernes scorpioides. The sequence goes on from CP092872.1 coordinate 77,137,884, forward strand.
CTACGTTACTGAAGATAGATTGTGATATTTTAAGAATATTCGATTGATGCTGCTTTACTTTCTAATCATCTAAAGAAGGATTTGTTCTTCTTTTTTTTTTAAGCGCGACTACTCACATGCTTATAGACCTGTTCGTTGAAAAAGCAAATGCTCTAGCTTTATGAATAAATTATGATATTGCTGAAGATAGTTAGATCGTCAATAGCTCAAGATGATTAAAGGTGCCTCATTTTTTAATCAATTAAAAGAATTATTTCTTCGTTTTTTTTAAGAGCGGCGACTCAGCTGGTTCTAGACGCATTCGTTGTAAAAGCAATTGCTCTATCTTTATGAATAAATTCTGATATTGCTGGAGATAGATCGTCAATATCTTAAGATGATTATATTAAAGGTGCCTCATTTTTTCTAATCAATTCAAAGAAGTATTTCTTCGTTTTTTTTAAGAGCGGCGACTTAACTGATTCTAGACGTATTCGTTGAAAAAGCAAATGCTCTAGCTTTATCAATAAATTATGATTTTGCTGAAGATAGATAGATCTTCAATATATTAAGATGATTCGATTAAAGGTGCCTCATTTTTCAATCAATTCAAAGAAGGATTTCTTCGTTTTTTTTAAGAGCGACTACTCAACTGGTTCTAGACCTGTTCGTTGATTTAGCAGATGCTCTAGCTTTATCAATAAATTCTGATATTGCTGAGATAGATAGACCGTCAATATCTTAAAGTGATAAAATCAATGGTGGTTTATTTTCTAATAAATTTAAAGGAGGATTTATTTTTTATAAGAGCGACGACTCAACAATTAGAATTGTTTTTAACTTTTTAAGTCTATAACCTATTTCAACGGATTGAAATCAAACGTAAATATATTTGATTTTTTTAAATATCACCCCTACTATTAAAAATATATAATTTCTTAAATTATTTTAAATAAATCTCTCTCAAAGAAAGGGAGAGTCGATCTTGAAAAGAATATTCAAAACTCAATAGAAGTACGAAGCTCTACCTAAATCAGAAAAGAAATTTGAAAATGAAGACTTCTTACTCAGCACTTTATCATATTCATATTTTATGGAAGGTATTTTAATCCGATTGACATTTTTATTCTTATTAACCTTTTCAGAAATATAATTTTATAGGAAAATAACGAGCCATCTATATTAAATGAAATGAAACATTTAAGTATGGAAGTTTCCTTTTACACAAAAATCAAATTTATACTGTCCTTACTGCAATGTGAAAATATTGAGAGGGCTTGACCTACCAGTGGTGAATCCACCCAGCGGTTTGGTCAATATTTTTTCATTGCATTAAAGACAGCAATTTTTTTTATGTGTAGAAATGAACTTTTGTGTGCTTTAATGTTTTATTTTATTGAATATAATTTTGTTATTGTCTCAATGAATAATAATAAAAGAAAAAAATATATACGGTGAAAGAAATTTAAATGTTTTAAATATATTTTTTTCTTCTAATTCAATAATATATATTTTACTGATATTCAATGAAGACAGTCGTATTTGGTAGGCATTTTCCTTACAGACAATTTCAAAAGAGATTGTGAGATTGAATCTACATAATAAATAAAATTTATTTGCATAACATATGTTGAATGTAAAAAAAGAGGTATAAATAGAACATGGATAACAAGAACAACTTTCATTGGACCTGTCAAGATAGAAGACGTGATACCTGCTAAAGACATCGTTCTTCAAAATGTTGTTCCACTGAGAAGAAGATTATGGTGAGTAGACAATTGACAATTAAAATAATTTTATTGACATTTTGTCAATACATGCAAAGTACACAGTCTGCACTATTTAAAATAAGATAATTAAATATATTGTAGCGGATGTATGTAAGTTTTTCTTTTTTAGCTATTTTTAATGTAAAGGAAATAAATAATCAAGAATGTATATCTCGTTAGTTTTTATTTTTAACCAACGTCTCCTTTTTTACAAAGTCGTCATGTAAACAATGCTAAGTGATGATGATTATTGGAATAAAGTTCTATGAAAAATTAAATATGAGAATAATAATTTTGAGGTGTTTACAGCACGTATCAATATATATTATAAAAATAAAAATACAACCTTTCGCATTGAGTTTCTTTTATTCTATTGTGGCACCAACCAAACCGGACGACAAACCAGGAGTGTTGAGCAACTTGGAACTGAGGCAAAACAAACGTGTACTTTGACTAAGCGGTGGTGGGATCACCAGAGAAGTGGGTGGCTGCTGTACAAAATGAAACTCTACTGTACACCTCTCGACTAATACAAAAATAAGTTGATCTAGGAGAGAAGGAAGAAGGGAGAGTAGAAAATCTCCAGTACTTAACAGTCAGAGAACTCAATGCGAAAGGTTGTATTTTTATAATTTGTAGCACATTTTTTTCGTTTACTTCAAATATATATATGCTTTATATACACTATGTATAATGAATATGGCGCCTCTGCCAGCGCTGCAGAGTTTGGTGGAGAATCGCCAGTGGGTCTCCAGCGACATTATGGTGAGTAGATATTCTATTTTTGTTTTCACTTTATACACAAACATTTCATACCGTCATGAATATACAGGATGTATAGGAACATTTTATCACCTATTCCGTCAAATTATGCACAATATTTGGCTATAGAATTGGCCTGTCCTTTTTATCAGCTAAACATCTCTTTGGAATATTGTGAGGATTTCATTCAATACCTTGTGGATCTCATAAAATCAAAGCTCGCCTTGGAATGACGAGGGCCATTAGCCTGAAACCATAGTCTTCAGGTGTGTACTTTCCACATTGCCAAAGCGCTGGTGTTCTGGCATTTTGACACAAAGCCGAGTCCTCTAGTTTGCAGGAAACAGTCCTAAAAGAGATGACGCTTAGTTCTTATGACTATTTTGACGCGAGATGTGACTTTAATTGCTATAAATTACACTTTTTTTTGGTAAAGATAGACGCTGCCTGGCCGGCATTCATAATTGCTTGAAAATAAAGATTTACTGGCCAAAGTATATTTTCAAGAAACATATTTTATTGATATAATTTACATTTTTCGAAATATTTTATAATAAATTTATTCAATTCTAACTATAGAGAAAACTAATTTTTTGCATATTAGATTCATAATTATTTTTAATCAGACATTCCAAACTTTCCTTTTATTTATTTCAAAGTTTCGGTGAACCATTGTCACCTTTCTCAAGAATTTCGATTTTATAGAGTTTACTTCCTAACAACTTATAAAATATGAAACGGGTGTGAAAGCAGGTCACCAAAATGTCTGAATAAATAATAGGAAAGGTTGAATTTGTCATAAAAAAACTCATATATTTCTATAATTTTATAGAGCGGGTCATTTTAAGTGACAATTTTAAAAGATGGATGTAATATTGATAATCCTGAATGCGGTCACTTATTAAAGGTAAGTTTTAAGCCATTTTTAGTTACACTCATAGACGAAACTCAATAAAGAGGAAAGTATTTGATGTCACGGTTGTCTATTTTTTTTTTTTTAAGGAGACAGAGGCAATTTTTGTTCACATTTGGTTATCTCGTGTGTCTTCAAAAAAGGTCACGGTAATATAGCTCATATTTATTGTATGAATCCTGATATGTACATGCTAAAAGGTACAATTTCCTTAAGTTTTGTCCATGAGTGTATATCAAGGCTGCAGTTCGAGAAGTTTGTTAAGGAGATTGCTGTGTCAAAAGATAACTTCACTAGGAATGATCACACTTATCTCTTTACAATAGTTAAACTATATGAATTCGAAACTATTATAGACGCGTATGATTCTATTTTAAAAATAAACAATTCTACTGCCCTTACTGCAATGGAAAAATTAATGGGAGTAAGGACAGTAGAAATTGTTTATTTTTAAAAAAGAATCATACGCGTCTATAATAGTTTCGAATTTTGATAACAGATGGCGCGCTAATGCATCATAATAGTTAAACTCGGAAATCTGTCAGGTTTGTTTAAGAAAAGTTGTGTTTATGAAGAGGTAAAGAATAAGCGTGCGAGTCAAAATTAGGAGGTACGCTCATGGACAAAATTTAAGGAAGTTGTACCTTTTAGCATCTATATCGGGATTCAGACAATAACTATGAAAGATACACTCATGAACAAAACTAAAGGAAGTTGTACCTTTTAAGCATGTATATCGGGATTCAGACAATAACTCTGAGGAATTACAGTGTCCTTTATTAAAGACACAGGAGATAACCAAATGTGAATGCAATTGCTTCTGTCTCCTTCAAAACCAAACAAACCAGAAAACAGACAATTGGCGACATCAAAAACTTTCCACTTCCTTAGGTTTTGCATATGATTTTATAATATTTTTATTGAAATTGATATAAAATTTTTATAATTAACAGATCGCATTAAATTTTAAATATCTACTCTAATATACTTTTTTTTTCTGCCTATATGGTGTCCGGCTTCATCTTCCGTTGATTGGTTCTCTACTCTCACCCGACCTTGATCACCCAATCAAAGACAAGTTCATTAGCAAATGAACGTGCATTCTTTTATAAGCCCAATGGTATCATTGAGCAACGAAGTACTATATTAAATATACTATTCTATTAAATAGTGTTTATGTGGAGAGAGAAGGCAGGATTCCAGTCACCTGATTATTATCACTATCACCTGACCTTAATAATCCAATCAGTGTCGAGTTCATTAACCAATGAACTTGTATTTTTTTATAATCCCAATAGTGCATTGAGCAACGAAGTACTATATAAAATATACTATTCTATTGAATAGTGTTTTAATGAGGAGAGAAAGCAGGATTCTAGTCACCTGCCCTTTGAATGTCCAATCTTCCACAACTACAGAAAGCGGGAAAACGTTAAATACAAGGATCTTTTTATGTTTATAAACAGTAAGGACTCGTATTTTAAATTTAGGTAATTTTGTAAATATATCTTTGATTTTCTCTCTTGGTTAAGAAAACCTTAATTGCTAACTATGTATATATTTGTATTTGTTTCATTGGTTGTTTTGATTTCAATTGTTTATGTAAAATAGTATGTAAGTTTAGTGTTGTTGCTTGACACAAACATCGTTTGTGGGGATATCTCGTCTGATTTGATGATAATTGATAATAATAAATAAACAATAAAAATATTTATATGTATATTTAATCAAAAAGGCATATATTAGATCAAAATATCATTTATTTTACCAATATTTCAGTTGGCTGAACGCCAACCTTTATCAAGATGTTATAACATTTTAAAGTGTGTCAACCACAAATGTGGCGCTGAGTTTGTTGACAAACTTTAAAATGTTATAATACCTTGATAAAGGTTGGCGTTCAGCCAACTGAACTATTGGTAAAATAAATGATATGCCTTTTTAATTGTAGATTTATTTTCATCATTGACTGTTCTGCATTTCTGACCATAAATTTAGGAGATTGAATATTTTTTTGTAAATATGTATAGTTAGCCTACCTTTTTTTTCAATTACCAATATAGAATTCATTTTATAAGTTCTATATTAATGTGAAAAATAATTAATGCGTAATTCTTTTCAAGTAATTGAAAATAATTCTCAAACTACTTGAAAGCTTTGCGCAGAAGCGATATCGTAGCCAATGAGGATCTTCCAAGGCGCGATTATTGCTAGTTGAAAACTTTATCCAATACTTGAAAGGTAAATAACTATCTTTCCTTTTTCACGACTGCACCTTCAATTCTCTATCTTTTTCAACAACAAGAAAAAAATATTCATAACATATATAAATATTTTAAAAATAAGGCTTATATTGGATTGTAATAATATTATTTATTAATCCGATATTTTGATGGACCAATCTTCCATCTTTTACGAGGGTTTTTGTTATGAAGCACGCAGCAGGTCGCGTGCCTCAGGTGAGCCACTAGACGTCTTGCAAGCTTATATTGGGCGATAAACCATATAATTATTTGATTAATAATAAATTGATATTAAATAAATAGAATAATAAGATAAATAATAGAAATCTATTAGATGGTTTATCGCCCAATACGCTTGCAAGACGTCTAGTGGCTCACCTGAGGCACGCGACCTGCTGCGTGCTTCATAGTAAAACACCTCGTAAAAGATGGAAGATTGATCCATCGAAATATCGGATTAATAAATAGTCTTATTACAATCCAAAATAAGCCTTATTTTTAAAACATACATATATTATGAATTGCTCTATATTCAGAATATATATATATAAGACGTGAAATCGAATCTAGAGGAATTAATTCTAACATATTAATATATGTAAATATTTCATTCATTCTATTTGTACTTTTATAAATGTATATATTGGTGATGAAGAGAGAAAAAAAAGAGCATCCTCTAAAAAGACCACAAAAATATATTTAATTTACATAGCGGAAGTTGGAAATTGAATTAATATTTACATATTTACATAATTTCATATGCTTCTTTTCCGCTTGCTCCCCTCTGGTTTATAGGCACATGAATATTGGGGCTAATAAAATTTCAAGTTTGTTTTATGATTAGATAATGAGAGCCATGATGTCATTTGCTGTAAATTTTGATATCAAAATTATTTCATTATTTATGAATACTCTATATCTCTTTACTTTCAGAATTTTTATTTTTTCAATAAATTTATATTTAATAAAAATTCAATTATACAGTAGAACCTCCCTGTAAAAGACGCCTAATTGGAGAGTCAAAATGTCCTTTAGGGAAAGGTGTCCTCTTGAGGGGAGAGTTGCTAATTTGTAAAAATGATAATTTTGCAAATGAAAACTGTCCTTTGTAGAGAGGTGTCCGTTAGCGGGGTGTCCGCTGAAGGGAAGTTCTACTGTATTAAAATTCCTAGTAGGAAATATATATATAGATAATATATGAATATTGTATATCTTTATCTTTTATATTATGTTTATTTTCTATGTGAATTACACCATAATGATTCAACCGTGGCGGAAATGGTTGATGCCAAGCCGGGTCTCGTCAAAAATTAACCTGGCGATTTATTATTTTTTTCCTACCATTTTACTATCATACTCAATCTCTTTAAACATTAGATAAAAACAAAAATTAAAAAACCTTTTAAATATTTATATATCGATTAAGGCGTAATTAGTGTAAGAGCTTTTAAAACACAAAATGAACACTACTAATCTCTAATTACTACACATAGATTTAAATATAAAACTATAAAACCTATATAATAATACAATTTTTATATTCATTGTACATATATATATATATAAATAAATAGTTGTTTAGTTTTATAGTTTAGTTTTGTATTAAAATTATCTTTATTACTTTGATTATTTAAATTCAAATTATAAAATTTGTAAATTGTTATTATTTAGTAGAGAGAGAGAGAAAAAAAATCCTTTACTTCTTACACATCATCCAATTAATTATATATTTATAATTAATAACAATAAAATTTAACAACGTAACGTCTTTTGCATCGGCTTTTACACGTCATTTAGACATATTCTAATTTGTATATAGAATAATAGAAGTGAGAATATATATAATAGTATAAATTTTAGTAGTTATAGAGAGAGAAAAGAGAGAAAGACAGAACCATGCACTTTTATTCAAACTAATAATAAGAAAAAATAAAATATTTGTAAAGAAGGTAGATAAGATTGTTAGTATATATATATATTTTTATAATTTTTTATTTTATCATTTTTTTTTAAAGATTTTTAATTTTTTTTTATTTTATAATATGAATATATCTAGTTGTATTTAGTGAAATATCTATAGTATGAATTAACTTTTGTTATAAATTTGATTATTATGTTTTAACCCTAATGGTAGACCAGACATATACAAAAAAATTTAAATGAATTAATTAGTGGAAAGAGAGATATGCTGGACCGGAGATTTTCAAATAGAAATCCAGCTGACATTTCACTCCTGCTCTATTATGTCATATAACTCTCTTAGACCGTTTTATATGTGTTAATATTAAGTTGTTTTAGTGAAACATTTATATACACAGATCCAACAAACATAAGTGTTAAGAAATTCTAAATGTAACCTACCTCGTCTGTGACGCCTTCCTCTGTAAACAGCTATTTCTGGTCAACATCTGTTGCGGGGCGGACTCGTGTTCCTCCCTTTAAAATTAGATTGTTTTCTCAGAAATTTCAGAATAATAAGACAACTGAAGAAGAAAGAAAATAGTTAAGGGAAGAAAGCCAATCTTTATAATCTTTACAGTTAGTTATATTAATATAACTGATTCAATTATTATTTATCTTTTAATTTTCCTTTAAAAAGGTAAATTATTAGATGATTAATAAAGCTATTAGTTTTGAAAATTCATTATTATTTAATTTCCATTTTCCTCCCCAGAAATTGGAGATTAAATAAAATGAATTTTATACAATATTACTTTAAAAATCTTGTGAAAATTTTTTTAAATCAGTTATATAATTTAAGTTTAATTAACTGTTAAAGATTATAAGTTTGTATTAGTTATTATTGAGAGAAATTATAAAAAGTTGATTTAATAAATGGATACTTCCATTTACTTTTTAAAAAGTATTTTATAATTGATATACTGTTGAAATATTTTACTTGTTTAATACTAAATTTGTTTTTATTAAATTCCATGTTTAAATTTTTTATATCTTCTATGAAATTTTCTAATATATTATTTATTCTATAAAATCTTAGAAACTGACCAAAATATATACCTTTGCAGCAGTTTAATGATATATTAGAATTTATATTGCAGTATTTTATAATATTGAAATTATAATTACTTTTTTATTATAAATTTTAATAGCATTATTTGTAAGGTTTATATTTAGGTCTAAAAAGTTAACTTTTTTGTTTCTATTAATGTTTTCATTGTTCTTAAGTTTCAAGTATTTAGGATATATTTCAGGTATTATGTTTTTAAACTGTGGATTATTAAATATTATGATGTCATCTACATAACGGAACATTTGCCAATTAACATTATTTTGTAGAAAGTATTCTCTTTCGTACCAGAATAGTATTAGGTTGGTTAATAAAGGACTTGAAGAAGTTCCCATAGGAACGCCTTCTGATTGAATATATATTTTATTTTTAAATTCTATATAATTAAAATTTAAAAATGTTTCCAGTAGAGTTTTTGCTGTTTTAAGATCTAATTTAAATGTTTTATATCTGTTATGAATAATTTTAATGTGGAAAGTTTTGTCATTAATGAATTCGTTAAATAAATTGGTTATTTTATTATTTAGATCTCTTAACCATCAGAAACTGTTAAAATTTTGGGAGTTATTTTTAAAAATCATAGACAAAGGAATAAGATTAATTTTGGAACACATGTTGACAATATAATTATGAAAGCTACGAAACTTAAGAATATATTATTCTCATTATGTGCACGTACTTGGGGCATTGATACACGGCGTAGATTGATCTTATATAAAGCTATGATACGCTCTACAATAAGCTATGCATCAAATATTTGGTTTCCTTTTATCACTGCAGCAAAAAGATCCAAGTTGAATTCTATACAATATCAAATTCTTATTAGATGCATTCATGCTTATAGGACTTCATCTTCTTACATCACACATATACTAGCGAAAACCCCTTTACTGTCCGATTATCTTGAATTATTACAAACAAAGTATAATATGACAAATTCTCTCACAGATCGAACACTCAAAAAACCCCTTCAAAAAGAATTAAACAAACTATATCTGGATCTAAAATTTAAGTTTTATCTTTCTCAATCTAATGAACTGTTCAAGAAATTCTTTCCAATTGCTGTCCCAAATTTCATTTCTTCTGATAAATTCACTACTTTATTCTTAACTGGCAAAGGACCCTTCTTAAGTTTCCTATTCAAACTGAATGCTATCAATGATCCAACATGTGAATGCCGCTTAGATGTTGAATCACCAGAGCATCTTCTTTTATCTTGCCCTCTGACTAATCAAATTGTATGTAAATACTTTGAAACATTACCAAATTCTCTTTGTGTATATACTCTATCTTATGAGAACTTTGTCAAGTTTAGAACTATTTGTACAATAATTTACAAAACAATACTAATCCATCGTGTAAATAATTAATCATATATATGTAAATAATACCAGCACAGCACAATAGTCCTTTGGACTTCGTGCTTTTGTAACAATAAATAAATAAATAAAATCTCTTAAATTTATTTTAGAAAATATAGGTCCTCAAAATCAAATGTGTGTACTGAATCAATGTTTGTCCAATTGTTCATTAAATAATTAATGATTTTTTTATTTGAGTCGATAAATTTATAATTATATTTATTAGTTAATTTATTTATAATAAATTGTAGTGTTGAAGCTAATTGTATATCAATGTTTTTTATAACTGAATTTATACCAGATGTGATTGTTCTGAAAGAAATTGGTTTTTTGTGTAGTTTAGGAATTATATAGAATTTTGGTATGTTTGGATTTTTGTTGTAATTATAAATCTTTAGTGAATTTTCCACGTTTTTGATGTCTTTTTTGATTTTTGTGGCTGTAGTTCTAGCAAAAGTGTATTTATTATTATTATCAATTTCCTTTTTTAGAATATCGTGGTATAGATTTTTACAAATTATAGATAAATTATTGGGACATTTATCTATAGGAGTGATAATAAAGTCCTTCTGTAATTTAATTATATTTTCTTTAAAAGAAGGAATATCTGAATTAGGTTTTGTGTATTTAAGTGTATTATTATAATAATTTATAATTTCCTTTTTAATATTATGTTTCCATTCCAGAAAAGTAAATTCTGGAATACTGTATTTTATACTAGTTTTATTTATGAAAATGTCTATATCTTTTAATATAGATTTAATTGTATTATTATAATTGTGTTTAATTGGATGATGTGTAAGAAGTAAAGGATTTTTTTTTTCTCTCTCTCTACTAAATAAAAACAATTTACAAATTTTATAATTTTAATTTAAATAATCAAAGTAATAAAGATAATTTTAATACAAAACTAAACAACTATTTATTTTTATAATTAATTTAGATTTAGCTTGCTAATCTAATCAAATCTACTTGATATAAATTTTCATGCTTATCAGTTTACTCTTTAAATTTTAAATATAGAATCACTATTATATTTTTATTATATAGTTTTTACACTATATATATATATATATATATATATATATGAAAAATCAATACAAAAAATGAAATATATAAAAAGGTCAGGTGTTGATATTGAAAACAAAAAAATGGCATATCCTGACGAGGCTTACATGAGAATTTCTAAATGGCAGAGCGCCATCTAGTGGAAAAAAAATAAACTAAACGTTTATTCGGGTTGGCCATATATCACGGAACAAGTTAAATAAACGTTAAGTTTATTTTTGTTCCACTAGATGGCGCTCTGCCATTTAGAAATGGTCATGTGAGCCTGGTTAGGATATACCTTTTTTTGTTATATATATATATATTAAGAAAAAGGCATCTCCTTATCGTGCAACTGAAAGTTGCTAATGGCTTGCGCCATCTGTCGGAATAAATATCAACTATTCTAGTTGATTTTTAAATATTCCAGAATTGGCCAAATACACATTCTTGATTAATCAAGAAAAGCTAACCACGTTACATTTGTACTATTTTTTTCATATATATATATATATATATATATATATATATATATATATATATATATATATATGTCATAATATATACTCTTCCAGGAATAATAAAGCAAACCTAGAGCCAGCCCAGAGAGAGACGGGATGTAAAGTCCGGTCACTTGAGACAGCAGCGACATTCCAAGGGACGGAAACTGGGGCCCGTCCGTTAACACCTTGTGACTTTTAAGACAGTTGGGGCTTGTGTGCGACACGAACGGCCGCTCGGCTTTGCCGGGACCGTCTCTCTCTCTGGTTGTCTGGGTTCATCTTCCAAACTTGTGGTGTCCTTATTTCTCTTTCCCCAACTTATTATATTGCCACATATATATATATTCAATGTGTCTATATTTTGTAAATATCAATAGTATTGTAAACATAGAGGCTGCCTGGCCGACATTTTAATTTGAAGAACTATTAATATTATTGTTTTAAAGCTATATATTATTCTTTACTATTATGCTTATTGCTAACTTTGACTTTAAATTCTATATATACATCTAGATGTGATTTGTGTAGTACTTCGGTGTGGAACACAAATCTCTTAAATCTTCTATTTGACTTTGAATAAAATAAAAATTATTACCTCAATTGAACAATGAAAGTGATGATTATAAAAATGAAAGAGTCGGTGAACTAGTGGGTAACACCCTCGATTCCCGACAGTCTTGAACCAGGATTGAATCCCGCGTTAACATTTTGTTTAATATGTGAACAACCTTCATATATTATTCATTGTTGCAATTATCATAAACTAGGTTGCTCTTGTTGAGCGGTACATTGTAAATTTGAGTTATATTAATCATGCTTTCAGGGAAAAGTGTATTTTCAAAACATTTTAATTATCTAGCGTTCGGACAAGAATGCCCTTTTACAGTAGAAAACATAGTTTAATGATTCGCCAATAGAACATGAGTTAAATATAATCGGATACTATTGGCCTATCATTATACCATGTTTTCTCCTGTAGAAGGGCGTCCGGGCCCGAAAGCTAGAGAATATAAATGTTTTGAAAATACACTTTTCCCTGGAGGAATGATTAATTTTACTCAAAATATTGATAAATAATTTCATTTAATTATTTTCTACGACTACATACTAAAATCAAGCAACAGCTAATAATTATATATAAATAACAATCAAATAAAACAGAAAATCTCTTTTTTCTTTCTATTAATAACATATATATGTGAAAAAAATAATAGAAAAATCAAAAATAAAAAGGTCAGGTATTGATATTAAAATCAAAAGAAATGGCATATCCTGATCAGGCTTACATGAAAATTTCTAGATGGCAGAGCGCCATCTAATGAAACAAAAATAAACTAAACATTTGGGTTGGCAAAATATCACGGAACTAGTTAAATAAACGTTTAATTTATTTTTGTTCCACTAGATGGCGCTCTGCCATCTAGAAAGGCTCATGTGAGCCTGGTCAGGATATGCCTTTTTATTGAACATAGTAAAGTCATTTTGGAACAAGTTGCTATGTGAGAAGAAGAGCTTGAATTGACTTGTTCCATTATATGTATGTTCCATATGTAAATACCTGTTTTCTTTTCTCTTTTCGCTCTCCACTTTTCCCACCCATATTTCAAAAAAAAAATTTTTTTCCAAATCCATATTCTTATTTTCCATAGGATTATTCAAATAATAATCTGTATATATTTACCATGTATATATAATCTTTCTTCATTTTTACCCCTTTGTATATTTCTCACTTTCATGGGTTTCTCCGTCTTGTAACCCCAAGGAGAATCCTCTGTAAGACCTGTGTGTCTTAATAAAGGTTTTTGTGTGTGTGTGTTTGTATTTTGGAACAAGAACAAGATGATCATAAAATTATATTATAGAACTGGAATGATTTCTGCATTTTATTTTGCCCTAACTGCTTAAAGAATTCATCACTGATGAGCCAAGCCTTTCCAATAATTTTTATATTCAGTTTGATAAATGAAGATATTTTTCTTTCTTGTCTGAGTGCTTTTAGTACTATATGGAATGTTGAAACACCAGAGCATCTTTTGTTGGCTTGCCCTTTAACTAACCAAATTGTACTTGCTTACTTTGACATAATGCCGAATCATCTTTCTGTATATACTCATTCTTATGAAAATTTTGGTAAGTTTAGAGCTATTTGTACACGAATTTATAAATCACTACTAATTCATTGTGTAAATAATTAAAAATATATGTATTTAGATGGAAAATTTTCCGGGAGGGAATTAATCTATAGAAGCAATGGGCGCCTCTCCCGTCAAAATTAGCCCGAAACCATGGTCTCTAGGTGGACGCTTCTTAGTTTGCCAAAGCTGGTGTTGTGGCTTTGTCACCGACCCGAGGCCGCTAGTTGCGGCGACGGTCAATAGATGGCGTCAGGTTTTGACGTTTATTTTGACGGGAGAGGCGCCCATTGCTTGTATTTAAATAATTCTAATATAGCACAATAATCTGATAGACTTCGTGCTTCTGTAATAATAAAATAAAAATAACTTTATAGAATAATTAGTTGTGATGAAAGTGTTAAGATTTTTGACCAATTTTGATTTAATTGAAAATGGGATGCTAAGCACCATTGTTTGAGTGATATATGAATCTTCCCATTTGATTAATGTCCCTTAATTATTACCACTGCTAATTACGCTCTCCACAATTATTTATAATTATATAATTAATGACTAATTATATAATTGGGGCGTCACGGTAGAATCTCTATATGGCGCTCATTGTTTGGATTATAGTGTTAGGTAAATATTTTCATGCTTCTCATGAATATGAAATATTTATATTTTTGTATTCGAGATATATAAATTATAGAATGACGTTTAACAAGTTATACCGAAAATGTTTCTTTTTACAGAACGAAAAATCGTAATTTTTATTAATTAAGGAGAAATAACAACTATTCCTATCTTTAGGGGTGAAGTATGAAAGGATGAATTGTGAAGAGTAATGATAAACGGAAAAATAAAAGTATGCAGGGATGGGAATCGAACACACAGTGTTCCGCTTACCGGGCAGATGCCATGTCCACTAGGCTACCCTGGACATATTTTTCCGTTCGTTAATATTATATTTTTCTGTCCATCGTTACTCTTCACAATTCCTCCTTTAATACTTCATCCCTAAGGATAGGAATAGTCGTTATTTCTCCTTAAATAATTAAAATGATCATTTTTCGTTCTGTAAAAAGAAACATTTGCGATAAAACTTGTTAAACGTTCTTCTATAAGCATAACCGCATTATATTGTATTATATATAAATTTTATAACAAATGAAAAATTTGAAACGCGAATGTTTCTTTTCAAAAGGAAGATCACTCTTCTACTGTTCATACTGCGATGAAAAATATATAAAAATATGTATATGAATAAAACAAAGCATCAAGGGCTGCGTTTCTTTATTAAAACAAATATATTCGAGCTTTCGGGCACATACGCCCTTCTACAGGAATTAATAAACAATAATCCAACTAGTTTGAAATAATATTTATATTTAAATTTAACGTGCATATCCACGATACACGTGCATTTCAATTTGCAAGGTATCCCATCAGACATGTGATATCTTATACTGTGAATGAATTATTTTTATCTTATTTTATTTAAGTCTATTGAATTATATGCTTCTGGTAAATCAATTCTGCGATTTATACTGTTATATTGTTTGGACACTATTGCTTCAATTATTAATCTTTGAAATTTATTATTAATATTGTTATAATGTACTTTAGGTTCATTTAAGTTAAATGTGTGTCCTGTTGAATTGGAGTGCTGTACTATTAATGATAATGGGTCATTTCTGTTTATGTTTCTTCTGTGTTCAATGATTCTATTATGCAATTTTCTTCCCGTTTCTCCTACATATTTGGCATTACATTTATTACATTCTATAGAATAAATTACCTCTTTTCTGCTTGATATATATTCAGTTTGCCTGTTTTTTGTAATCGGGTTTCTTAAGATATCTGATAAGTTGGGAGAGTTGCTATAAAAGGTTTTTATTCCATATTTATCTAGTGTTCTAGAAATGTGGATGGATTTCGGGGAATATGGGATGTAACAATTCTGCCTATATATTTTAGTTTTTTGTGCTGACATGTTAGATGTGACCTGTGCCTGATAGAAATGTTTTAAAATAAATGTTTTGGGATAACCAGCTGATGTCAAATTATTGATAACGGTTTGCGTTTCTTGCGTTTTGTATTGATTTAAAGAACAATGAGTATAAATTCTTTTAGTTAATGTTTTCACTGTGTTAATTTTATGACTAATGGGGCAGAATGAATAAAATTTTATATAATTGGGGGTGAATGAAGGTTTGTAGTAAACTGTTGTTTGCAATCTATTGTCTATTTTAATTATTTTAATATCTAAAAATGGCAATGTGCAATAATTAAGATTAATAATTGAAGCAATAGTGTCCAAACAATATAACAGTATAAATCGCAGAATTGATTTACCAGAAGCATATAATTCAATAGACTTAAATAAAATAAGATAAAAATAATTCATTCACAGTATAAGATATCACATGTCTGATGGGATACCTTGCAAATTGAAATGCACGTGTATCGTGGATATGCACGTTAAATTTAAATATAAATATTATTTCAAACTAGTTGGATTATTGTTTATTAATTCCTGTAGAAGGGCGTATGTGCCCGAAAGCTCGAATATATTTGTTTTAATAAAGAAACGCAGCCCTTGATGCTTTGTTTTATTCATATATAAATCTTACAGGGCTTTTTCAATTGATAAAAATATGTAGAAGTATGATTTAACTGTATAAAGAAATATTCGCGTCTTAATGTTTTCATTTGTTATATATAGATGGAGCGTTATTGCTTTGTATTAATTATATACATAATACAATTATTTTTAAATATAGGGTGTGTAGACCTTAATTTTCCCTTTTAATATATTCACAAATTTCTCATTAAAAAAATAACTTATTCTGTTAGTGATTTTTATGATAAATTTTTAATACGTAAATTCTCCCCCCTCCTTTGTATTAAAAAAAAATATATTCTAAATGTAATCTAAAGACCGTATGCAGCACTGAGTTTGTTTATACAAAATGTAATGCCTTGACAAAGGTTGGTGTTCAGCCAACCGAAATATTGGCAAATATATATTTTATTCAATCCAATAAATGTCTTTTTATTATCTCTATATTATATAATTTTAAATATATATTCTATTTTTGAACCTTTTTATTATTAATTATAAATTTTTGACGATAATTTTCGAAGACGCTATTCAATTTTGTTGAAAATATTTGTAATTTTTCATTTAACTATTTTATAATTTACTGAATATAAGATTAACTTCATAAATACTATATAATTATGAAAATACTTTATTTGTATTTCTACTCAAGTATTTAAAAATAAAACTTTTTGATATTAAATAATTATTTTCAATATTTATTTATCAAACATCGAAAAATATAATTAATATATGAAAATATTATGTTTTTTCTTATGTTTTCAAATAATTATTTATATTATTTAAGAATAACCTCTATGGAAAACGGTCGGGATATATCTATATATATATATAAAAATGAATGTTTGTATGTTTGTTTGTTTGTTTGTCCGGTATACAAATTCGCAGTAGTTCACTATTTCAAAACAAAATTTCCATACATAGGTATAAAAATACGGGGAAGACGATAGGCTATTTTTAAAAATATATAAATCAATTTTTAAAACTATATATTCAAATTATTCTACTTATCTCACGAACAGCGCCCTCTATCAACGATTAAATTATGCTGATGCAAACAAATAGATAATGCTAATAACAAACAATTATAAAAAAATATCTTATCTAAATATATATCACTCAGGTAGATATGCACACGGGTCAATCCCGGGGCGAAGCCCGGGTCACCCGTCTAGTATTATATAAATATATAATGTAACGAATATTATTATCATTATATTCTGTGTGTTACAGAATATTATTATCAATAATCTTCGTTAGGTAAACTTTCACTTGGATAAAACCCGGGCGAAGCCGGGTACACATCCGCTAGTATTATATATAAATATGTAAAAATAGACTTATCCCGACCGCTCAACTGAGCATTTTTAGATGTAAGAATGCCATCTAGTGAAGCAGCCTGGAGATTAAAATGGCGAAACCGCTGGGAGGGTTCAACACTGATTAGTCATACTCTCCCTCTTTTAATTTTTTCAATTACAGGATTTAGGGCTGTATAAATAAATTTCAATTATATATATTTTAGATTGAAGTAGCAATAGAATATGTTTATGGATTTCACAAATATCAATCTATATAGGAAACTTTTCTCATATAGCTTCTTATCTATGGGATATATGACTAAAGACAAATCTTGTTGCTACTGGCATGGATCTTGCGTGTTTTCTCAAGTATTCCCTCAACATCTTTAAAGTTTATAGTGTCTTTGGGATTATTTCGTACGGCTTGAAAAGCTGCTTTGTCGTCTTCTCGTCAATATAGACAGTCATCTTTCTGAAGGAAGTTCTTTGACTTAAGAATGGCGGTGGAATTTTAAAATCAGTCATGGAAAAATGGAGTCCACAGCATCGAATGCCTCAAGGTCTACTAGACACAATCTTCAACTTATCTCCCTATCCTACCCAGAATCTCCAGCAAAATTGCACACGTCGAATAATCATTAAAAAAAAATGTCGCACACAATGACAAAAATATTCATTTTTATTTTGAAATAATTACTCTTTAATCAAATAAAAGATTAGATGAACAATGTAATAAATTCGCTATATATCAAACTATTAAAATTAACAATCTGTTGATAAAATAATCAATATTTTGCTATATAATCATTAATTTTTATCTAAGTTACAAAACGAAGAATAGATAAGAAAAAAAATTACTGAAGAAAATATATTTAAAAAAAAAAAGAGTCCTTGAAGAAAGTGACATTTTAAGCTTATTGTTGTGTAAGAGCCCTTCAAACATAACTTAGTTTAGTGCGTTATTTGCGTCTTTCTTTAAAAAAAAAAGATAAATTCAATTAGAGACCTGGCCACAAACATCGAACCTTCTCTTAACACCTTTAGAGTGAAGAAAAGATGCACTCAATGTCTTTCCATGTTCTTTATTTAAAATGTAAATCAGTGTTTTTATGTACAATTTCATTTGTATTTATATACAGGATGTTCTGAAAAAGGTACTTTACGTTTTCAAAATGATAATGATATGGCTTATATTCCATCATGTATGATTTTTCAGAAAATCAATAAATAATTGTTAAGACGGCCTCCATGGGTAGGATAAAACCGTTCGCCACATGTGGACTGGGGGGTCGGACGGACCAATCAGGTAAGAAGAAGCCCATTTGGCCGAGGAGTGAATAGTGCTCCCTGTTGTTGACGGCGCTATCGGATGATGCTTTTTGCATGTTACTTGCTTTGTTCTCCATAATACACAAAGGTAAATAAAGAGGATTCGAACAGAGATCCTTACCTATCCTGTATGCTCATTTGGCCATTCTTGACATACCAGTGTCGTAACATAATGAATCACGTTCTCATCAAAATGTTTCTTTAATAATTCATTTAAAGTCCGCCAACTTTTGAAAAGAATTATCTTCTAAACACGTTTCCTCTTAGTTCTCCTTGTGTATAAACATCTAAAATACATTTTTCAAATAACTGTATTGTATGTATTTCTATATAACAGGAATTTCAAATAATGCCATTTTCACAAGAAACTTCACACTGGATGAAATGGTTAGTTGAAACAAGATCTAAAACGCGGGTGTATCCAAGAACACAATTCGGCAATGAACCATCTTCTCGCCTTATCAATAAAGGAGTGGTACCAAAACTTTATGAAAACAGGCTATGTGGATATGACGAATAGAACTGGCCTGAAATTTGGATTTAAATCACCTATTGGGACATTCTTTTTTCACTTTATCATGGGTATATGTTTATAATATAACTTTAATATAATTTAAAAATCAATATCTCTCTCCCCTATTACTATAACTAGTATGTAAATACCATAATTGCACAGTCTTCATTATGAGTTTAAAATAATTATATATATATATATATTGTTGCACTGGGCTGCGGTTTGGCAGATTCTTCAGTCTTGAGTCTCTCCTCAGACGTGTCTTGCATCTTTCCAGAACGTGTCTCAACCATCTTACAAGGTTAAACCAGTCAATAATAAGACAACTATAAATTTAGGTAGCACCTAGAATCCCTCTTTATTTACCACATCAAAGTTTAAAGCATGTAGGGTATTTAGTGTATCAAAATACAAATGTTTTATAGTACATAATATTTTATATTAATAATCTGTTTTATAAAAATAAATAAATTTATAATTTAAATTTTAAATATATTAAAAATAATATTATAAATAATTTTAAAAATAGGCGCATTAATCATGATGCAACACTTCCCCCTCTCCAGAGGTCGTCACGTCCTCGTGAGTGACCTCATCAATTCTTTCAAAATAGGGTTTGAGTCTTGAGACATGGACAATCAATGAGTCTTGGCCAGGATTATCTTTCGGCTCAATTAAGTAATTTACGTTGGACAGCTTCTTTAATATTCGATATGGCCCAAAATATTTTCTCAATAGTTTTTCATATTTTCCGATTTTCCTGACTGGTGTCCAAACTGCCACTAAATGTCCTGGTTCATAGATTCTCTCGTTGTGTTTTTTGTCATAGTTTCTTTTCATTCTTTCCTGAGTCTTCTCTGTGTTGTTAATGACTACCTGTCTCGTCCTTGCTATTTTATCTAAGTAGTTTTCTATATATTCGTCGTAATCGTCCATGTTACTGTCCGTTGGGATATTCTCGTCGTCTAAGAGGGACATGGGTTCCCTCCCAAACAACAGGAAAAATGGAGAGTAGCCTGTGGTTTCTTGAATTGTGGTATTATATGCGTGGGTGATAAAAGGAAGGATTTCGTCCCAGTTCTTCTGATCCGTATTCACATACATGCTGATCATATTGATTAAAGTTCTATTTAGCCGTTCCGTTAGTCCGTTAGTCTGGGGGTGGTAGCTCGTTGTGAAGCAATGTTTAACTTTGCATATTTTCATAACCTCCTTCATCAAATTGCTAGTGAATTGTGAACCTCTGTCGCTGATAAGAAATCTTGGAGCCCCGTGACGTAAAAATATATGTTCGATTAAAAATGTAGAGACTTCTTTCACTGTCGCTTCTGGTACTGCCTTTGTTTCAGCATACTTGGTATAATAATCCGTCAACACAATGATCCATTTCCTTCTTCTTTTCGTTGATGGCAAGGGGCCAACAAAGTCAATTCCGATTCTTTCAAAAGGGTAGTTAGCTGGGGGAATAGGTTGTAGAAGTCCAGATGGCAACTGATTTGAACCTTTCCGACTTTGGCAAAGATGGCACGTCTTTACAAATTCGGAAACATCCTTCAGCATGGAAGGCCAATAGTATTTATTCTTCAATCGGTATGTGGTTCTGGCGACGCCCAGATGGCCATTCAGCATATGGTTGTGGTATTCACTCATGATTTCTTTCCTTCTCTTCTTTGGCACTACCAGCAACCATTCTCTGCCTTCAGGATTTGGATTTTTCTTGTAGAGACACCCATTTTCTTCTTTAAAGTTCTGTGTAATTGATCGCTTGTTTCCACTAAGGTTCTCCTTAATATTCTCAATAAAATCATCCTTTTCGTCTATTATTTGATTCAAAAATAGTCTTTCATAATCCTCGTCCCATTCGTTTTCTGGTAAGGGTCCTCTAGATAGACCATCAGCGTCCAGATGTTTTTTTCCCGATTTGTGTATAATTTCGAAATTATATTCCTGAATCTTCAGTGCCCATCGTGCTAATCGACCGGTCGGATCTTTTAAATTCTTAAGCCAGCATAGTGCGTGATGATCAGTTACGATTTTAAAGTGCCTTCCATATAAATAGGGCCGTAATTTTGATATCGACCACACTACAGCTAAACATTCCTTTTCGGTGGTTGAATAATTTTGCTCAGGTTTACTTAGGGTTCGGCTCAAATATGATATTACCTTCTCTTCGCCACCGATATTTTGAATTAGTGTTGCGCCTAAGCCGATGTTAGAGGCATCTGTGTGAATGCAGGTGGCTGCATTTGGATCAAAGTGACCTAAAATTGGCGGATTCATAAGAGCTTTTTTAAGGTTTTGGAACGCTTCTTCCTGTTTTCCTGTCCAGATGAATTGCACATTTTTTCTGATGAGACTGGTCAATGGGTCAGCGATTAATGAGAAATCTTTAATAAATTTTCTATAATATGAGCACATTCCTAGGAATGATTGCACTTCTTTGGCCTTCTTGGGCTGAGGAAAATCTCTAACGGCTTTGATATTATATTCGGCAGGTTTTATACCCTCTTGGTTGGTTATATGTCCAAGGATCTCAAGTTCCTCGAAAGCAAATCTGCATTTCTTGGCGTTCAGTTTTAAATTAGATTCGCTGAAGCATCTGAGGACAGCTTCAAGTCTTTTAATGTGGGTTGGAAAGTCCGAGCTGTATATAATTACATCGTCCAGGTAGCAAAGGCAAATCTGCCATCTCAGATTTCCGAGGACATTGTCCATGTTCCTCTCAAAAGTAGCAGGGGCGTTGCATAGACCGAAGGGCATTACGTTGAATTCATATAACCCATGTGCAGTAGTGAAAGCCGTCTTCTCTTTGTCTCTCTCTTCAATTTCGACTTGCCAATATCCCGATTTGAGATCTATTGCTGAGAAGTACTTGGATCCTTGGAGAGTATCCATTACATCATCAATTCTTGGGATTGGATAAACATCCTTCACTGTTACTTCATTTAATTTCCTGTAGTCCACACAAAATCTGTATTTGCCATCTCGTTTTTTGACCAATATAACGGGAAAGGACCAGGGACTTGAAGATTGTCTAATTATTCCTTCTTCGAGCATCTCGTCTATTTGATCCTTTATGATGGTTCGTTCCTTAGCGCTTACCCGGTAAGGCTTGTGCTTTATTGGTTTTGCGTCTTCTGTATGAATCTGATGTTTTGCCAAACTGGTCCTACCTAACCTCGATGAGAACAAATCAGTATACTTGGCCAAAATTTGTTTTAACCTCTCTTGTTCTTTAAATGTTAAATTTTTGTTTATTTGAAATTGTATTTCGTCATTTTCATTCTGCTTCTCTTTATTCTCTATAAAATTTACCCCTGCAGGAAGACTTCCATAAGCCAATGTTTGGTCTTTCATGATTTTTAAAGGTCGAGGATAAGGGTTCGTTATCCAGATATGGGTTTTCTTATCCGTGACAGTAAGCAAACTTCTTGCCAATCGAAGACCATTTGTTTGAGTCATTCTGTTGTTCTCTTCGATGACATATTCGCCATCCTCTGCTTCTATTGAGGCCCTAATCAATTTAATAGATAGTTTAGGTATAACGGTATCTGTAGTGCTCTTTATTTTTTTTAGATCATAATTGCTTACGTCATGATTACTCATCAAATTATATTTTATTGTTTCTCGTTTACAATCAATTTTAGCATTCATTTTTTTAAGGAAATCTCGTCCAAGAATAAGAGTTCGTAGATGCGCGTCCATTACTACAAATTCGTGGGATAATTCAGTGTCATCAATTTTTAAATCTAAAATAATGCTACCTACCATATCTAATTTTTTTCCATCGGGTCCTGAACACATTTTAGTGAGACTATTTATTTCACGGCTAGCAAAAAGTGCTGTTCTTAGGTCGACCACTGAAAGATCGGCGCCTGTATCAATCAAAGCTTCGCATAACCCTATCTTGTCCACATTAATATTAATTTTGTACCTAGGGTCCAACTTTCTAATTCCATTTATGGTCGACTTGCTTTGATTGAAGGAATCAGGCGCGACACTTAGTTTAAATCTTCCAACACGGAATATCTATTCCGTGTAGGAATATTCATTTGTGTGTCATTACAAACATCCGCATAGAGGCGAGGCCGTGTATAATCTTTCCTTTCGTCCATTTGAAGATTTTCTTGGCTCTTGTCTTGGGAAACTGAGGGGTCCTCTTCTACGATCCTCACAAACTTGACTCTGCAATACCGCGCTACGTGTCCTGGCTTGTTACACTTGAAACATATTGGTCTCCCGTCTTCTGTCCTATTCCTGTTTGAATCTGGACTCTTATTGTAGGTTTTCCTTGGGTAGACCGGTTTTGGCTCAGGAATGGGAGTGTAAAATCGTCTAGGGGCAGATACCTGGGGCAGCGGCTTGTTCTGGTAGTACCTCGGAGCGGGGGCCTGGGGCTTGGGGGTGTTCTGGTAGTACCTCGGAGCGGGGGCCTGGGGCTTGGAGGTGTTCTGGTCTGGTCTTCTGAACGACGGAGCGTTCTTCCATTGCTCTTGATGGTGGGAACGAGGAGAGCGTGGTCCATTATATAGAACCTTTGATTTTTCTATACGTTCTTGATAATTATTTTCAAACAAATCCATCTTTTTACACAATCTTAGGAGTTCGTTGGTATTCTTAGGAGGGTTTAAGTAGAGGGCAAAAGAGTATTCTTTCTTTAACCCTCCAATAACCCAATTTATTTTATTCTCTTCTTCCATTTGGGGGTCGACCTTGTTGCACAGAACCAGGATATCCTCTGCAAACCTGATTGCAGGTTCATTCCACTGCTGCATTCTGTTCAGCCTCATCTTCAATTCTTCTTTGTTGGCGTCTGAGCCAAAATCCTGAATTAGGCGGCTCTTGAAATGTTCCCAGCTGGTAAAACTTATCTTGTGTAGGTCCAGCCAGGTTTTGGCGCTACCAATCATGTTCATGGCTGCATAGCGAGAAATAATATATTCTGCCCAGTGGTACAGGAAGCCTATTTCTTCAAGGGACTCAATCCATGGGCGAGGGTCTTCTGTTCCATCATATTTGGGGATGTCTATGTTGGGGTTCAAAACAACTGGGTCGGCACTTGCATCTCTACCAATTGTTGCACTGGGCTGCGGTTTGGCAGATTCTTCAGTCTTGAGTCTCTCCTCAGACGTGTCTTGCATCTTTCCAGAACGTGTCTCAACCATCTTACAAGGTTAAACCAGTCAATAATAAGACAACTATAAATTTAGGTAGCACCTAGAATCCCTCTTTATTTACCACATCAAAGTTTAAAGCATGTAGGGTATTTAGTGTATCAAAATACAAATGTTTTATAGTACATAATATTTTATATTAATAATCTGTTTTATAAAAATAAATAAATTTATAATTTAAATTTTAAATATATTAAAAATAATATTATAAATAATTTTAAAAATAGGCGCATTAATCATGATGCAACAATATGTTATGATTATTTTGTTTTGTTGTTGAAAAGATAGAATTAGGGGTGCAGTCGTAAAAATAGGAAATTAATTATTTACCTATCAAGTAGTTTTTATTTTGAATTACTTGAAGCAAATTACACATAAAATTATTTTGCACAGTAATATATAATTTATAAAATGAATTCTATATTCGTGATTTAAAAAATAGGTAGGTTAACTATACATATTTACAACAATATTCAAAAAAGTTATGTTCTAAATCTATGGTCAAAAATGTAGAACAGTCAATAAATGAAAATAAAATATATGTTTTAGAAATAGAATATTTGCATTTTAGATTATATATATATACTAGTAAGGCAACTATAATCTTCTATTTTCTATAGAAGTAGAAACATAAAACGCTATTCTTCACGTCTTGTGTTTCTTCTATAGATATATACAACTATATACAATGAATATGGCGACTCTGCCACCGCTGTAGAGTTTGACAGAGAATCGCCAGCAGGTCTCCAGCGACACCACGTATTTCGTGATCTACGAAGAAAACGTAGATAGCATGCTTCGCCGCTTAGGAGATTGCTTATAAACACGATATCAGGTTGGTTAAATATAAAATGACTATACTTGATGTAATATATTGACTAATTTGTTTAATAATTGTTTTTATTTAATTGTTTTTTCACAGAGTTAATGATGAAATTGTGTAAATCATACCTACAATTAAAACAAAAATAGTCAAAAATATATATAGCATTTTATTTCTGAAGATACAATGATTAAATTTATATCGTTTGGATACACCAACATTTGTTATAAAAACAACACTTCTCGTGCATGCATCACGCGGATTATAAACTTACAAGAAGTTTGAATTTTTCCTAGAAGAAGATAGGCGAAAAGACTCGTTGGAATATTAAATTTTAATGAATTTATTGATCCAAATTATTCTCTTATTTTAATTATCATGAATGGATTGGTCTATATTTAACAATATATACAGTGTATATATATAGTGTTTGTGTTTATAGACTGCGTTTGTATTTTAGTTGTGGAATCCTGTTAACTATGTCTATTGTTTGCATTGAAAATAAATAATATTTTCAAATCTCCTTGCTAGAATATATTGCGCTTGAGATCTTATTTAACCTCCAATGAGAGACAACCTCCAGGAGAGACAAAGAATTATTCTTGTTTTTTAGGTGATCATTCACGGGAATTTCTCTGCAGTATAAAACACTAATAAATTATAATACAATAAAATGCGGCTTATAATTGTAGAACGAAATTTGACAATTATACCGCATATGTTTCTTTTGAACAAAAAATCGAAATTTATTTTAAGGAGAAATAACGAATATTTCTAACCTTAGGGATGAAGTATGAAAAGATGAATTGTGAAGAGTAATGATGAACGGACAAATTTATTTTTCCGTTTAACATTATTCTTCACAATTCATCCTTTCATACTTCATTCCTAAGGTTAGAAATAATCGTTATTTCTCCTTAAAATAAATGTAGATTTTTCGTTCAAAAGAAACACATGCGGGTTAATTTTCAAATATCGTTCTAATAATAAATTATAAAATAATATCATTTTCAAATTCCTAAACAATTTACTTTTATATTTTCCCTTTTTATCTGTAGTATCCTATACAATAACTTGAATTAAACTTTTAGACGAATATATAGAACAACAACAAACTTTTACCAACTTCTAAACTAAATTCATCTTCATTTTTAAGAAAGAAAGAAATATTTTTTATAACATAGAGAAAAATTGTGATGAAATATTATACAAAATAAAAATTGTGTTTGTGTGTTTAATAAAAAAAAATTCGAAAGAGTTAGGTGGTTTAATTCAAAGTCTCTCCACTTACAAAAATTGTAAGACATATGTCAAAGTAAACATTTTTATTAGTTTGTTTGTAATACTTCGAAATGTTTTATGGAAACTTAATATCTATATTATAAATGAAATATATTTCTATAATATATATGATTTAGAGATTTTAATATTATTTATTAAAGTAATATATAAACAATACTTAAAGTTATACCGCATTCACCCTCTCATACTTCAATTAAAAAAGTTGGAAATGGTAAATATTTCTCTTTAAAATAAAAAATAAACAAAATATTGATTTTTCATAGAAAAGAAACTTATGCGGTATAACTTTAAGTATTGTTTATAATCACACGCCGCAGTCCTTTATAATGTATTATAAGTTACTTTAAGTATTATTTACGAACGGAGAAATAACGTCCAGGGTAGCCTAGTGGACATGGCACCTGCCCGGTAAGCAGAAGGTTGTGGGTTCGATTCCCGCCCCTGGACACTTTTATTTTTCCCGTTCGCCATTACTCTTCACATTTTCACCCTCTCATACTTCATTTAAAAAAGTTGGAAATGGTAAATATTTCTCTTTAAAATAAAAAATAAAATAAATATTGATTTTTCATAGAAAAGAAACTTATGCGGTATAACTTTAAGTATTGTTTATAATCACACGCCGCAGTCCTTTATAATGTATTATAAGTTACTTTAAGTATTATTTACGAACGGAGAAATAACGTCCAGGGTAGCCTAGTGGACATGGCACCTGCCCGGTAAGCAGAAGGTTGTGGGTTCGATTCCCGCCCCTGGACACTTTTATTTTTCCCGTTCGCCATTACTCTTCATATTTTCACCCTCTCATACTTCATTTAAAAAAAGTTGTAAATGGTAAATATTTCTCTTTAAAATAAAAAATAAAATAAATATTGATTTTTCATAGAAAATAAACTTATGCGTTATAACTTTAAGTATTGTTTGTAATCACACGCCGCAGTCCTTTATAATGTATTAAAAGTAATATATATTTATTCTATGTAAAAATATTATTTAATTCAAAATATATTTCATAGATTCAAATATTCTGTTAAGTATACCACCAGATGTCCCGACTTCCCTTTTACTAGTCTATTGTTGTTGTTTCCCGATGGCCGGCTCAAATCTTTTGTACATTATGTAAATAAGTTTTTCATTTTTTAGATTCTTACGCCTTAAGCCAGGCAATACCTTTCTCAAATTATGTTTTCTATATTCCATAAGCTCAATTAACGCTATTTCCAATCTTTACTATTTTTATCATACTTTCAAGATTTTTAACCACGACTGCATCAACATAGCATAATTATCAAGATGATCAAAAATCAACAGAAATCTCTTTTTTATATACCATATATTGTTGAATATCGAGCAATCAATTTTTGATACATTATTGATGATATTTTCTTACAAGGAATTTGATTTTCTAGAAGAAGATAGGTGACAGCCTCCTAGAAATATCGAATTTTAATAAATATATTTGATCCAAATTATGCCTTCATTTTAATATATATGTTATATAAAAAATAATGAGATTTCTGTTGATTTTTGATTATCTCGAGTATTATGCTATAGTAATGCAGTCGTGGTTAAAATCTTGAAAGTATAATAATGAAAATGTGAATATTAGAAATAGCTTTAATTGAGCTTATGGAATATAGAAAACATAATTTGATAAAAGTACTGCCTGGCTTGAGGCATAAGAATAAAACAAAAATGGAAAACTTATTAACATAATGTACAAAAGAATTGAGCCGACCATTCTGGAAACAACAACAATGAGTTTTTATAGGAGAAGCCTTATCTCTGGCGGTTGATTTAACAGAGTATTTGTATCTATGAAATATAACTTTTTTTTTTTTATGAAATAATATTTTAATATAACGAATATATTTTTGAAAAAATAATTTAAAAATAAAATAATACAAGGTTGTCCCAAAAGTTCGTAAACACTTGCAAAAAAAATGAAATACCAATATTATTTGCTGTTATGTATGTCTTTGTATTATGTATAAAGTAATTGTATTATGTATTATGTTATATATTTGCCGTAATAATATTATTTTCCAAATATGAGAAAAACAACGTTTTAAGAAAACCACGATCTTTTGGGACAACCTTATAAAAATAAAAAAGGTCAGATGTTGGTATTAAAATCAAAAAAGACATACCATTACCACGTTCACATGAACTTTTAGATGGCGCACTACCATCTTGAATTTCATGTGAACGTGGTCAGAATATGCCATTTTTGATTTTAATATATATATGTTATTTTAAAATATTTTATTTAAAATTATATTTCATAGGTTCAAATATTCTGTTTATATCTACCACCAGATGTCGGGACTTTCCCTATATAAAACCGATTGTTGTTGTTTCCCGCTGGCCGGCTCAAACCTTTTGTAAATTATGTAAATAAGTTTTTCATTTTTTTATTCTTACGCCATAAGTCAGGCATATCTTTCTTAAATTATGTTTTCTATATTCCATAAGCTCGATTAAAGCTATTTCTATTCTTTACTATTTTTATTATACTTTCAAGATTTTAACCACGACTACATTACCATAGCATAATCCTCAAGATGATCAAAATCAGCAGAAAATATTCTTATTTATAACATATATATATATATATTGAATATCAATGTGAGTGTGTGTTGCTTCTATTTAAATTTATAAATGAAGTTTGCTTGAAAATATTTCTGCTGAAATAATTTCTATTCTTAGATATTATTTTCCATGTTATTTAAAAGTCGTTTCTCAATTTGATACATACCGTTTCTTTGAATGAATCAGATTTAAAGCAAACAAAATTGGCTTCTTTTCACAAATTCAATTCATATAGGAGAACCGACGCAATAGTAAATATGACCTAACTTATAAAAGGGTTGTCCTATATGCATATAAATAACATATGACCATTATATATTTGTAATTCATAATTATAATTTTAACCACTATTAAAGCAATCACTTATTGTGATCTCTATCATACTAGTAACCAAAAAAATATCATAAACATCTCTTGAGGTTATATTCTGAAAAAGTGAGGTTCTATAACACAACATGTTTGGTTTTGTCGATATAGGTCGATACGACTTAAGATCATTTTCGATCAGAATTTCACATATCGACTATTTATATTTGTTGAAAAAGAGGAAGATAGGAGAAAAAACAGATAACTGGAGGATTTTATTGAAAGGCAACCAATCTCATAATAAAAGGAAAGATAGCACAACAACAGCTATATTTTATTTCGTTTCTATTTATAGGGGTTACCTTCGAACACAGCTCGCAAGTCACCTTGGTGAGTTAGTGGAGTAGAGGTGGTCCCCCAGACTACAGGAGGACAGAACAACAACTAACGGAAATATCTTTATTTACGGGACTGCTAACCAGAATGGATGATTTTTGATCCCCGATGGACGCATAAAGCGGAATATAGATAAAGCACTATATACCTTGCATTGTTGGAGGGGTCTGGGGATGGGTGGCCAGAGGATCATCGCCAGGTGAGGCCAGGAGAGCCGGGATGTAGAGGAGGATCAGTGGGGCAGGGTGGTGATCCGCGGAAGTCAGGGGGAGGCAGGTCCAATAGTATTGAGCCCATGGGTGACCGTGGAGAGCAGACAGACCGCAATGATCTGTTGCAGCCAGAGTGGACAAGGTAAAACTCTCTCTCTCTCTCTAGAAAGTAAAGAGAGAGAGATTGAGATTGAAACCACTTTATTCCAATGATCATACAAGGTTATACAAGGCCAAACAACTACATTGACCCTCAGTCAACAGCAAGCAAATAAAAAAAAGAAAACTACAATACAGCCAGAATACAAGCCAGAATAACAACTAACTAACAAAGACATCTATTTATATACAATGTAATATACAGTAGAGTAACAGGTCACTGGTCAATAATTATATTATTCGAAGTTAGGATCAGACATGACGTAGCCACGCAATAATATTTGAAATGAAGGCGATAAAAACGTGGTGATTTTCTTTTAATGGTAAAAACACAAGCTTTCAGGCAAGAATGCCCTTCTTCAGGTTACAACTTGGAAATCTTTCATATCCATAGTTTTAAAATATTTCCAAGTTGTAACCTGAAGAAGGGCATTCTTGCCTGAAAGCTTGTGTTTTTACCATTAAAAGAAAATCACCACGTTTTTATCGCTTTCGTTTCAAAAATTATATTATTGTTATATTTAGAAATCTGAAATAATTATCATTTTAACAAATATCACGAATAAAAAGATTCAAAATCATCAGCAATCTCCCTTATTCCTCAGAACTATCTCCTAGCGACTATTATTTATTCGAATATCTAAAAATATATTTGAGGTAAAGAAATTCGAAGATGATAATAGAGTGATTGATGCTATTGTAGACTTTTTGGTGAGTGGACCGAGAAGAAATTTTCTATAAAAAGACATCAAGGTATTAGAAATCCGATGAAAAAATTGAATAGATTTGCGAATATTGAAAATATATATTTTGAATATATTTTGTGCATGTATTTGCAGACTGTGAAAGACTTTTTTTGAAGCAAATCTTTTACAAGAACATGATTTTTTTGTGAATTCGAAACTATTATAAGGCGTATGAATATTTTAGAAATTAAATATTTTTCTCTAATGCTCTTACTGCAATTAAAAATTAATGGGAGGGCCTGGCTCATTAGTGGAGAACCTTACCAGCGATTTTGCCAGTTTAATCTACCATACCGATTTTTTATTGCATTTTTCGATCTTCCTTTTATAGTAATACTGTTGCTAGACTCTTGGAATGGGTATTTTAGATGAACTATGTACATAAGCTTTGAGGAAAGTAGAAATACCTACAATTATAAATATATATTTTATTTCACAATTTCAGAATACACGCTATATCCACAATTCGGATATTTGCGTGTGAAATATATACATTTGAATGAAAAGAAAAGAAAAAAAAATAGTTTAAAGGGATATATACATATTTACATATCAGTATGCAAATTGATTACATTAGTAGTCACTTATTTAGTTAAGTACATTCTGCAGAATATGTTGAATCTTTGGTGTATGTCCTTAGTGTAGACCAGATGTTGCATATTTGTTATGGGAAGTTGATTTAGTTCCCTAAGGTCAGCGGTCAGCGGGCAGTCGGTTAATAAGTGTCTGGGGTTCTGTTCTTCGCCTCCACACGAGCATCCAGGTGATTCAGCTTTGCAAATTTTATACAGGTATGAGTTGAAGTCGCCATGTCCAGTGAAGAATTGCACATTATAGAATTTTGGTTTGATATAATTAGGAATTTTTGGGCCCCTGAAGAAACTTTTGATATTTTCATTGGTCGCTTCGTAGTATTCCTGTTGTTTCTGGTTTATAAAGTTAGATATTATGATTATTTTTGCTGAGACAAATCGGTTGTAATCTATATTTATTTTCAATATATTTTATTCAATGAAGTGTGTGAGCTTTGGTGTTCTAGAAATGATATGCGTACAATTTGACGATGTCGTATTGTAGGCTTGTATACCATGTCTGAGAATTTTATACTGTAGCGAGTTTAATTTGTCTTTGGCTTTTTTGGGATGAATTGGTACCATATCGTAGATCCGTATGTTATTGTATTTCTAAATAGTGTTTTGTACAATACAATTCTCCTTTTGCTGTCAAGACCCCAGGCCTTCTTTGTTAGTCGTAATAGATATCCACTTGCTCTGGTTGTTTTTGTGATAATATCATTAATGTGCGGCATAAAATCAAGTTTGTTCTTATTTCTGTGGTTTTTGAAGGTTATTCCCAAAATATTTACCCTATCTACCGGAATAATGGTATTGTTATTCAAAGTTATTGTAAACTTTTTATTATTGAACAAAGGCAATACCTTCGTTTTCTCCTTGGATATTCTTTATTTGCTGCTTTCACACCAATTTGTTATTTTTCTCATTATGCTTTCTATTGTAAAATCAATTTCTATTAAGTTTTTATTCCAGCATATCACCGTTATATCATCTGCGTATCCGATGATTTCACTATTCGGCTCAGTATATTTGCATAGTAAATCGTTCATGATTATATATCATATTGTAGGGGAAATAGGTCCTCCCTGCGGGCATCCTTTGCTTAGTGGTTTTTGAACTTCAATTGATGTGTATCTGTATCTTATTTTTCTATTATCGAAATATGACTTGAAAAGTGCAATTATAAATATATGCTTCGAGCAATCGCCCTTCCTCAAACATCAAATTGAGTCTTATTAGAACAATATTATATTTTTTTGTTTACAAACTTCTTCTCTATATTGGTTTTTAACTTAAATTAGAATTTTATTGATATTCTACCTTTATATTGAATGTATTGTATTGTGGATTTATGGAACAAAATCATTCGTTTACCTTCGATAGTCACTATTTAAATCGTCGACAATGATGATAAACATTTTTGTTCTGTATTACTTGTATAATCAAATAAATAAAGCTTCCAGGTCTTAATTTTTTTTTCAAACCTTTTATTTTCAAGCTTTCGGGCTTGTCAGTCTTTCAACAGGAGTAGCACGTTAACAAATTAATGATAAATACTATTTTTATATACAGTTAAACCTGTCTAGAGTGTCCCCTCTAAATAGCGCCTCTCTCTCTATAGCGCCCGATTTTAAATACGTATTACGATACGATTTTCATTAAAGGTGACCTGTCTATAGCACCCTATTTTGATGAGTCCCAAGAGGGGGCGCTATAGACAGGTATAACTGTATATAAGCGGGAAGACATTGAATATAAGGATTTTTTTATGTTTATACACAGTTAGGACTCGTATTTAAAATTTAGGAAATTCTGTAAATATATCTATAATTTTCTCTCATGATTAAAATACCATAATTGCTAAACTATGTATTTGTATTTATTTCATTGGTTGTTACTAGGTAGGATAAAGAATAAAGCATGATTTTAATGTACTTTATTTTCTTTTATTCTTTAAACTCTACTCAAACCTTGTAATTCACCAATTGTTTATGTAATATAGTATCTAAGTTTAGTGTTGTTTCTTGACGTAAGCATCCCTTGTGGGGATATCGCGTCTGATTTGATAATAAATAACATTTTAAATACCTATTATATTAATACAATATATTATTATATTTTAAAAATAATTATTTTAAAAAATATACGTGCATGGTGGATGATACGTGCTGGTTTTTCAAATAATGTAATATATTTCTTTCTCAATATCATAAGTATTTAACATATGTAAATAATAATTTGTATATAAAAATAGTTTTATCATTAATTTGTTAATGTGATACTCCTGTTGAAGGACTGACAAGTCCGAAAGCTTGAAAATAAAAGGTTTGCACAAGAAACTTAACCCTTAGAGCTTTATTTATTTTATTATTTTTGTTCTTTAAACATATCAGATTTAAGATGAAAAATACTTGAACCTGTCGTTCATTCTTACATCGAGAATATCACATCAACTTTTACAATGTTCAACACAAAATGAATTAGGGTAAATATGGAAAATATATGGTATTAATTAAAGCGAATAAGGCATCAAGTTGTACTTTTAGTAAAAATAAACACAAAATTCAATACATTCTCTTTGTTAGAGTACACAATTTAATGTATTTACAAAATAAAGAAATTCAATCACTTCAAAATATTTGTATAAATGTATGAATAGCAAGAAACAATATATACAATTAAAATTGTAAATATATTTTCACTCTTTTACTTTTGTGAAAAAAATAGTACAAATGTGATATTGTGCTGGCATAAAGTGCATAAATTATGAAAAAGGCATCTCCTTATCAAGCAACTGAAGTTACACAATAAGGAGATGCCTTTTTCTTTTTCATATTTTATTTTTGTTTTAGAAAATCAAGGTATTTTTTTTTATTCTATTAATCAACCAGGCGCGATATTGAAATATTTGTGCCTAATACAGAGGAAACAAAACAACAAACAAATTAGAACTTAGAATTAAATATTTAAAAAATTACATGTATTAATTGACAGGGTTCATAAATTTATATAGACAAAGTGGCTGATGTAAAAGAGTTAAATCATTTAGATCAGGAAACAAACGATGTCTCACTTCTGTAAAGTTCGGACAATCATATCAAGGGCTTCATAAGTCAAGGGCTTAATTTTTATTAGTTTCTTTTTCAAATTTATCTAATTGCCTAGATATAATTTTAAATTGATCAGACATTCCTAATATGAATTTCGTACAAATATATAATATAAAATATTTCTTACAAAGGTGGATAAATTAAGGGAAAAAAGGCATTTACTGATCATTCAAAAGCTGCTGATGGCTTACGCCATCTATCGGAATAAATATCAACTAATCGTTGATTTTTAAATATTCCAGAATTGGCCAAATACCCATTCTTTATTAATTAAGAAAAGCTAGCCACGTACGCGTTTCAGGCTGTTGGCCCTCATCAGCGTGGTGCAAGTTGTATCTCAACAACCAAAAAAGCTAGTCTTTGGGACATTTTGAAAAATAATGAAACAGCTTTTTTTCTTAAAGTATAATGTGTCATACATACATTGTAAGAATTTAAAAAATCGTTTATAGGTAATCGAATCGTAGTTAAATGCTGAAGATATGGCGCTTATGAAGAATATAATATATTTAACCGTTTAGCTATTATTTATTCGTATAAATATAAGTTTGAAAGTGATATACTAGCACGCCATCTGCATTTTAAATTATAAACTATTTATAAGGTACCTTTGTATTTAAAAAATAAATCTAATGAAACATTTTCCTACTTCCCTGATGAAATCGCTTGCAGGTTTCACCACTGAAGAGCCAAGCTAACCTGATATGTGTTATCATTGTAGTAAAAGAAGTTAAATTCTTTTTTTTTTTCAAAATAAATAGATGCTTTATAAATGTGAAAAAAATAACAAAAGTGGAGTTATACTAGGAGCAGGTTTGATATAAATGGCCTCTCCTATCCGTGCAACTAGTTAGTTCCAACGGGAGCTCGCTAAAGATAAAAGCCAGACTTTTGATCTCTGATGATCCCCTATTTTTGAAGCCTACGGAGCCTTTGTTGTGCTTGGTGCTGCCTTGGTTCGCTCGCAAGCGGCGCGCCCTTCCTGAAGCTGCGGGCCGTTTGCATGTGTCATCCAGTCGTTTTTGTCCGAAAAAGTCCCCCAGGGACTTACAGCGGATGAGGATAATTTCTCTCTCCTATCCGTGCAACTGTTGTTGTTGCTTATTCCTCAAGTCGTTTAAACGATCTCCATTAGGTTCCTTTGTCTCAGCTTTTCTATTATAGTCCTGGGGTTTTCCCAGAGTCTTTTTTGGAGGATTTGATACATTTTAATAGATGTTCAGGACTGGCAGGCTGGGAATCGCATTTGGGGGCATTCGTGCAACTAAAGTTTACTAGTGGCTTACGCCATCTGTCGGAATAAATATCAACAAATTATTGATTTTTTAAATTAATCTAGAATTTAACCCCCCTTCCCCCCTCCCCACACACACACACACACATAAACACACTTTCTTGATTAATCAAGAAAGACTAAACCACGTACGGAATTTGGGCCGTTGGCCCTTTTCAGCGTGATTCAAGCTGTACCTCAACGACCATAAACGATGGTGTTTGAGACTTCCTGAAAAATCGAGGAATGAGGGTATTTAAGGCCGCAAGGGTGTGTGTGTGTGTGTGTTATATTTGAATTATGAATTTATATACTGGTGTGAAGTTATGAAGCTAAAGGAGCGTTATCTACTAACGACCTTGAAGAGATTTCAAGCAAAGACACGGACGGGGTGTTAATTGATTAAAGAGAGGGAAGATTAATGATCAAACACCAGGCTGCTCACAAATTAACTCCAACTTACATTAAACATTAGAACGGGTTATCATAGCAAGACCATTAGACCCCCCGTGTTTAGATCTCTTTTAATCTGCTTTTACAACATTACCTTGATTTCTTGTTAAAAACGGACACTTCGGACAGATATGATTATCATGAAGATATCAAAAATGTAGACAGATGGTTATTTATCATCATATAACAACAT
Organism: Cordylochernes scorpioides; assembly: GCA_030710605.1. Classification (NCBI taxonomy): domain Eukaryota; kingdom Metazoa; phylum Arthropoda; class Arachnida; order Pseudoscorpiones; family Chernetidae; genus Cordylochernes; species Cordylochernes scorpioides. The sequence continues at coordinate 77,174,687 of CP092872.1, forward strand.
CATACAACAATTAATTTGAGTTAATGGGGTAACAATGACAAAATATGTTAGTAATATGTTAGAAAAGGGTGAGGTTATCACTACTAACCGAAACCTATATCCCACATTGTTTGGTGTCTAACAAACAGCTGTGAAATATATTAAGGACATTCAACAATATATGTTACAACGAAACTCTAAAAGGTCCCAGAAAAATAATTTCATACTTTTTTATTAAACTTAAAAGCTTGAGTAGCGTCCATTTTTGAAGGGGATTAAATTTATTTTTCTATTTTCTAAAATCTAAAATTATCTTCATAATTTTCATTACACATTGAATATCTTATCAGAAAACAAACAAAAATTGATTCGCTAATAATCAAATATATACATATTAATCTAAAGAGACAAGGTTCGCCTCTCCCGTCAAAATAGACGTCTAAAACCACACGCCATCTATTGACCGTCATTGCAACTAGCGGCCTCGGGTATGTGACAAAACTACAACACCAGCTTTGTCAAACTGAAAAGTGTCCACCTAAAGTTGGCGTCTGTTTTTGGACGTATATTTTGACGGGAGAGGCGACCCTTGTCTCTTTAGATCAATTTCCTCGCGGCAAAAGTTCCATACATATTTATAAAAAGGTCAAAAACTTTAAAATTCAAAATTACAAACTGCTAAATAAAATTCCAAATATGTCTAAAGTTGCATATTTACCGTATAAATAAATTCTAACAGCCGATTTATGTAAATATATTATAAATAACATCGTTTGGCTAATAGTTATACCTAATATGGCGTTCTGACATCAGCAACTTTTATTCTTCATGGCCAGGATATGTTCTTTTACTAGGTGATATTTCTTGCCTCTTTCTTTTTTACTTTCTGACTCGTTCAAACACTAACTCTTTTATTTTTACATTTGTATATCATATATATATACATACATAACCTTAAAATTAAAAGAAAACATGTTATATATTTAATTGAGGAAAATTACGGTAAAAACAATTCTTATAAGAAATAGTGAATGTTTTTAATTAAGATCGTTGAATAGCTTTATTCGCTTGAAAGCTAGCAATTTATAATGAAAAAAAGAAACCCATTGTTAGAAATATTTGTAGTTTTCTAAACCTAATGTTTATATTGTGAGTCAAAAGGCGATCTATTAAATAAGTTCATATAAAAAAGGGCGAACCTTGAGTGTAGAAATTTTTTTTCTCAAAATATTTCGAGAGATTGCTCCCTCTTTTACAATTTATTACACAATATAAACGTAATTACTATTATTATATATATTAAGTTTACTGTTCAATAAAATTATAAAGGAAGAGCAATCTCTCGAAATATTTTGAGAAAAAATTGTTTTGTTTCTTTATAGATCCAAATACGCACTTTTTTATATATAAACTAATGTATATTGTCTCAATCTGTACCATATTATATATATATATGTTATATATATAAAAATGAATGTTTGTATGTCTGTCTGTTTGTATGTCCGGTATACAAATTCGCAGTAGTTCACTAATTCAAACCAAAATTTCCATACATAGGTAAAAAAAAAATACGGGGAAGACGATAGGCTATTTTCAAAAATATATAAATCAATTATTAAAACTATATATTTTTAGTCAGAAAATGATGATGACGATATTGCTGTATCATGTTTGATTATTAGATACATAATTATATCGGGAAAAATTCCAAAAAGCAGAGACCACGGGTGAAACCAGTTCATTATTTTGTATGCAGGAACAAAATTCTAACAGAAAAACATTCATTCAAGCAGAAAACAAAAGCCAGATCATCTTACTATAAAAATATCGCTTCTCAGACACAAAGTTTGGAGCGGGACGTTGCACAAAAGTGACATCCACGGTGCCAATTTATAATTGTAACGAATATTATTTGAATAAAAACATTTAATCGGGTAAAACCTGGGCGTTGCCCGGGTCATTCGGCTAGTATGTTATATTAAAATATTATTTTATTTTAAATTATAATTTCATAGATTCAAATAGTCTGCTAAATCGACCGCCAGAGGTCACTCACCCCCTATAAAAATTCGTTGTTGTAAGGAAAACAAGTTGTTGTACATTATGTAAATAATCTTTTGTTTTCCTTATTCTACTCGCCTTAAGCCAGGCATTACTTTTAACAAATTATGTCTTTTTTATATATATTCCTTCAACTCAATTAAATTACTGATCAAAATTATTTTTTCATTATCATACTTTAAAGATTTCAACAACGACTGCATTTTCATACCATAATCTTCAACATGATCTAAATTCAAGCAGAAAATCTCTTTTCTTTTTTTTATTTATAACATACTAGCGGACGTACACGGCTTCGCCCGGGTTTTACCCCAGTAAAGGTTTGTCTAACGAATCTCTCGATAAAGTGAGCATTTTTTCCCGGTCCCTTGAAAAATATTCGATAAGTTGAATAAAATCAATATTAATTGGTTCCCTCGGTAATTGGAAGTTAAAGGAATAGTATCTTGCCTTGGAATTGTATCATTATTCTTGTCTCAAATAAATTGCCGTGTCATCCTGAATTTTGTCTTTCCTAATTTTCTGCATTACAAAATCATCGTATCATCATGATAATATTTAGAGCAGGTTGTTGAATTATAACAGATAAATTAGAATATTTATCTTGATTATTTTTAGGCGAAAAGTTATTTCAAATATTTTATTTGCTATAAACCTTCCCAGTACTATACTAAATAACTTCCCAAAATTTCATGGCGTTCCAATGAGTGGTTTGGTCAGGCATAAAGGACAGACACACATACATTCATTTATATATATAGATAGATATAGGTATATACAGTTAAACCTGTCTATAGCGCCTCCTCTTGGGACTCGCCAAAATAGAGTGCTATAGAGAGAAAGTGATATAGACAGGTCGCTTTTAATGTAAATGTTTACATTTTAATGTTTAAAATCGGGCTCTATAGAGAGTAAGGCGCTATTTAAAGGGGTCGCTATAGACAGGTTTAACTGTATAAATGATGATGATGATATTGTGGTAAAATAATTCAACATTCAAATTAATTTGTTCAAGGAACTAATTTTAGTTCTTCTTAAACCTTAGGGAAACAAGCAAATTATTTCGTTAACAATATGATTGCCCAAGTTTTATTTGTAAAAAAGAAGTCCAATTATCACTTGTGTAATTAATTTTGGAGGTAATGTGTTTTATTTCATTACCTAACTTGACCTATATATTTGTAAATTTAATTATTCATGTGTGGAAATGCGTATAATTTGTTTTACAAATAAATTTATAGTAATTATGTTATAAATTTATCTTTTAATAATATTGCTGAAAAAGATTTCCTGTCATCTATTTGTTGATTAGCTATTACTTCAAAAATAAGCGAACGCTTTCGTTAAATACAATATATTTATTGGTTATTAGTTATTCAATGAAAAAACGTTCAAATTCAAGTTTTTATTATATTACTGTGCATTTTTTTCAATTCTAAAACACAAAATACTGTTCTAAAATAAGATCAATCTAAAAAAATAATGTTGAATTATTAACTTCAAAATATATTGGTCTCGAATTATATTCGGTTCATATACGACAAATCCCTGTTGTTATCATGTCGAATGAAGCGCCTCAGATGTCTCCATGCATCTCTATCACAGCAGCAGCAATGTCCACTATCTTGGGTGTATAAAGCTGCTGCTCTGGGTCTATGTCAATTTTCTGTAAGGCGGCGGCCATTGCTGGGCATGAGAATATGTGAGTAGGTATTAGTTCCACACCAGGACAGTTGTTGCATGTCCTATAGGTTATTGTGCCATCTGGATGTATTGTCATTCCTTTATAGTGTTTTGCTCTTCATTGGAAAATGGGTGCCGTTGCCACGTTAGTCACCTTGGAAACAACCAGAATTTGGTCGAATATTTCAAGGGTTCAGGGGGGACCGCAGGAAGGTGTGGTCGGACTTCTCCCCCCCCCCAACAAATCCCTCTTTTCAGTTTTTATGCCAAAATTATATTTGGGACTGAGAACCGAAAATCCTTGGTCATAAATATACTTATACTTAAATCTGATTGGTCGTTAGGATATATATATAGACTATGAATTAAATAATAAATGATATATTTTACAAGTACACTCATGGACAAAACTTAAGGAAGTTGTAACTTTTAATGTGTATAACGGGATTTTTATATTTATTTGATGGCAAATATATTTTTTTCAATTTTCTCTCTTTCTCCTTGTTAATATCATATGGCTATACGGCTTAAAGTTATTGTAAATATGTATATAGACCACAGGGTCGACAAAATTACAATTTACAAAATTTCAAAGTTTTTAAAGAGCCACAACCTTTTTTCTTGCCAACAATAAATAATACTCACATAAATAAAGTGTTTATTTATGCGAGTACTACCCACAGCTTCACATACAAAGAGCCGCATGTGGCTCACGAGCCTCAGGTTACCGACCCCTGATATAGACAAATGTAGAGGCATACATTGACAAACGTTACTTTTACGGGTAACACACAAAAATTCAATATTACTAGGGTCTAAAGTAAAGTTACTTAACACACAGAAAGGTGTACACTCAAGGGTACAACAACAATAAAAGGGAGTAAAATAAGCACTCGCGATTTGCTATATAAAAAAACATAACGGTACTTATATTTTATAAGATAATTTATATTTTGCTTATTGTACATTGCCAGACACTTCTTTATTTTGTACACAGGTGTTTTCTCGTGTTTGTTTTCTTTCATTCTCATTGTTAACATCATATGACTATTCTATTCAATGCCTAAAATTATTGTATATATATGTATGTATAGACAAATGTAAAGGCATACATGTATGACAGCGCAAGTGTCCCTAGGGGGGCATAGCGTTTTATATTGAAACTTATATTTTATTGTAGCGTTGGTAGGGTTCGGACCGGGGTCACACAGGTATGCGAGGAGATACCAGACACGGATAAAGTACGCAGCGAACACTTAAAGCGTCAACACACGATAATTTACCACACTCAGCTTTCGCATTGGAAATATCTTTATTTACGGGGATACTAACCAAAATGAGAAAGATAATAGCCTACAGCTACACCCGATGTTCCCAGGTGGTCACCCTCCCAAATACTGACCAGGCCCGACATTGCTTAACTTCGGTGATCGGACGAGAACCGCTGTTTTCAATGTGGTATGGTCGTAGGCAAAAGGTGGCAGCTGTGGGATTCGACAGCTTTCGCATTACGATAGTCCCCTCTTATATACAAACATGGCCATATTCGTCCAATGAGAAGGCGGGAGAGATTGGTTCACTAACAAACAAAAACAAAATTATTCTCACTAATAACTGAGATGAGATTAAAGTTCAAATGTTTGTCAATATAATTTGACAACATATACAAGTACATATACTTGAGGGATACGTGTACTTGTATGACAGCGCTAGTGTCCCTAGGGGGACATAGCAATGGCCGCAGCCTTGCAGAAAATTGACATAGACCCAGAGCAGAAGCTTTACACGCCCAAGTTAGTGCACATTGCTTCTGCTGTGAAAGAGATGCATGGAGACATCTGAGGCTCTTCATTGGACACGACAACAACAACAGAAAATTGACATAGACCCAGAGCAGCAGCTTCACACACCCAAGTTAGTGGACATTGCTGCTGCTGTGAAAGAGATGCATGGAGACATCTGAGGCTCTTCAATGGACACCACACACACAACAACAACAATAAATAAATTTCATTTAGATTTGAGTAAATCTATATTCATTTTTATATTTCTTTCTACATCTCTAAATTCACTATTGTTAACGAGGAACGGAATAAGATCTTAAAGAACATTATCCAAGTCTACGTGAACCCAGTTCAGCTAATCAGAATAATGTCCGAGAAAAAATATATAGCGATAGAATTGTTTAACTTTCATAAAGCGTTAGAGAACAAGGTAATCTCTAAGAACTGAATTTACAGAACAATTTCCTTCCATAGTTAATTTGTATAGTTATGTTGAATTATTTGATTTCCTTTTCATTTTCATTTCTCTCCTCTGTTTATGTTTCTTTTTTCCTTTTTTCCATGAAAATTATGTATGGCGAGTCTTTACAGGACGGAAATGTCCTAATAAAGCTGCTGTTTATATATATTTTTTTCAATCTTTTAATATTCCTAACGTATAATTTCAAATAGTTTATTCACACATCATTTTCCTATAAATGATGTATTTTGAATCAGCATCGTAATAAACTATGATGGAAATGTGTGGGGTCAATTCAATAAAAGTTCCAGATATTTTATTAACTAAAATTATTATACAGTTCTCTACTTAAAAGTTAAAAAATTTTAAACATCAAGATTTCTAACTGAGAAATAAAGTATTTTTCCTTAAAAGTTTATATTTTAAGTTAAACAATAAAAACTTGATATCAAAAGAATCTACCTTTAAAATATTCTATGATATTTATATGGAAAAAAGTTTTTAAAAAAGGAATATATGCAAGTTGGAAAATTTAAACCAACTTTTCAATCCGCTTTTGAGAGTCTGAAATTTAAAAATGTTGAGCTTTTTGTGGGAAACTTTGTTGACCATTGAAAATACATTTTCTATTGATTCCTACTCAAACCTTCCCGTCGCTAACTATTCCACAAACTACAGCGGCTTAAATAGTAGAGAGAAATAGTTATATACTATTTTGAATTTTTTTTTTTTTTTGCAAAAGAAAAACGCCATTTTTTTCTGTAAAGTTATTTACCTACGTTTATTTCAATGAATGTATTAGAATAGATCCTGCTCTCTCTCTCTCTCAATAACTAACACACAGAAATTGTATTTTAGAAATTCTATAAAAAAATGCACATTTTTAAAATCCAGGCATTATCCCAATCATTCGGCTAGTATATATTTTATTCGGTTAGTATATATATATGTATGAAAAAACAATAGAAAAAAATAAAAGATAAGTGGGTCAGGTGTTGATATTAAAAATAAAAAAGGCATCTCCTGACCACGAGCACATGTGCTTTTTAGATGACAGAGCGCCATCTAGTGGAGCAAAAATAAACTAAACGTTTATTTAGCTTGCTCCGTGATATTTGGCCAACCCAATTTCTTGATTTATCAAGAAAAGCCATCCACGAACGCGTTTCGTGCCTTCTCCACGCTGACGAGCGCCAACAGCGCGAAACGCGTTCGTGGATGGCTTTTCTTGATAAATCAAGAAATTGGGTTGACCAAATATCACGGAGCAAGCTAAATAAACGTTTAGTTTATTTTTGCTCCACTAGATGGCGCTCTGCCATCTAAAAAGCACATGTGCTCGTGGTCAGGAGATGCCTTTTTTATTTTTAATATATATGTATGTATAAGTTATATTAAAATATTATTTTATTTTAAAATATATTTCATTGATTCAAATATTCTGTTTATATCTACCACCATATGTCGGGATTTTCCCTATATAAAACCGATTGTTGTGTTTCCCGATGACCGGCTCAAACCTTTTGTGCATTATGTAAATAAATATTTCATTTTTATATTCTTACGTCTTAATCCAGACAGTACTTTTATCAAAGTATGTTTTAATGAATTCCTTTAGCGCAATTAAAGCTATTTTTAATAACTAATTTTATTATAATATTTTCTACGACTGCATACCAAAATCAAGCAACAGCTAATAATTCTATATGAATAACAATCAAAATACAACAGAAAATCTCTTTTTTTTTCTTTTTATATATTAATAACATATATATATATATGGTAATTTAAACCAACAACCCTATATTGTATAATTACTTATAACAAGATTGTCATGTTGTATATAGAAACACATCTAAAAATAATTATACGCATGATTGACATGTGTCATTGCATCACCATATGTAATGTACTTTGTACAAACTGAGGATGAATAAATAAAACTATTTAATAGATTAAGAGCTGAGTTAAAGCAAGATTGAGAAGTTCAAAAACGTCTAAAATCGAGACAACCCTAAAGGAATTCGGCAGCCCGTCGCCATTAAGGTCTAAGGGTGCAGAATGCCCCAGACGTCCAAAGTCCACATTCTCAGACATCTCCAACCCCCCCCCCCCCCCCCCATCCTCGGGAATGGTATATAAAAACCTCGGTTTTTAGCCGAGCTTAGTTAGTCTGTAGACAGTCACTTCACCGTCGGCGTGAGCCCTTGTCGGTCTTAGCCAGGACCACCTCATCGCCATGTAAAACAGTAAGAACTCTATATCTCCATCTTGCTCTTAGCTCGACTCTTATCTGTTCATGGAACTTTCCTTCTACAACTGTGTCGCTTCGGTTTGTGTGTGTGGACATTCCCAAGCTTTCCACTCTGCCTCGACCACGACTGCCTGTACTCTGTGAGAACTGTTAAAGGTCCTCCAAGGTGCAGAGAGGTACTGGAAAACCCTCCACGCCCCTGACTGTCCCTCTCGGTTACCACAGCTATAGCGAGAGTCGACAGGATCCCTCATCACAGATAAGTCGAATGGACCTTATCACAGATTTTTAGATGAAATGTCTGTCGAAGAGTTCCTAAAGCGTTTTCCAAAACGCTCGTAGTGAAATAAAAAAATATAGTAAACATCAATATGTTTGCTGTACATATTATAAAATGAGAAAAAAGGCATCTCCTAATCGTGAAACTAAAAGTCACTGATGGCTTGCGCGATTGCACGATCAAGATATGTCTTTTTTCTTAATTTATCCACCTGATCCAAGTACAAATTCAATTTGTATTATTTTTCATATTATAAAATATAATTATTATTTAGTTAGTTGAACCAGAGGGTTGCTGAGAGGCCTACAGAAGTCGTTAACTACCAGAGCTGTCCTTCTGGATCATCCTTGTCGAATACCTCAACACTGCCATCGAGCATGCTGGGGACATGGATTTCATAATCCGCAACGGCCTGTCCGAACTCATGGCGGCTTTAAGCTCCTGATGAAATCCAGACGTCCCTCCGGAGGGGGCTCCGTCTGTTGTATATATTTCTCCCTATTTTAAAAATGGCTGTAAACCTTCTCCCTACTGTTGATTAGATGTCAATAACACTATTTTTAATTGTCATTGTCAAAGCTGTCCTTCTGAAATAGGTTTTCTTGGTATTTTCACAATGTCAGTGGAAGTTGAATTCATGAAGACGCCATGCAGATTTATTTCTTTGGGAGATTCTCTAAGAGTACTTTAGAAGGAGAAGATCCTAGAAGGATGGGAAAGAGAGGTAACTATATTACAGGTTTCTCAAAAACGAAACTTCACTTGTATTTTCAGATAACATTTTTCTCGTATTACAAAAAGCTCGTACACCAAGTACCATAGGTGCCTCTTTATAGATTAAAAATCTGTCGAATTTTCCTTATTATATATTTAATCAAAACTGTTTACACAATATTTAACTATATATAAGAAATGAAATATTTTTGCACAAATGCTTCTTTTATAAATATATATAAACTCTTTTCAATAGAGCAATCCATAAATAGATCTTTAAATAAAAAGGCATTGATGTATCAAAATATAATTTATTTACCTATTGACTTAATGTGGCGCTGAGTTTGTTGTTGACATAAATATGTTATAATACATTGAAAAAGGTTGGCGTTCAGCCAACTGAATTATTAGCATATAAATTATATTTTGATCCAATATATGCCTTTTTATTTATATTGTCACAAAGTATTTTAATTCAGCTATTTTGTAGATATGTAAATGTTCTAACTAGTTTTCTCTTAATTCATTTTTTTTGTTTGGGTTTATGTAAATATTTGACGTCAATTGTTGCGCCTTCTACTATGTAAATATTTGAGGATTAGTTTTTATTATTAGGCTGACTGTCTAGAGTAATATAGGATAAATCATATAGTTGTTGTCGGCTTTTTCTGTTTGACAGTGTGTTGAATAAAACTTACTTATTATACATATAATATTTGGATGCCCTTGCTTAGAGAAACAGAGGAAAGAAATTTTGGGTGACTTACCCTGGTCTCAACCTGACTGCCAACAAATTTGCAGCTGGATGAACACACTGGTGGTTGATCAGGGTCTCTCCCTCAGTTTATATAAATTCTACAAGGCTGCAGTCAATGTCCGTTGGAGAATAATGGATTCGCCGAATGTCGTGGTTTGCTTGGAGGAAGAAAGCGAAGATTGAATGCGGCTGATTCCACACTAGCCCTCTCAAAGATATCCTAACCTTGACATATTCTAAACATTGGTACTTTAATTTAAATATTTGATCATGTACGGTTCCTTTTGCTCTGTAGGTTTATTTTTTTGTATATATGGTTATATTTCTTTTTGTTTGTTTTTTCTTTCTTCGCTCTTTTCTTTTTCCTTATTACTTCTTGTATTCTAGTTTTTACTTTTGAAATATCTTCCTTTGCTAAATCCCGTAGAGGGGAATCATGTATAGGGCTGGATGCCCCAATAAAAAAGGCTTGTGTGTGTGTGAATAAAACTTACTTTTGAGTTTGCTTCGTGATTCCGTGGCTTACCAGCGACAGAATTAAAGAAAAGATCGTAACAATATAACAACAACAAACAACAAAAAGGCTTTTATTAGGGCCCATTGCCCTGTATGGATTCGCCATACAACAACAAAACAATACAGAATTTTTTTCTCCCTCTTCCAATGTGCACGTGAGCCTTTATTTAAAAAGGGATTTATTTACACATCTGTTCTAAACTTTCCTCACTACCACTTTTGCGTATGAATTTATTTATAATTGATCTGTAGAAATTATAGAGTTCTATTCCTATATTTTTCTCTTTTCTGAATATTTCTCAGCGTCTGCAGTGGCTTGCTAAATCTCCAGAAGGTGTTTTTAAGAGTTTTTTTCTTTTTAATTATATATATATATTACAAAAAAGATTTTCTGTTGATTTTGGAATATTATTTAGATATATTTAGGAGATATAGAATTATTACTTGCTGATTAATTTGAGGATACATAAGTATATATGTTTGTGATTTGCAGTCGTAGAAAATATATTAATAAAATAAAGGTTGAATCACAATTTATTTAATTGTGCTGATATAATTAATAAAGTACTACCTGACTTAAAGCGTAAGAATAAAAAAAACAAAAGACGTATTTACATATCTACAGAAAGATTTGAGCTGCCCATCGGGAAACAACAACAATAGTTTTATATAGGGAAAACTGCGACATCTGGTGGTCGATTTAAACAGAGTAATTTGCTCTAGCATTTATAATTTTAAAATAAAATATAATTTTTATATAACATACTAGACGGGTGACCCGGGCTTCCCCCCGGGATTGACCCGTGTGCATATCTACCCGAGTGATATACAGGGTGATCCAAAAGTCCCGCACAACTTTAAAAATTAATAACTCCGCGAATATTTGCGTTAGAGCAATGCGGTAAACACCATTGTGTTCAGGATGCAATGGGATTTTTTATGGCAAATAATGAAAAATTCGAAATTGATTTCAGTTACAATTTTATTCACCAGATGGCGCTCTACCAGATTCGGATATTCAGCGGCCAAATTGTTTGATAAATTGAAAAATATAATTGAACGACAAGTATTTTTCCTTTTTGAATACCAGGAAAGAACCCTAATAATATCAAATAACAAATTAATAAAACACCACTTCGCCAAAAGTATGAAGAATTGGTTAACGATTTTCAAATACAATCAGAAATATGTAAAATAGGCAAATGCAAATTAAAACATGTAGCAAAAATATTTATATTTTATATGGGGTTTTGTGAAATAGATTGAATGTTTGAAAATAACTGCTGATATCAATACACGAATTTTTGATATGTTAATATAGTACCAAAAATTATGATGGCACTACTAATAGGATTTCTTGCTATAAGAAATGTGTAGTTTCTTGACTAATTGGAGCCCCTTGACTATTTAACTGGATATTTGTCATGATCCAACAAATGAAATATAGAGGGGAGTGACAAAATATATTTGTCGTACTTTATTCCAAATATCCTATGGGCTTGTCAAATGTTATCATTGTTTATTATACTGTACACAATTTTAAAAAATGTTTCCCCTCAAATAAAAATAATTTTTAAATCGACCTTTTGCGTTGAAAAACGTGGTAGTAAAATCATTTTGTATTATTTTTTTTCACAAAATTTCTAAAGTTATTGGTATACAGAAAATATTCCTTATGCTATTTCTTCTAATGAGCGAAAAGCGAAAACTAAACATAAGGGGAAAAATTGTGTGTACCAGTGTTATTCGAGAAGTTATAACACTCTGGTTTGCACGACATAATATGTGAGCAAATGACAAACAAAAAATTACTGTTCACAAATAAAAAAAGATAGTCAAGATGTGAGGACAGCATTTATTATACCCATATCCCAACACAAAGAGCTGCAAAATATTGGTAGATAATATAATACATGGCGGCTTATATAACACATGAGGTAACTGCCTTCTCTCTTGTATTAGGTCACAATCCTTGCTCAATGTGGCACCCTTCATTCTCAATCACCGCATGCAAGCGATAAATGACAGAATGGACAGCATTAAATAACTTATCTGTTGAAATTGATAAAACGTGCCATCTGATAGAAGCCTTCAACATGGCCAATGTGGTAGGCCAGCATCGATAAACACATTTAATGTACCCCCATAAACAAAAATCGCAAGGCGTCAAGTCTGGTGTTCTTGGAGGCCACTGGTATATAAAGTGGCGACTTATCACACGATTTTCACAGAACGTATCCTTCAGCAATTGTTTGGCACCTCGGGAGATATGAGGAGGTCCTCCATCTTTCATGAATGTTATTTTGCTTAGTGCTTTTGCCCTGCAATATGGGAATACCCTTTTCTCTCAAAAGTTGGACATAACGTTCATCGGTTACAAAAACGGTTTTAAAAGTTCTTCCATTGATTTTTCAAAGAAAAATGGCCCAATAATAAAAGAAGTGAACCCACACAAAACTGTAACTCTAGGCTGGTAAAGTGGCATTTCTGTAAAAATCCTAGGGTTGTCTGTTGCCCAAATGCGGCTGTTTTGAATGTTAAAATCTCCGTTTAGAGAAAGTGAGCATCATCTGTCCACAGAACATTCGACAGCCAGTTTTTATCAATATCAATTCGCCGGAAAACCCATGCAGCGAATTCTTGACGCATCTCAAAATCGCCAACTTTCAGCTCGTGAAATCTTTGAATTTTGTATGGGTACACACAATAGAGACATTAAGTGAATTGTCTTCGGATATCACAATCATACTCGGCGAATTTAACGCCAAAAGTTCAATTTGGGGATCACCTGTCCTGGATAACAAAAGTCAGCAGGTTGAGGACATGCTAACAGACCTCGACCTTACACCGTTAAATAACGGAGAGAACACCTATCTAAGTCCACAGGCACAGAATCCGCAATAGACATCACAGCGATAAATTACAACATCGCACCCACAACACAATGGAAAATCATGAGAGGTGCAATCAGTGACCACAGACCAATTTTAACAACCCTAAACTTCAAAATTGAGAATGTCCATTAGAATAAAAGAACATGGAACTTTAGGAAAGCCGACTTGAAAATAATTCACAGAAAAGCTTGAAGAACTGTGCAACGCAAAATTGAATTACAGAACGCTTGACAAAAACTTGGAAAAATTCTCTTCGAACATTTCAAAATCTGCAAAAGCATCGATACCTAGAGGTAGACGTAAAGACCTGTGGATACCTTACTGGAAGGACCACAACATCGAGGCAGTGATTTCAGAGAGAGAGACAATATTAATGAACTTCTTAAAAAAATAAAACAGAAGAAAACAGAAAGAACTCATTGAAATTAGTCACAAAATAGAACAAGAAATTTGGATATGCAAACAAGAAAAATGCCAGAATTCTGCGAAAAAATGGATCCAAGAAAGGACAGCCAACATTGGAATATGATTAGAGTGTTAGAGAACAATCAACACCAACACCAATCCTCTAATACTCTAACCGATATGAATAGAACAGCGCGAACGAGAACAAACAGATGGCTGACATAATTGCTGAATATCTTTCAAGCACTTCCATACTTAACTATACGAATGAAGACAGGACTCTAAAAATAATATAAACCAGTTAGTTAAACAAGCAAGAAACTTCCATCGACAAGGTATTTTCTCCAGAGACTTCACACTGAATGAGCTAAACATATCAATAAAAAAATCCAAGAGGTCACCAAGAGATAATCTAATCTTTGGTTGACTGATCAAACACTTTGAAGACAAAGCTAATAATCAACTCCTACGAATACTGAACATTTCATGGCAAACTGGTAAACTACCAAAGAATTGGAAGATATCAATTATAGTGCCAATACTGAAGCCAAACAAAGATGCCAAGGAATACAAGAACTATCGGCCAATTGCTCTCACCAGCAAACTTTGTAAAATACCAGAACGAATTATCCACTCTAGGCTCATATCTGGCTTACTAACAATAATAAAATAAACCTCTACCAAACTGCCTATAGATCCCAGCACTGTACGACTGATCAACTGTTTTACTTCTGTCAATCAATAATAGATTCTTTTCAGGAAAAACCGCCAAAGAAGACCACGGCTATATTCCTTGATATGACCTCAGCTTTTGATCGAGTGTGGAGGGAGAAATTACGTGAAAAGCTGCACAACATCGGAGTAAGAGAAAAACCTTAATCTGGATTGCAGACTTCTTAAGGGGAAGAAGGTTAAAGGTTCGGGTCAATGGAGAATTTTCCAAGGAAGGAAGAACATGGGCTGGTGTAACTCAGGGATCTGTGCTCAGTCCTCTACTCTATCTGCTATATATTAACGACATCTATCCTTACCTCACTGAAGACACAAAGGTTGTCTGTTATGCAGATGATATAGCCATATGGCACACAAGTAGCAGCATAGAAAAATCGTGAAAAATACTGAACACATCAATGAGAGGACTGGAGAAGTGGGCAATGGAACTCCAAATGACCATAAACCCAATAAAACCAAACCTATGCGTCTTCTCCACTCACAGGGAAAAAGGCATAAATATAACAAAAAATAAGCATAAACAAACAAATGATTGATAAAATTAGAAATCTACGTATTCATCGTAGATCGCAAAATGCGTGGTGTCGCTGGAGACCCACTGGCGATTCTCCACAAACTCTGCAGCGCTGGAAGAGGCGCCATATTCATTGTACATAGTGTATATAATGCATATTATATTTTTTTTAATAGTGCAGACTGTGCATGTATTGACAAGATGTCAACAAAATTATTTTAATTATTATTGATGAGGAATTGGAATTTTCAGAACACATAATTAGCACCTCAAATAGAACTATCAGAAAACTAAACATTCTGAGAAGGCTATGTGGAACAAATTGGGGAGCAAAACCCAGAATTCTCAGAACAACATATACCACCTTAATAAGGCCGATAATGGAATATGCAACACCGGTCTGGGCTCCCTCAAGCTCATCACTAAAAGTAAGACTAGACAGTGTTCAAGCAAAAGCGGCCAAAATAATCACTGGTGCTGTTTCATCCACCAACAATGAGAAAATTCAGAAAGAATGTGTTCTAGACCTACTCGCTCGAAAGCAGAAGACAAAATAAAAACAACTTGGATCGGCACTTCGGAAACGAGGAACCAAAGGACGAGATCTCTCTGACCACTTGTGGTTTGGTAGATCCGCCCTTTTCTGAGAATGAGGTGAAACTGACGGCTTTCAAGTTCGGGAAAAGGAAATCTCCTGGTCCCGAAGGGATCGATAACACGGTCGTGGAAGCCCTGGTAAGGATGCACCCATCGCTTCTTTCCAGGTTATTCAATAGGTGCCTGGACACTGGTACTTTTCCTGAGGCATGGAAGGTTGCCCGAGTAGTGCTTCTCGAAAAGTCTGGTAGAAAGGGTAATTCTCCTAATGATTATCGTATGCTTTCTTTACTAGCGTGTCTAGGTAAGGTCCTAAGATGTCAACAAAATTATTTTAATTATTATTGATGAGGAATTGGAATTTTCAGAACACATAATTAGCACCTCAAATAGAACTATCAGAAAACTAAACATTCTGAGAAGGCTATGTGGAACAAATTGGGGAGCAAAACCCAGAATTCTCAGAACAACATATACCACCTTAATAAGGCCGATAATGGAATATGCAACACCGGTCTGGGCTCCCTCAAGCTCATCACTAAAAGTAAGACTAGACAGTGTTCAAGCAAAAGCGGCCAAAATAATCACTGGTGCTGTTTCATCCACCAACAATGAGAAAATTCAGAAAGAATGTGTTCTAGACCTACTCGCTCGAAAGCAGAAGACAAAATAAAAACAACTTGGATCGGCACTTCGGAAACGAGGAACCAAAGGACGAGATCTCTCTGACCACTTGTGGTTTGGTAGATCCGCCCTTTTCTGAGAATGAGGTGAAACTGACGGCTTTCAAGTTCGGGAAAAGGAAATCTCCTGGTCCCGAAGGGATCGATAACACGGTCGTGAAAGCCCTGGTAAGGATGCACCCATCGCTTCTTTCCAGGTTATTCAATAGGTGCCTGGACACTGGTACTTTTCCTGAGGCATGGAAGGTTGCCCGAGTAGTGCTTCTCGAAAAGTCTGGTAGAAAGGGTAATTCTCCTAATGATTATCGTATGCTTTCTTTACTAGCGTGTCTAGGTAAGGTCCTGGATAGCCTACTAACTCAGCGACTGAAGCACTGGCTAGAAAGTAATGAGCTCCTTTCCTCTTTCCAACATGGTTTTAGGGAAGGGAAGTCCACAACAACAGCTCTGAACGAGGTATTAGAGGGGGTTGAGATGGGCTTAAATAAGGGTGCTTGGGTTCTTTTCGTGGCCCTGGACATTGATGGCGCGTTCAACTCCATGAACTTGAACAAGCTGATGAGAAATTTGATGGACATGGGTTGTCCTGATAATTTGTGCAGCTTGGTTCGTGACTTCCTGAGGGATAGACGGATTAGCCTCAGTTTTGGTGGGTGGAAGTTGGAAAGAAACTGTGCTAGGGGTTGTCCCCAGGGCTCTTGCTGCAGACCTATTCTGTGGAATATCCTGGGAAACACCGTTTTCCAGGAGGAGCTCCCTGAGGGAGCCAGGCTGGTTCTCTATGCTGACGACCAGTTCCTCATCATTGGGGCTGCTTCGAGAGCGAAGGCTGAGAAGTGTGTTGAAACCTCTCTCCAAATTCTCTCGAACTGGGCCCATGACTCTGGCCTTAAGTTCAATATCTCCAAAACTAAAGCCCTCATTTTTAAGCCTAGGGACATAAGAACTAAAAGGAAAGGGATCAAATGGGAACACAAGCCGGCTATCGGGATCGAAGGACGGAGGGTAGCGTTGGTCAATAGGATGACCATCCTGGGGGTGGTCATTGATGACAAGATGGGTTGGCAATACCAGGCGGAGGAGATGGTGGCGAGAGGCAGGGAGGCGTTGTGCAGGCCTGTCCTGGTTGGATCTCAACAGGGGGGGGAGAAGGAGGGTACTATTTTTAGGAACCTCTGCCTCTCCTGTGTCGAGCCAATCCTGCTATATGCTTCCAGGGCTTGGTGTCGCCGAAACAGGGATCAGAAGGTGGCGACTACTCTAGAGAGAGTGCAGAGGACAGCGGTACTCAGAATCACAGAGGGATAACGCACTACCAGCAGTGAGGCCTTATTGGTCCTCGCTGGTCTTATTCCCCTGGGGTTGAAACTAGAGGAGGAGACCATCAGACAGAAGATCTAAGAGAACAAGGAAGATGCCCTGGGACTTGAAGCGGGTGCCCTGGAATGGAAGAGGGACCCAAGAAAGCCTCCTCAGTGGTTGCCAAAGTGGAATTGGAGTCCTGGAGAGCGGACAAGGAATGGCACGGAGGTTTTCACTGATGGGAGTAGGTCTGGAACCAATACTGGAGCTGGGGTAGTGATTTTCACTAATGGAGAGCTGATCTTCCAAGAAAGTTTAACACTCAGAGTGGACGAATTGGTCTTTTTAGCCGAGCTGGTTGCGATCAGGGTAGCCCGCAGAGTGTGTGCCGAGAAGAACTTCAGCCCGGACCGCCTCTATTCAGATTGTATGTCGGCCCTCGTCGCCATCAATCTGGAGAAAGGGCAACTCGCGCATCAAATAATCCAGGAGCTGGAGATGATAACGCGGGCTCCGGAGCTCCCTTGGTTTAGGAGACACAGCCTCATCGAAGGTAATGAGTTTGCAGACAGGATCT
>CP092872.1:77192978-77319433 GCA_030710605.1 Cordylochernes scorpioides
ATGTATACCAGGCTTTCTGTCTTTGGCCTTCATCAGTATACGAGTATGCGCTGCTTCCATTTCATAACATCCTTCGAAAAGAGTTATAAAATTTGTCGAATTTGCTAAAGAAATGTTTAACCGTTTTTAGGGCTGATAACAACATAAAGAGAGTTGGGTAGGATTATATTCATACACATATGAAATTTCGCATTTATTTATATACACAGTCTAGCCTGATTAAGAACAAAAACTAATGGAATATAAATACATATTTTATTATCCAATAGGCCATAGATTTTAAATATATACAATCATTCAAATATCCTCCCTTATTTTTGCCACAGGATCTCAAACGTTCGGGCCACTGATCAATGGTGGCACGCACCTTTTCTAAGGGTATTTCTTTCATTGCTCTCACCAATGCTGATTTCAATTTATCCAAATTATGATATCTTTTATAGCACACCTTCTCCTCTAAATATGCCCACAAACTGTAATCAAGGGGGTTTAAATCAGGGCTTCCAGAGGGCCATTCATTGGTCTTTATGAACTCCGGAACATTCGTCTCCAACCATTGTTTAGTTGACTTAGCTTTGTGAGCAGGAGCTGAATCTTGTTGAAATATCCAATGTTCTCCATTAAACATTTTTGTATTCAGAGGCTTTACTATTTGTTACACAATGTCTTATTTATAGTTTTTAGCTGTATTTTTTACCCCTTTGGCACAGAAGTGGAGATCTGTTACACCTTGGTAGCTAACTCCCCACCAAACCATGAGAGTAGAAGGATGGTGACTTTTTCAAGTCTTCTGACTTTCAAAGAAGCTTCTAGAGAGCTACGAGCATATATCCTATCATTCTGACGATTAATCTTTTCCTCGACAGTGAAATATTTCTCGTCTGTGAAAAGGATTCTCTCATGCCACCGACCATCATGCTGCGCCAACAACATTTTTGATCTAACCCTTCTAATATCTCTAAGAGCAGGGGTTATCAAATGACCTGTGCGTCGTTTGAAAGCTCTCAGTCCAAGGTCTTCGTTGATTATCCTTGAAACTATCTTGGAGCTAAATTTATCTGCTTTGCTAAGATCTTTTGTTTGCAGTGTGGATTTCGACGAATTCTTTCGCGAATGGCTTTTATAGCTGCTTGCGTTCGTTGCATGCGAGGTCGACCAGATCTTTCAAGGTCATCAATAGTGCAAGCCTTGTTGACCTTTCAATGATTCGATAAACAAATTGACGCGTAATATTCAAATTTTGTAAAAGTTTAAAAAGGGTGAAAGATTTTGGCCTACCTTGTGTAAGGCTATTAAAACTATAGGGGTTTCTTTAATACCCAAACCCATTATCAAAAAACAAATATATTTCGATTTTTTTCTGAGCACGTGTGCACGAGATATTAAAATAACAACAACTGTATTTTGAATACTTAACGCGGTCAAATTAATTTTTTATCACTGATTTGGTTTTGTAACAATATTTAAGGCTAGACTAAGTATATATATACAGTAAACTCTCCTATAACGCGATTAATATGTTCCGTGTTGTATGAAAACGCGTTATAGGAATTCGCGTTGTACGAAATAAAACTTGTATAACGAGAATGTTGTTAGGGTGAATTATTCTATTTTATAACGCGTTATACGAAAATTCGCGTTGTATAAATAAATTTGTCGCAATTTTTTTATCGCGTTGTACGAAATCGCGTTGTAAAAACTCGCGTTATAGGAGAGTCTACTGTATAGAGATAGCATATTGGCACTTAGTCATGGCGTTTATTTTGACAGGAGAGGCAACCTTGTTTTAATAGATCAATTTCCTCCGGCAAAATTTCCATTTATATTTGTTTATGTAAACACACATTATTTATACACCTATATTTTCCATAAATGATACCTTATATTCTTCATTGAAAACTCTTGATAAAAGCACAAAGAACATTTTAAACTTGAAGAGTATAAATAAAAGACTTTTTTAATTAAAATTTATTGACCTTTATATAGAAGGACGACTCTTTTATAGGTGAAAGAAATTACGGAAAGAATTTTATCGTTTTTTTTACGGTTTGAAAAATACAAGAGGTTATAAATAACGCCCACGTCGTTTTATTTATGTTTCCTACCTTTGAACTTTATAGATTTGTTGGTCTATTTGTTCTGTATATATATATATTCTACGTGTGGGGATATATATTACTCCAGTATGAAAGTATCGCTGTGGAAATGTTTTTTTTTTTTCGAAAAAAAAATATTTATAAGTAATTCTGTGAAACACTTTCAAAGAGAATGCCTAAAAACATGTATCATGTCATTTTCTGATTATGGTCTGTCATTGAGGGTAGGATTCAATGATCCAATATTTATGAAGAGGGTGCTCAGAGAGATGGTCGCTCATGGGAGGTGGTCTTTCAACAGATAGGTCTTTCAGGCAGGTGGTCGTTCAGGAAGGTGGTTGCTCTACATATAGGTCGGTCAGGGGAAGGTCAGTCAATATAAAGTCGCCTAACCGATAATTCGCTCAGGGAGGTGGACGTTCAACAGATAGGTCACTCATGGGAGGTGGTCGCCTCAACTGAAAGGTCTCTCAGGGAGGTGGTCGCTTAACAGAAAGGTCGCTCAGGGAGGTGAACGCTTAACAGATAGATAGCTCTGGGAGGTGGTCGTTCAACAGATAGGTCGCTCATGGAAGGTGGTTGCCTCAACATAAAGGTCACTCAGGGAGGTAGACGTTTAATAGATAGGTCGCTCAGAGAGGTGGTCGCTCATGAAAGAAAAGGCGACTCTGTAGATCCAAAATGAAACAAAAATTCATAATCAATAAGCTATATCAATGCTACACTAAAATAATTATTCAATACTTTTACTGAAATGTACATCAAACTGGTGAAAGGGTCATCTTATTCATCTGTAATTCCTTTCAACAAAAGGTTGTAGCATTACAATTCACCATTTTTTAATAATCTAAGCTCTATAAGCCCTTTTGTGATTAGTTCAGACCAGTACATAGCTCTCAACAACAATTAGGTAATGCATAATTCTATTCTCAAAGCTTATAGTTGTGTTATAACACCAGAATGGCTCCATTATCTCGAAATGCTAAATTTGCCAAAGAAGTACATATTTTCGGAATGCATTGCAGTATATAAAACTTCATTTGTTAATTATTATCAATGCACATAGTTATATACAATATCATAAATAAACAAATTCGTTGATTAAGTTAACAATAAGACTAAGGGAAATGGTTTCTTTTATTTAGTAATTATATTATGATGCATTAGCGCGCCATCTGTTACGAAAATTCGAAACTATTATAGACTCGTATGAGCCAGGCCCTCCCATTAATTTTTCCATTGCAGTAAGGGCAGTAGAAATTGTTTTATTTTTAAAAGAATCTTATGCGACTATAATAGTTTTGAATTTAGTTATTATACATCACAGACCTAAGGATATTTTTGACTTTCAAGAAGTGCATAGAAATAAAGATATTAAATAAGCATATTTACGCAGATTTGGCCTTAAATACCCATTTCTTGGTTTCTCAAGAAGCTTCTGGGACCAAAAATATTTTTGGGCGCAGTGGTACAGCCTACTCCACGCTGACGAGCGCCAACAGCGCGAAACACGTTCGTGGATGGCCTTTCTTGATTTATCAAGAAATTGGGTTGGCCAAATATCACGGAGCAAGTTAAATAAACGTTAGTTTATTTTTGCTTCACTAGATGGCGCTCTGCTATCTAAAAAGCACATGTGCTTGTGGTCAGGATAGTCTCTCTTTATCTTTAAAGATGTCAAGAAGAGACCTGATATGTGCAAAAACGGTTGTACATGAATTATCTTTTTGAAGCTTTTCCTTCAGTCTTCTTGTATTAATTCTAAATACCACATAGAGGATTATATTCCAATCTAAGTTGACAATCGTTTTAATACCTGTCTTGACACATGCATGTCAGTAGATGATCCAATAAAGTATTTCTTGGTCTTGGAGATGATGCATGAATTTTTCAATCTTCGTTAAAAATAATACAAAATAAAATTTTAATGGATTGAGTGGTTAAATTAAGAAAAAGGCATCTGATCATTCAACTGAAAGTTGTTAATGGCTTGCCAATTTGGGGAATATATATCTGTTAAATTAATTATTAAACTTAGTGTGGATGATGAATTCGTAACCTTTTAACTTTACATATGATTTATTATTAATAGCAAGGATATAGGGAGTCGGTTGAAGAATGATCTAAACCGTTGGTTTTCGACCACTACGACCCGGGATCGAATCCCGCGTTGGGCACTTTTTTCTGATAAAAAAAAAAATGCTCCAATGGCCCCCGATTCTCGCAAAAGTCCAACCCCAACAGCGAAGGCCCGATGAGCCAGGCCCTCCCTTTAATTTTTTCATTGCAGTAAGGACAGTAGAAATTGTTTATTTTTTAAAAGAATCATACGCGTCTATAATAGTTTAGAATATTGATAACATATGGCGCGCTAATGCTAAGGTTAGAAATAATCGTTATTTCTTTTTAAAATAAATTACAATTTTTCGTTTAAAAGAAACACGTGCGGGATAATTTTCAAATGTCGTTATAGAATTATAAGCCGAATTATATTGTATTATAATAGAGTTGTTTAATCAAATATTCAATAAAATAAACAATTTTATTGCGATATATTTCTATTATGAATAAAGGAATCTCCTACTATCCTCACTGCGAAGGTAAAATCAGATATAAGCAGAATAACCGAAAATATTAATAAACCAGTTTGGTTAATCAAATTGGTGAAACCTCTAGGTGAGTTCACCACTAATGAACTAGACCCTCCCAAAGGTTTTCTATCACAGTGATTTCATTAGAAATCTATGTATTATGATGCATTAGCGCGCCATCTGTTATCAATATTCGAAACTATTATAAACGCGTATGATTCTTTTTAAAAATTAAACAATTTTTACTGTCCTTACTGCAATGGTAACAAAATGAAGTCTAGCATCAGTATCACTATAAAAGGAAGTTCCATAAAAGCAATATAACAGCGGTATGGTAGATTAAACTGACGAAACCGCTGGGAGGGTTCACCACTGATGAACCAGGCCCTCCCATTAATTTTTCATTGCAGTAAGGACAGTAGAAATTGTTTATTTTTAAAAAGAATCATAGGCGCCTATAATAGTTTCGAATATTGAGAAATCTATGTATTATTTATAAAATGAAAATACCTAAAATAGTTTCATTTCTAATAAATAGATGGCGCTGCTTGTGTTGCTTGTTGAAGTATCATTAATAGAATCACTCTTTCATTCCGATAGAAGCTAAAGGTTAGAAGGAATGGTTGTTTATGTATGAGTGGTAGAGGATTAGCTATTCAATTGGGAGAGATACTCTGAATTAAATATATATCTACTAGTGTGTTCCAGGTATCTTATTTCATTAATCAGATGTACACTAGACTGTTAGCTTCTCGTATATACCACAGGGTAAGTGGGGGATATATCTAAACCGAAATACTGTAGAACTTCCCTGTAAAGGACAACACCTAATTGTAGAGCCAAAGTGTCCTTTAGAGAGAGATGTCTTCTTACCGGTGAGTTTCTAGATAGTAAAAATGGTAATTTTGCAAATTAAAACTGTCTTTTGTAGAGATGTGTTTCCTAGTATGAGTGTCCTCTCATAGAAGTTCTACTGTGCATCTTTTTAAAACGAAATTAACTTCAATTTAATAGTATTGTCACAGTCTTTCTATTTTTTACATACTTTAACATTATGGTCAGTACCTAAATCTCTGTGTTCCATGAAATCAAACCTTTATTTAGAATATTTTAGAGTATTTGCAGAGCTATACACGTTTTTATTCAAGTAACTATATGAATATATAAATTATTAAATGAAAAAGACAGGCAGAAAGAGAGAGAGACAATTGAAACACTTTTATTGACATCTAGACAATAATATATTTTAAATAAATAAAATAATAAGATTATATGCAATGATTTATGAGTGAGGAAGACTCCACCACCTTGATAGGGTCCTCCTCCAGACTAGGAGGTGGTCTTCTTGGACCCCTGCATCTTCAGGCCCAAGATATTTTCTCTAGAGAGAGTGAAAAAGAGGAATTTTTACATACTTTACATTATAGTCAGTACCCAAATCTCTGTATGCCATGAAATTAAACGTTTATCTAAAATATGTTAGGGTATTTGAAGAGCGCTACATGTTTTTTCTTCAAGTATATTATTGAGTATATATATAATATTAAATGAGAGATTGAAACTGATTTATTACAATATCCATACATGAGTATATAAGGTTTATTTATATTTATCCATCAAATCAGACGCGATATCCCTACAAGGGATGCTTGCGTCAATAACAACACTAAATTCAGATACTATATTACAAAAAAATAAAATTAAAATAATTACAAGATTTGAAAAGATAAGAAAGAGAACATTAAAATCATTCTTGATTTTACATCACAACCAACAAAATAAACAAACCAAAAATATACAAATAGGTAATAATTAAGGTTTTTTTTAACCAAGAGAGAAAATCATAAATGTATTTACAGAATTTTCTAAATATAAAATACGAGTCCTTACTATTTAAAAACATAAAAAGATCCTTGTATTCGATGTTTTCCCTGTTTCTGTAGTTCTGGAAGATTGGGCACTCAAGAAGCAGATGACTGGAATCCTGCTTTCTCTTTCCACATAAACATCCCGGATCGTCTATAGCTCCTATTCGAAACAGAAAATCTCCGAAATTTCCATGACCAGTAACGAATTGCACATTGTAAAAGTCAGGGGGGAAATATTTTGGAATGCCCAAAGGGAAAAAAGAGACGAAAGTGATCACTTGTATTAGAAAACATATATTCCATTCTTGTTCTTAAAAATCCATTTATTATTGAAGGAGAATGTGGACTGAACGTTCGTTGGTCTTCCTCGCTTAGTTGGTCCAATTCATATTTAATCAATCTTGATTCGATAAAATCAGTCAGGAATGGGATCTCTGCCAGACAGTGGACACAATTTGAGGAAGATGTTTTAAACGATCTAGTAACCCAAAGAACAATTTGGTATTGCATCGAAATTAATTTTAATATAAGGTTGAATACAGAATAAATATGAATATGATTATATAATGATGAATATATGAATAAATAGATATAAATGGATAAAAATAATTGATAAAATATACATGTATATAAAAATATATACAAGGTCTTGATTGGTGGTGCCCACTGCGGGAAAGACTCCGCCACCGATGGACTGCGAGAGTTCTTTCCCACAGAGTGGGCAGGTCTAGGTGTTGGCTGGCGTTACCCAACTCAAGACCAAGATGGTACTTGTAGATGGTAGCCTTCACCAGACTTGTTAGTTTCACTGCCACGGAATGGAGGCCGACGCCGAAGAGCCAGGCCTGCAAATCAAGAGAGAGAGTTATGATTTGTTCCCTTTTAAGTACGTAAATATGTAAATATTCATTAGAGAGAAAGAGAGAAGTTTTTACATACTTTATCACTATAATCAGTACCTAATTCTCCTTGTGCTGTGAAATCAAAAGTTTGTCTAGAATATTTTGGGGTATTTGCAGAGCTAAACGTTTTTTATTCAAATAAATAATTGAGTATATATACATCATTAAAATTATATATTCACTCAGTTATTTCGGTACAAATATTGAGTGAGATGCTTATTTAAACGGCCACTAGTGTCGACGTGCAGCCAAATGTATCAATCTGTTAGGTTAGGTTAAGTTAGTTTCAAATTATAAAAGTAAACATAATGTCAATTTTACATTGTAAATACAAGAAACGCTTCACCTCTCACGATTTATACATTTGATAATATATGTAAATTATCTTAATTGCATGGCTATTATTATATATTGAATAAATACTTTATACTGGGGTTGGGAAATATCTATATATTTCTTTTATATCATTTGCAATATTATAAACAGAAAAATATTGAATCGCCACAATTTATGTACATAAGGAAGTAAAACTAATTGATTTTTTATTCGATTTTCTCTCTCTCTGTTAAACAAACAGATTTAATTACGCCTTTTATCATATTTTGAGACCTTTTTAATCCTTCTAAACACTTCAGTAGAAGAGATTTTAAATTCGAAAGCTTAGGAAAGCATTCACTCTCGCTAAATTCGGCTATATTGAGCATATTCGGCTATGTTGAAGGTTATATTCTAAAAATCAATGGTTCAAGGACACTTACATCAGAGATTAATTCAAAACGTGATACGCTAACCTATGCACATTGAATTCTGTGGCCACTGGCCATGCGTCGGACCTGGAGTATAGGAGCTCCATCTATACTTCATTCCTGTGGTGAATCTGTATAAGACCGGTGGTCTTAAAAAGGCTGCATATGTAATTCAGAATGTATTCATTTTTCACGTCACATATGGGGTTTCTATTTATTGATACCCCATTTATTGGAATTGGTTGAGCCAACTTGGCTAGGAACTCAGCATAAATTGGACAGACCACCCATAAGTCTAAAATAAAATTCTCTATTCACAAACCCCCCCTCATTTATTATATTGAATGGCCTTAGTTGGGCGATCTGCCCAGCATTTCCTGAAATGCTTTCATATTTATTGGCAAACATAAACTTTGGATACAACCCATATTCTCTTATTTTATTACATAATACCATTTAATTTATAAATATAATATTTGATGATAGATGTATAAAAAGAAACACATTGCTAAAAACATTTAATTATTATACATTTTTTCGATAAAATAATCCCATGAATCAATTTCTTGCCTGAAAGTTTGATATATTTTTAAATAAAAAATATTTTTAAAAGAAACTTTTCCCTGGATGCTTAATGTTCTTATTTTAATATTATAAATTTCATAAATGAATTTGTTAATATACACTGCGTGACATTGAAAATGGAACACCAAGAAATAGTGGCCAGAAAGTGATGAAACTCGGCAGACAGAGAGAGACAGGGACGAACAATAAGTGATCTTTATTTCAAAATGATAGTCATAATACAGAGCGAGAACGGCGTCGGCTTAGTAGCAAGTAGGACCACCGCGGACGGCGATGCACGCAGCAACACGTCTAGGTAGAGAGTCAATCAGAGTACGGATGGCGTCCTGAGGGATGGCTCTCCATTCCCTCTCAACCATTTGCCACAGTTCGTCTTCTGAACGCGGCTGTGGCAAGGCATGCAAACGGCGTCCAATGATGTCCCAGACGTGCTCGATTGGTGAGAGATCAGGAGAGTACGGTGGCCAGGAAGCATCTGTACATCTTGCAGAGCTTGTTGGCTAATGCGAGTAGTGTGCGGTCGGGCGTTATCCTGCTGATAAAGGGCATTGGGTACCCCCTGAAGGTAGGGGAGTGTCACCGGTCGCAGCACATCATCAATGTATCGTTGGCCGTCATAGTGCCCTGAATGCGAAGTAAAGGTGACCTGGAATCATACGCGATTGCGCCCCAAACCATGATTCCACGTTGTCGCACGGTGGGGCAATCCACAATTGCTGCCGGATTGGTCCTTTCTCCACGTCGACGCCACACGCGTACACGGCGACTATCACTGGACAAGCAGAAACGCGACTCATCTGAGAACACGACCCTGTGCCATTCCGTCATCCACGTCGATCTAGCCCGGCACCATTCCAAACGTTGGCGCCTATTCGGTGGGGTCAATGACAGTCTTCTTAGTGGACGGCATGAGTGCAAGCCATTAGCAACCAATCGACGGGAAATGGTTCTGGTCGAGATGGAATGATCTAGGGTGTCTTGCACATGTTGCAGGATGGCGGTACAACTGGCTTGTGGGGCCGCCACTGCTTGTCGAAGGATACGCCGATCCACACGTGCAGACGTCACTCTGGTTGCACCGACATTCCTATAAATTGCCACATTTCCTTGATCCAACCATCTTTCCACAGTCGGTGCACCGTGGACGCACCAAGGTGTGTATCAGCTGCGATTTGACGTATGGACCAACCTGCCCTTTTCAGTCCGATCACCATGCCCCTCGTAAAAGCGTCTGTCTGCTTGAACTGCCTCCGTTTACGATGACCTGGCATTCTCTGTTATTACACGTGTCTTTTGACACAAGAACAAAATTTCTACAATGATTTTCCTTGAAGAAATAACGACACGAATACTGTCCTTTCTGCAAGTTCCTTCCCTTATATCTTACTCCATGTGCGCACGAGAGCTGCGCATTTTACATCATTTGCATAACTCGGTTAGGCGCGTCTACCCTGAAATTTGCATAATATTCTGGCCACTATTTCTTGGTGTTCCATTTTCAATGTCACGCAGTGTGGCTTTGATATGAAACCAATTTTTGCTGAAGAGCTTTGCCTAATTCAATTTCTTCTTTTTTTTTCATTTTATTAATCAATCAGGCGCGATATTGATATATTTGCGCCTATTACAGAGGAAACAAACAAAACAACAACAACCAAAAAACAAATTGATACTTAGAATTAAATATTTACAAATTTACATGTATTATTCGACAGAGTTCATAAAATTTATATAGACAAAGTGGCAGATGTAAGATAGTTAAATCATTTAGATCAGGGAACAATCGATGTCTCACTTCTGCAAAGTTCGGACAGTCATAGATAAGGTGAAGAGCAGTTTGTTCAGTTTCTCTGCAGGAAAAATTTGGGTTTCTGATAGAATTTTTTTATGTAAGTATATCTGGAATTTTCCGTGTGATGTGACAAATTGAGTGACTATATAAAATTTGGATGGAACGTAATGCAAATTCTTGTAATTATTTGTATACACTTCTACAGACCTATAAGCTTATGAGCATAGGTTCACTAAACACCCCTAAGCTGCCTTCCTTAGTAAATACATGGTATATAAGAGGACCAATCTAATACAAATATAATACGATGCACTAGCGCGCCATCTGTTATCAAATTACAAAACTATTTTAGAGGCGTAATATTCTTTTTAAAATAAAACAATTTCTACTGTCCTTACTGCAATGGAAAAATTAAAGGGAGGGCCTGGCTCATCACTATAAAAGGAAGTTCCAAAAATGCAATATAACAGCGGTATGGTAGATTAAAACTAGCGAAACCGCTGGGAGGGTTCACCACTGATGAGCCAGGCCCTCCCTTTAATATTTCCATTGCAGTAAGGACAGTAGAAATTGTTTTATTTTAAAAAGAATATTACGCCTCTAAAATAGTTTTGTAATTTGATAACAGATGGCGCGCTAGTGCATCGTAATATAATTGTTCAAATAAAAGACACAATTTAATATTTGCGGAAGAGCGATTGCTCGAAGCATATTATATATTTATAATTATATGTAATTCTACTGTCCTAAAAGCTTATGTCCATAGTTCATCTAAAATACCCATTCAAAGAGTCAAGCATCAGTATCACTATAAAAGGAAGTTCCAAAAATGCAATATGTAGAAGGCGGAATAAATTGTTACCAAAAATGCAATATAACAGCGGTATGGTAGATTAAAACTCGCGAAACCGCTGGAAGGGTTCACCACTGATGAGCCAGGCCCTCCCTTTAATTTTTCCATTGCAGTAAGGACAGTAGAAATTGTTTTATTTTAAAAAGAATATTACGCCTCTAAAATAGTTTTGTAATTTAAACAAATATAATAGTTGGTGGACGAGTAGGTAACACCCTCGATTCCCGACAGTCATATGAACGGGGATTGAATCCCGCGTTAACATTTTGTTTAATATGTGAATAACCTTTACATGTTATTCATTGTTGAAATTATCATAAATTAGGTGCCTTTTTGAGCGGTACCTGATAAATTTATTTTTGAACCGAATCCAATACAATAGTAGAGCTGTCTAGAGATTAATTTGGCAAACCGCTGAGAGGGTTCACTACTAATGAGCCAAGCCCTCTCATTCAATAACTTTTTTCATTGCAGTAAGGTCTGTAGAGATAATATTTGATGATATACGTAAAAAAGAAACAAATTGCCAGAATATTAATTGTAACAAATTCTAAAGATAGATAGCAATTAGATTTTATATGAATCATATATTACAAATATAGAAGATTTCGAAGTAAATCGTGTGCTATAATATTTAAACATGTTTAAATAGAATATTTTAACACGCCATCTATAGGCAGAAAATCGAAACTATATGTTTAGCGCAAACTTTGTTCTCTCATTTTTAAAATGAAAAATAAATTTCTCTACTGAATAATAGAATACATTCTACTGAATAATATGTTTACTAAATAGGACATTAGAGTCCGTCGACACATGCAACCGGACGTTTAAAAAATAATCAGCTCTAAAAATGTGTCTGTAATAGAATTTAACTATATTCTCACGCCTCTAAAATATACCATTACAGAATGAGGAGTTCTAGTGTTAGATTCCTATAATACGATGAAATAAAATGCATCTTTGATTGGCTTATTAAGGTCACGTGATAGTACAACAACTGATCAGAACCAATCAGTTTACTGTCACGTGATCGTAATCGGCCAATCACTGCTCAGATAAAACAGATACCCTATATAAATGTATAATGCATAATCAAAATACATTTTGATTTAATCAATAAGGAATCAAGGGTTTATTTTCTCATTTCTTTTATTTCTCGAGCTTTCAGGCCAACATGCTCTCCAACACGGAGATTCCAAAGTACTACTTCTGTATATATATATATGTAGTAATCCCGAGGTGGAATGTACTGGGCAGTCGTGGTAGTGGGTGCGTGATGGGATTCCCGCACTGGGACAGCAAGAGACAGAGGCAGGTCTAGATGGTAACTCCAAGAAGGTAGAGGTAGACCACGGACGAAGACAGTCGGACCACGGGCGTCACGGGTGCCCTACATCGCGGATAGGGGTGAGAAACCCGACCGTATGACGGCGTCGCTCTGAAAACCAACTAACTGAACCACTCCTAACTTTGTCCCATCTTGGGGGACCTTATATATTGGACGCTCGCAGATGGCGGCGAGTTCTGATTGGTTCCCGTAATCACGCCACCTGTCAAGCGCTGGGTTATTAATTATGTCTGGCCACCTGTTCGGCCACCTGCTGACGGGGGAATGAACTCATTAGCATAAACACCTGTTAGTCTGGGTTGTTTATCACGTCTGGCCTTTGTCGTCTGGACTACCTCTACTCCTTTTGTTTTATTTGTCACTTCTATTATTCCAAGTTTGATACATATTTTTACATAGGTATGGTGTTATAACAAATATTAGAATAAGGCTGTGAACTATATTACTCAAAATATACTACAGAATGTGTCCCCGGTGATGAAGGTTTGGTTGGGGGAATGACATGTAATGAATGATAACCTAACAAACCTATTATAAAAAATAAAAGAAATAATTTGTATACAAATTAGTTAAAATTATTATGAAGTTACAAGTTAAAAAGAGAAAGATGTTGTAAGGGTGGTGTATCAATAAAAACGTACGAAATGAATGATAAAAGATTAAGAGAAGGTATATAATACAAAATGGTAACTATGGTAAAATGAATCGTACAAGGGAAATAATATCTTATTGTATTAAAGATGAGAGAAAAAAATGAAGTTAGTTTATTGACTGAGCTTATAATGTGACGCTAAGGTTGAAAAAGGGAAAGGGGGTAACTGAGCATGTTTCTGCAAAAGTAGTATCCCAAGCATCCTGCAATGCAATGCGAACTTGTTTAAGTAAGGCATTGTTTTCATTAACAGAAGGCCTAAGATATTCCGTCTGCATCATTAGCTCAGACAGTGGAAAGAGGTGGGAAGATTGATGGAGGTAAAGGGGAGAGGTAGAGGTAAGAGGGATCCCTGTTGTCCATAATGATTGTGCCCGGTTGAATTGTGAAAAAAAAGTGAAAAGTTGAAAAAATGATGAATTGATATGATGCGTCGGGCGATGAGAAAAAAAATAAAAATATCGCGCTGGATATCCTGAACTCATTATCGGGAATGGTATAGCGAGGAAGGATTGTTCCAGTCGGATTAATCATTGAAAAAAAACAAAAAATGTTCGGCGAACTGGAATCCCTTGGAAGGTTGGAGGTTTGAAAGATGCGGAAAAGGAGAGGTGGGTGTAAGAGAATTATTGCTTTCAATTTTGATTGTGTCCGGCTTGTGTGGTGAAAAGAAAAAGATGAAAAATGAAAAAAATGATGAGCCGGACGATGAGAGAAAAAAAATAAAAAATTCTAACTGGGTCTCCTGAGCTCACTGTGGGGAAATGTACAGCGAGGAAGGGTCTTCTAGTTAGTTAATCAACAAAAAAAAAAGAAAATGGTTGACGAACAATAATCTTTTGATGGCTGTAAAAAGTTGGGAGGAAAGGTTCATGGGATAGAGTTAGAGGTTGTAAGGGAAGCGTCAAAAATAACATTTTGAAATCTACAAAGAAAATTAAAATGATAAATGTTTTATCTGTTAAAGAAATATTATAAATATTGTTAGGTGTAGGTTTTTTAAAATAGTGCCTAAAATAGTTGAAGTTGTAAAATGCTAAGTGTAATTATGATGAGAAAAAGAGAAAATAAAAATATTAAAGGTAATAATATATAAAGGGTTGGTTGGTAGTTGAAGGCATTAATATTGATGATTAATAAACAAATTATATTATCGATTAATAGTGAAATATTTTATATACATCTGTAAGTTAAAAAAAACAAAGTCCAACACCACAAAACTAGGTAAACTGTAAGTCTATTTACAATAAATGAGAGAAAAGCTAGCAAACCTATTAAATGGGAAATAATTTGGGGCACAAATTAGTTACTAGAATAAAAATAAAGATAAAGGGGAGTAGTGGTGACACACTGATATAATATTATAAAACTACAAAAAATATATTAGAGTAGATAGGAAGGATAAATTTAAAGTAAACACACACAATAGCGAAAGTAAATATTTGGGAAAGTTGGTATACTAGTTACAGTTTTTTGTTACTTAAGGTGCCTTGAATATTTACAACATAGTTTCAGGGATGTAATACAGGAAGGAGGAGAAGTAGAGATAATAAAAGTAAAATAAAATATAAAAGAAAATTGACTTAAGCAAAAGGTGTGCGATAGGTAGTGACGCAGTGAGGAAATAGAGGAAGAAGGTCTGAATTGGTTTCTGCAAAGGACATCTCAGGAGTCCTGCCCTGCAATACGAGCTTAGAAGCGAAGTATTGTTTTCAGGGTTCAGCAATCTCAAGATGCTCTGTAAGTAGCATTAGATCAGATAGGCAAACGGCGTGAAGATTGAAGGAGAGAGGTAGTTAATGGGAGAATATGGGAAAGAAATCTTTCTGAGAGAGGTTAAAAAGAGGTGGTGGCTCAAGAGCTGCGCTGCTGTCGGTGATTGAGCTCGACCAGATGAAAAATAAAATTAAACGAAAAATGAGTGGGTGCATCGTGCTGTGATGGCCTGGGTCGAGCGTTAGAGGGAAAAAAAATCTCGCTGGTTACCCAAGCTCTCCGTGTGGAGTTAACATGGGGAGGAAGAGTGTACCAGGTCGATGAATCATTAAAAAATAAAAATTAAAAAAGGTTGACGAGCAGGAGTCTCAGGAACCGTTGAAAAGGTTAGAGGGTGGAGGTAGATTGTGAAAACAGGGCTCGACTGTTGCCATTGATTGATTGAACCCGGGTTTGAGGAAAAAAAGAATGAAATAAAGAATGCCTGGACGGTGACCTGGGTGTAAATAAAAAAAGTCGTCAAACAGGAACTCTGCGATGGACGAGGGGTGGTTAGAACAAAGGCATAGAAGGCCAATGGAAATTATCAAGAGACGAGAGAAGTATGGACGGCCTATAATTTAATGATTGACAGGTAAGAGTGTGGAAGTAGGAAGGGCTATCTGCTAATGGTGAGTACAAGGTCATTCCACCCCTTTAGAAGTAAGGAGGGAGAAGACGAAGTAGAAAAAAAAAACAATTAGGGGGAGATCAGTGCGTCCTTGATTTGTTTGTCGTTGGGATGAAGATTGGAATTAATTGTTCTTTAATGTAGGCCAAGATGACGTCTCATATGGTGTCATGTACAGGATTGATTTTAGAGATGATGGGGACCTAATTTTTAAACGGGGTTGACAAAATTATAAACTATCCTATAACATTATAAAATTAAGATTTGGTATAAAAGGATTTTATATAATTTTCCTATCCGTTTCAATCTGGCAGGTTCCTCTGTTAGAAGGATATTAAATTTAATCTGTAATATTGAAATCGTGGGTGTGAATAATTGGGAAAAGGTAGGCTCTAAAAGAATTAATTAATTAACTAGTGTATAAATAAATGTGTTATTATTATGCGAAATGTGTTAATGGGATATGGAATATGCGAGAGGAAATAAAATTGATGTGAACAATGTAGAAAGGCGAAATAAAAATGTATGTTTGAACAGGCGAATCTAACGGGCAGGAATGAAATGCAATGGGGTATGGAAATTTTATGGTATGATATTTAATTTTCGCATATTACATTTATAGTTGTATTTGTAATTGTGGGAAAAATGGAAGGCACATTATGAGATGAGATAATTTAAAATTGATATTTATAAAAATACAAATCTAGGACTAGTTTTTAAAACTTTTAAATATTGAGAAATATCAATTTGAATAGTAATAGGTCAAGTAATATAAAGAGTGTAATAAATTTAATTATTAATACTATGGCCATAAATAAGGTATTAAAAAAACACACAAATATGTTTAAAAAATATGATTTGAGTAATTATAAATATAATATGATTTTTTATGTAAAATTGAAATTAATGAATTAAAATTTAAAAGTTGCTCAAAATAAAGTAAAAATTGGTAAATGAGGGTGTACAACATTTAAAATTTGAATTGAAATGTTATAAAAATTGCAAAATTTGATTTAAAATGATTACAGTGAAAATAAACATTAAATTTAGGGAGAATCAAGTTGTTTTTAAAAACTCACAGTTTCGAGGATTGTTCAGTCAGGAGACTTGGTCTTTAGTTGTTGTCCCGCTGATGGGGCCTGTTGGTCACTTTTTGCGATGGTTGCCATGGGACATCGTCGATGCTGGTTGGCGGGGCAATGCCAGGATTTCTCGATGAATCTTGCCTGCCTGTTCGAGCTGAGGGAGGAAGATGTTCGTGGCGCAGGAGATGTTGATGGGGGCGATGATGACCTGCTCGCTGCGAGGTGCAGCTAGTCCTCGCATGGCGTCTTTTAGGCGGCTTACTCGGTCTTCGCAGTGGGGTTGCATGTTGGTGAGGGCATCCGCGACGTACTCGTCTTCGGCCTCCGTCATCCTCTGCATGTTGCCGTCCTCAGTTATCCTGTCGACTTTAACGGGTTCTGTAGTAATCCCGAGGTGGAATGTACTGGGCAGTCGTGGTAGTGGGTGCGTGATGGGATTCCCGCACTGGGACAGCAAGAGACAGAGGCAGGTCTAGATGGTAACTCCAAGAAGGTAGAGGTAGACCACGGACGAAGACAGTCGGACCACGGGCGTCACGGATGCCCTACATCGCGGATAGGGGTGAGAAACCCGACCGTATGACGGCGTCGCTCTGAAAACCAACTAACTGAACCACTCCTAACTTTGTCCCATCTTGGGGGACCTTATATATTGGACGCTCGCAGATGGCGGCGAGTTCTGATTGGTTCCCGTAATCACGCCACCTGTCAAGCGCTGGGTTATTAATTATGTCTGGCCACCTGTTCGGCCACCTGCTGACGGGGGAATGAACTCATTAGCATAAACACCTGTTAGTCTGGGTTGTTTATCACGTCTGGCCTTTGTCGTCTGGACTACCTCTACTCCTTTTGTTTTATTTGTCACTTCTATTATTCCAAGTTTGATACATATTTTTACATAGGTATGGTGTTATAACAAATATTAGAATAAGGCTGTGAACTATATTACTCAAAATATACTACATATATATTAAAGATGATACATTCTTCTAGTAATGCCTTTCATTGAATAATTAACCTAAAAGCATTTTCGATATCAATTTACACTCATAGACAACACATAAGGAAGTTGTACTTTTTAGCATGTATATTGGGATTCAGACAATAACTCTGAAAGATATTTGATACATAGTGACTTTTAGGGAAGACACATGAGATAACAAAGTATGGACAAAATTGCCTCTGTCTCCTTAATAAAAAAATGTAAACCGACAAAAAGACATCCCACTTCCTTAAGTTTTGTCCTTGAGTGTCCATATGTCAATAAAGAGGCATATCTCCCTTTAATTATGCATATAAAATATGTAATATTTTATCACCTTACTAAAAACTTTACTTCTCTTCTTCTTCTTTCTTATCTCCACTCAATCATATTAGGGTATAAAGCTTGTGAAGCTTGAGATCATGAATGGGTGAAATAGAATGCGTCTACCTTTGTCATTAAGACTGGGAGCACTACTCAGTAGCAGGCCGACTTAGCTCCATAGGAATTGGCCGCTTCTGACATGAGCAACAGACGCCATGTGCAGCCGTTCCTAACATGGAGTACAAATGCTGCTCATCCTGTATCCCTGGATTAGGAGCCCTTACAGGGTACTAACAGCATGGCCAGCTGAGCCCAGATTTTTTAGTGAGCTTGTTACTGCTCCCTCTCCTCCTTTTTTATCCGGGCTTGAGACCGGTAAAGGCGGAGTTAATTACTAGTTACTTTACTAGTGATAATAAAGAATGAGCCATAACATCAGTTTTGAAAAATTCAGACAAAACCCAACATCTATATCATGGTGTTGGAATCTGGCCCTCAGTCTTCATCGTCAATAGTAAAGTTGTCAACTATGGTGATGAACATAATGTATCATTCTGATACATCATTAAAATGAGAGATTTCTCTCTGGAGGACAACGAAATGACCATCCTTGCGTCAGCGAAATGCCGAATTTATCGGTACTTCGTACAGGTGGGGCTGGATGTTGGAATTGAGGACCCCCTCATTGCCTGAAAGAGGACACTTGTACGGTGGGAAAGACTCCCCGGCTGAAAATTTAAATTTTTGTAAATATTAATTCTTCTTTAAATTATTATACAATAAGGTAAAATAGCCTAGCTGCGAAAACTTTAAACTTTAGAACCTGATGTCCTTGGTTCGAACACACTTTTCGCTATCTTTTTATTTTCTCTAATTATTTTTGTGATCTCTTCGTCATTTTGTAAATATTGACTGAGTTGTCAAAAAATTTGTTGTAATTGTTAAATATTATCTCTAGATATATATGAATATATTCCTCTCGCAACTTTTTGTTGTAGTATAATATATTTGTCTGGTTAAAAATGTATATTTTATTCTTATTTGATATTAATTGTTAAATATTGTAGAAATTGTTGTTAAATATTATTCATTAATGTTATTCTATTCTTTATTGTTAATTTATATAATTAATTGTTTTAATTAATTAATTCTTTATTGTTTTATTTTAATCTGTATAAATTTTCATTGATTCGGC
Organism: Cordylochernes scorpioides; assembly: GCA_030710605.1. Lineage (NCBI taxonomy): Eukaryota > Metazoa > Arthropoda > Arachnida > Pseudoscorpiones > Chernetidae > Cordylochernes > Cordylochernes scorpioides. The sequence continues at coordinate 77,212,387 of CP092872.1, forward strand.
AACAGTGTGTTGTCTATATATTTTGTGTTTTGTTTAGTTTACTCTCGTTACTCTAGTTAAATCGAGCCATCAAGTCATGTTAGGCTAATCAAATTCATTCATGTAGCTTTTATTCTAGAATCATTAAATCATAAATTCCTTGTTAAATTGCGTAGAGTTCCCTTATTCAAGTTTACAGAACTCATTCAAGTAGATCATCGCTATACCCCAGCTCATAGCATTTGACCTAGGTAGACCACGCGATTACAATATGATTCAACAAATTCCACGTAATTACATCAACCAATAGTTTATTCCAACATCGACGTTTCAGTGAATTCCTATCACTTTCTTCTATATATAAGTAGAACTAGGATTCAAAATAACCATTTCTTTGAGTAGAGTGACAGCAAGTCATTGAAACGACTGGAGTTAAACTATTGATTTGGCTGTGTTTTTTCTCTGAATTAACTTCCAACCAAAAACTGATCTTCAGAAATTCAACATAAGTATATAGATGAAAAAGACAATTGTTATATGTAATGAAGATATTGAGAGAGGTAGAAACCGCTTAACACCGATGTGTATATTGTTGCACCAAGTTGCAGCTTTGCAGGGTCGTCGACTTTGGTTTCTTCCATCTTGGTGTTATACACGTTTCCTTAGCCAGTTTCCATAGTCAAAGTAAATAAATAAAAGTAAATAAATAATATTAAATAAAAATAAATTACCTCTCAAAGTTATTGCGTTTATTTATTGGTTGTCTTCCTCGTAGGTCGTGATCCGCAGTCTTGGTCTAGGTCCTATCTCGCTCCAATAACCAATCAAAAGATATATGTACAATAAAATATTACAAAAGAAATGATGATAATCTAAATAATCTGTTTTAAATAATAATAAATAAATATATAATTTAATTTTTGAATATATTAAAAATAATATTATAAATAATTTTTAAAATACGCGCATTAATCATGATGCAACAATATCAGCAAATCTCTACTCAATTTCCTCATTATAGCAAGGTGAGTAGCAAGATATTTTCAATCAAGATATCTTCCACATTTCCTTGTACTTGTTCTTGTTACAAAATAATTTTATTTGGTACCCTTCAAAAAGAACAACCCAGTTTATGATAATTGCAACAATGAATAATATAGGTGAAGGTTATTCACATATTAAACAAAATGTTAACGTGGGATTCAATCCCGGTTCATGGGTATCGGGAATCGAGGGTGTTACCCATTCGTCCATCACATTTCCTTGTACAAATTTTGGCAGAATATGCACAATATTAATTTATTTATAGAAATATAATATAATCCCATATACTAAATTTGTGAGAAGAATTTCATCCCTATTTTTTTAATGGTTTTAAAAATGAACAACGAGCTATATAAAATATAAATTATTTTTTTTTTTCGCCACAAGTCAATCATTTATCTTTTCTCCCAAATTTTTTTATTGTTGTGTTGCATAAAAATAGTTTAATAAAATTATTGATCGAAAATTGATTTATTGATGTTTTTGAATAATAAAATTATTGAACGTATTTTAGAGTTGATGGGAATTCGGTTGAAAAGAAATCATTATCATGAGAAAGACAAAACACATAACGGTTCATTTATATGTAATGGTTATTTGACATCGAATGATGGCCTCTAGAAAATATCTAAAGGGGTCGGTGGAAGGATGTTTTAAACCGTTGGTTTGCGACTACTACGGCCCGGGATCGAATCCTGCATTGGACACTTTTTTCTGATAAAAAAAAATGTTCCTATGGCCCCCGATTAATGAAATATTCCAACTAGTGCAAATAATCAAACGGGGCTCTGGCACTTTTGTAAGTGTAAAGTCGAACTGCTTTTCAAATATGTAGACATGTAGTGCACTTACAGTGAAAGCAGTCGCCAACTTATACCTACTATGATTATCAGGGCCTGTACCACGTGTACTATAGATAATTAAAAAAAACTATTTATATTCGAATCAATAAAGAGGATAAAACACAATTTTTGGAAAATTCTAAACTTCTACGTGGACATAGTGGTTTCGAGCTGTGACCCTTATCAGTTGAGAGAAGGATTTGTTTCTGACGATTCAGAAAGAGAATTAGATAAATTTATGAATTTAATAAAGAGTTTGAGAGAAAGGCATCCCCTGATGGTGAAAATTAAAATTTGCTTAAGTTGTACCTAAAAGTGTCTTTCTCTCCTAATTTATAAATTGATCCCAGTATAATTTTACTTTTGTGCTACACTAATGGATACTCAAAGAACGCTCTACTGTTGTACACTGTTTAGACTCGACGTGCCTTGAAATTTCCTGGAACAACCATCACTCTGATGTACGAACTCCTTCATGATGTACGAACATCTTATTGATATACGACCATCTCTCTGATTTACGAACATCTCCCTGATGTACGACCATATCTCTGAAGTACGACCTCCTTCCTGATATACGACCATCTCCCTGATGTACGACCATCTTCCTGATATACGACCATCTCTCTGATGTACGACCATCTTCCTGTTGTACGACCACCTCCCTGATGTACGACCACATCCCTGATGTACAACCAACTCCCTGACGTACGAACATCTCACTATTCTACGACCATCTCTCTTATGTACGACCTCCTTCCTGATGTACGACCACCTCCCTGATATACGACCACCTCCCTGATGTACGACCACCTTCCTGTTGAGCGACCAAATTCCAGATCGACCACTTTTGTAAAGGAATATAACAAACAGCTAAAGTGTCAAATTCAGCACCTACCTTTCAAGAGGTATCACACCGAGGAGGTTCAATCATAATTTAAAAAATCAAAATATTTTACAATGGTTTACACACACATTATATAAACCTTAAACACATCTCGAAATTCTTAAAAATATATTTCAATGGCATGTCGTAGAAAAATTTCATTTTCTTTGTTAGTTTTAAATTGACACACACACTTCTTTCATTTCTGCCAATTTTTATTGTCAACTCTGGGAAAAGTAAATAAAAAACCTTTTTTTCATAAAATAAATGGAAAATTCAAAAGGTTCGCTTTTAGGAAAGATGCGTTAGAAAATTCCAGAAATGGAGTAATAGTGTTGTAAATGGTATTTGGTACATTGTGGATATGCTTTGGTAAATATGACGTTTTTACTGAATTTTTCTAATATAATAGAGAATATTATAATTTTATTAACACAAAGCAATAACGCGCCATCTATACATATAAAATAAAAGGATTTAAAAACGCGAATGTTTCTTTTATACATAAAACGAACTTCTACTGTCCTTACTGCGATGAAAAAATATATTGGGTGGGCTTGGCTCATCAGTGGTGAACCCTCCCAGCGGTTTCGCCAATTTAATCCACCAGACCGCTTCTCAGAGCTCTAATATTGTATTGGATCATTCTGCTTTTATATGCTACACTGAAGGATGGAATCTTAGAAATGGATTTCAAGTAACCTATGGACATAAGCTTATTACATAAGCTAGAAGTTCGTTTTATGTATAAAAGAAACATTCGCGCTTTTAAATCCTTTTATTTTATATGTATAGATGGCGCGTTATTGCTTTGTGTTAATTTATTTCTAATGACCTTGTCTTTATAGTTTGCTGAAGAGCATTGCTCGAAGCAAAATTTGAATATAATTCTACTGTCCTATAAGCTTATGTACATAGGTTACTTGAAAACCATTTCTAAGATTCCATCCTTCAGTGTAGCATATAAAAGCAGAATGATCCAATACAATATTAGAGCTCTGAGAAGCGGTCTGGTGGATTAAATTGGCGAAACCGCTGGGAGGGTTCACCACTGATGAGCCAAGCCCTCCCAATATATTTTTCATCGCAGTAAGGACAGTAGAAGTTCGTTTTATGTATAAAAGAAACATTCGCGCTTTTAAAAACCTTTTATTTTATATTATAATTTTATATTATATCTTATACACATATATATATTGTTTATCCCAAGTACAAGTGGTGCAGGCCATGATAATCATGGTGGGTAGTTGGCGACTGCTTTTACTGTAAGTGCACCACATGTCTACACATGTGAAAAGCAGTTCGACTTTGCACTTAAAAATGTGCCAGAGCCCCGTTTGGTTACTTGCACTCGCTGGTGGGGTTAGACTTTTGCAATAATCGGGGGCCATTGGAGCATATTTTTTTATTAGAAAAAAGTGCTCAATACGGGAATCGAACCTGGGTCGTAGTGGTCGAAAACCAACGGTTTAGACCATCCTTCCACCGACCCCCATAACTTATATATAATCCTTAATAACTCATCTGTTCCCAAAACTGTTGTTATTTATTAATCTTTTTCCAAATATTATCTCATATATCTATATATTTTATTCTTTCTTTTTGGGGGTCGGTGGAAGGATGGTCTGAACCGTTGGTTTTCGACCACTACGACCCGGGATCGAATTCCGCATTTGGCACTTTTTTCTGATTTAAAAAAATGTTTTAATGGCCCCCGATTCTTGCAAAGGTCCAACCCCACCAGCGAGTGCAAGTAACCAAACGGAGCTCTGGCACATTTTTAAGTGAAAAGTTGAACTGCTTTTCACATGAGTAGAAATTTGATGCACTTACAGTAAAAGTAATTGCCTACTCTACCCACCACGAATATCATGGCCTGTACCAGGTGTACTAGGAATAAGCAAAAAAAAAAAACTTTCTTTTTTATGAAATTATATACAATTTTCACACAACAACAGTAAATATTATTATAAAATAATTTATCTATTTTCAATATTTGTTAGGTTTTGTGGATTAATTTCGTTATCCTTGTGAAAATTCTCATTTTCTTCTAAAATGCTTATGTAAACGGTCAGGATATGCCTTTTGTGTTTTTAATATATATATATGTAGTAAGGTAGTCGATCCTGTGGGATGACTGTAGTGTGTTGGTTAAATGCAGTCGTTGTGGCCTCAATGTTAGAGTGGGTTCAGGCGTGAATGTATCGCACCAAAGAACGAGACATGTTAGATGTCACCACGGAGATGGCGAGAGAGTGAGTGAAGCCGACACCGGTCAAGGGAGATCTGTCGAGAGGGGTCTGTCAATCATCATGTCTCAAAGCGGACTGATCTGTTTTGGTAAGAAGGGGGCACACCTGAGAACCCGACTTGTTTTTCGGACCTTTTTCCTTCACTGGCGCCGGCTGTCACTCACTCGAAATTTTATTTCTATCACCTTGGAAATTCCTTTATAATCATACAACACATGGGGACATAGGTATATATTGGAATTAATTACAGCATACATATATATATATATATATGTAGTATATCAGTGAATATTCATAATCAATATACATATAACCATTGTAAATAAGAAGAAATTGTGTTGTTTTGAATATTAAACTACTGAATATATATTTATGATAAATTAATATTACATTTTAATCTCCTTTTTGTAAAATAATTTTTAAACAATTTCACGTTAAGTATTAAAACAAATGATCAAAAATTAAATAATTGAAAATTCTTAAAGAATTTTAAAGCTTTTTCAATTTTAGCCCTAGATATTAAAACAATTTTAGAAATCTTTTACTATACAATTTCTTACATACTTCTATAAATATAATCATGTTTAACTATATATTAATAAATACCATATAATATATTGTATTTGTATATAAAACATGTAATATATACGCTGCAGATATTCCTAAATCTATTTATAGACTATGTTTATATCCATCGAGTTGCAAAGAAAGAAGGAAAATATGGAAGAAGAAATAAGTTATTTACTTCCAGAGGCCGTCAGACTTGATCAACAGGGTTGTGACTTAATGGAAGTTGATAAGGCCCTTCCAATCCCGGTAAATAAAGAGATCTGTACATAAATCATCTCGTCTATTTACATCGTTCTTATAGGCTCAATATCTACAGCATTCTCTCTATTGTCTACTACATTCGTTATAATTAAGAAAATGGTAAGTATGCAACATTAAGTATGAAACTCTATGTAAATAATGCAAGTATAAATAACACCTGTATATTCAAATACAAGTAAAAATATAACACAAAGCAATAACGCGCCATCTATACATTTAAAAGAAAAGGAATTCAAAGCACGAATTTTTCTTTTATACATAATACAAACTTCTACTGCCCTTACTGCGATGAAAAAATATATTGGGAGGGATTGGCTCATCAGTGGTGAACCCTCCCAGCGGTTTCGCCAATTTAATCCACCAAATCGCTTCTCAGAGCTCTAATACTGTATTGGACTATTCTGCTTATATCTGCTATAATAATGAATATGTTGTATAAGTATATAGAATAACACATTTTCAATTATTACTGTACAAAGTCCATCTTGATATTGTATATAGAAGTATATGCCCGTTGAAGAGCAGAAATTTTGCTCGATAGCATGCGAAAATCAAAATTAAAAGAAACCCTTTACATTATTATTATGTATTTTTTCTTTTTCGAATAATTTCTAGGTAAATATTACTCACATAAAATACAAGTATAAATAATATTTGTATATTTTACACTAGATTACGCTATGTAATTAATATAACACAAGCAATTTTAAATAATGTTTTGGTCGTTGAGGTGCAGCTTTGTTTACTCTTTTATACTACATTCGACATAATTAGGAAACGTTATGGTAATAATATAACAAGCAATTTTGAATAGCTTTTTGGTCGTTGAAGTACAGCTTTGTTCACTCTTTTCTACTACATTCGACATAATTAGGAAACGCTATGGTAATAATATAACAGAAGATATTTTGAATAGTTTTTTGGTCGTTAAGATACAGCTTTGTTACCATTTTCTACAACATTCAACATAATTAGGAACGCTGTAAAAATAATATAACAGAAGTAATTTTAAATAGTTATTTAGTCGTTGAGGTACAGCTTTGTTACCATTTTCTACTACATTCGACATAATTAGGAACGCTGTAGAAATAATATAACAGAAGTAATTTTAAATAGTTATTTAGTCGTTGAGGTACAGCTTTGTTACCATTTTCTACTACATTCGACATAATTGGGAAACGCGCTATGGAAATAATATAACACAAGCAATTTTAAATAGGTTTTTGGTCGTTGAAGTACAGCTTTGTTTACTCTTTTATACTACATTCGACATAATTAGGAAACGCTATAGTAATAATATAACAGAAGCAATTTTAAATAGGTTTTGGTCGTTGAAGTACAGCTTTGTTACCATTTTCTACAACATTCAACATAATTAGGAACGCTGTAAAAATAATATAACAGAAGTAATTTTAAATAGTTATTTAGTCGTTGAGGTACAGCTTTGTTACCATTTTCTACTACATTCGACATAATTAGGAACGCTGTAGAAATAATATAACAGAAGTAATTTTAAATAGTTATTTAGTCGTTGAGGTACAGCTTTGTTACCATTTTCTACTACATTCGACATAATTGGGAAACGCGCTATGGAAATAATATAACACAAGCAATTTTAAATAGGTTTTTGGTCGTTGAAGTAAAGCTTTGTTTACTCTTTTATACTACATTCGACATAATTAGGAAACGCTATAGTAATAATATAACAGAAGCAATTTTAAATAGGTTTTGGTCGTTGAAGTACAGCTTTGTTACCATTTTCTACTACATTCGACATAATTAGGTAACGCTATGGAAATAATATAACACAAGCAATTTTAAATAGGTTTTTGGTCGTTGAAGTACAGCTTTGTTTACTCTTTTATACTACATTCGACATAATTAGGAAACGCTATAGTAATAATATAACAGAAGCAATTTTAAATAATTATTTGGTCGTTGTATTACAGCTTTGTTTACTCCTTTCTACTACATTCGACATTTAGGAAACGCTATGGTAATAATATAACAGAAGCAATTTAAAATAGTTTTTTGGTCGTTGAGGTACAGCTTTTTTTACCCTTTTCTACTACATTCGATATAGGAAAATGGTAAGTATGCAACAATATCTATGAAACTGTGAATAATTTATCCACACTATTTGATCTGTTCGGATGAAATTTTATACACTAGAGAATAAGGGCACACACACAGAAGAATTTGAATAGAAACTCTATGATAATAATATTGCCACGTGAAATAATTAGGGAAAACCAACTTCTTGATGAGACAACAATTTATTTCAGGCAAGAACAAACTATGAATGGTAAACAAAAGATAAGCCACGAGGAAAATTTACAGAGTAGTAAAATATAAACATAAAAATGACCACTCTGTCAATAAAAATAATAAAATTAATAAATACTTTGTTAGAATATAACAGAAGCAATTTTTAAAAGTTTTTTTTTGGTCGTTGAAGTACAGCTTTGTTTACAATTTCTACTACATTCGACATAAAATAGGAAAATGGTAAGTATGCAACAATCTATGAAACTCTATGAAATTATATATCGGCACTATTTGATTTCTTCAAATGAAAATTTGATACAATAGAGAATTAGGGAAGAAGAAATTACAGTAATATTTTTGAAGCCTGGAAATCAGATATAAGAGAATTTTGCTTATTACTTTTTGTTCCGCATTGGATTCCACAATACGTGACCTATCTAGAGTAAATGTCGATAATGAATAGGGGTCTTGGGGTAATCAGTGTCAAATGTTAAAATCTTATAATTTTCAAATTAGTTTCTAGATAAGTTCTTTTACATATCCCGAGATTGGTGAATGATACTATCAATAAAATGCTAACCCCTAGTATAGCACACTCCTAAGCTTCCTTCTTAGGTAAATGCATGGTATATATAAAAAAAACCAATTCAATACAATAGTAGAACGATCTGGAGATTAATTTAGCGTATTCACTGAGAGGTTTAACCATTGATGAGCCAAATCTCTCATTTAATGATTTTTTTTTATTGTATTAAGGTGGATAGGGATAATATTTGATAATGTATATCATAATAAGCACATATCCCAACTTTAAAATGATTATAAATTTTAATGATAGATTGCAGTTGAATTTATATAGTAATAAATTCCAATCTGTAATATTGCTACGTTGCTGAAGATAGATTGGAATATTTTAAGGTGATTCGATTAAAGGTGCTTTATTTTCTAATCAATTTAAAGAAGGATTTCTTCGTTTTTTTAAGAGCGGCGACTCAACTGGTTATTGACCTGTTCGTTGAAAAAGCAAATGCTCTAGCTTTATCAATGATAGATCATCAATATCTTAAGATTATTCAATTAAAGGTGCCTCATTTTTTATCAATTTAAAGAAGGATTTCTTCTTTTTAAGAGCGGCGACCCAACTGGTTCTAGACATATTCGTTGATTGGGCAAATGCTCGAGCTTTATCAATAAATACTGATATTGCAGAAAATAGTTAGATCGTCAATATATTAAAGTGATAAAATCAATGGTGGTGTATTTTCTAATAAATTTGAAGGAGGATTTGTTTTTTATAAGAGCGGCGACCCAACAATAAGAATTTCTTTTATTTTTTAAGTCTATAACTCATTTCAAAGAATTGTAATCAAACGTAAATATGTTTGCTTCCTTTTTTATTATCACCCCTACTCTTAAAAATATTAAATTTCTTAAATTATTTTTAATAAATCTCTCATAAAGAGAGATAAAAATAATATATCTTGAAAATAATAATCAAAACTCAATAGAAATACGAAGCTCTACCTAAATCAGAAAAAAAATTTGAAAATGAAGACTTCCTACTTATCCCATCGAAGAAATGTGCGAATTTTTATATAACAAAGACACCTATTTAAAATTCAATAATTTTTGAAAATTCATTTCAGACTTTATTTCTGTTTGAGAAAACCAACCATTCAGTTTTAATTTTGTTTTTAGTCTTGTTTATTGAATTATATATAAAGTGAATTGTATATAAGTTGATAAAATGTATTTAGGCGCAAGTATCCTAAGCTGGGATATCGCGTCCGATATGTCAAATAATTTTTCAAAAATACGAAGACTTCCAACTGAACACTCTTCTATTCATATTTTATAGAAGGTATTTTGATCCGATGAACATTTTTATTCTTATTAACCTTTCCAGAAATATAATTTTATAGGAAAATAACGCGCCATCTACATAAAAGAAAATGAAACATTTAAGAACGAAAGTTTCTTTTTACACAAAAATCAAATTTATACTGTCCTTACTGTGGTGAACTACCAGTGGTGAACCCTGGTGGTGAATCCTCTCAGCAGTTTGGCCAATAATATTTTCATAGCAATAAGGACATAATATTTTTATTTATGCGTAGAAATAAAATTTCGTGTGCTTAAATGTTTTAGTTTATTGAATATAATTTTGTTATTGTTTCAATGAATAATAATAAAAGAAGAAAATATATACGGTGAAAGAAATTTATATGTTTTAAATATATATTTTTTTTCTTTTAATTCAATAATATATATTTTACTTATAGTCAATGAATACAGCCGTATTTGTTAAGCATTTTCCTTATAGACAATTTCAAAAGAGATAGCGAAATCGAATATACATAATAAATAGAATTTATTTGCATAGCATATGTTGAATGTAAAAAAGAGGTATAAATATAACATGGATAACATGAACAACTTTCATTGGACCTGTCAAGACAGAAGACGTGATACATGCTAAAGATGTCGTTTTTCCAAATTCTGTTCCACTGAGAAGAAGATTATGGTGAGTAGACAATTGACAATTAATATAATTTTATTGACATTTTGTCAAAACAAGCAAAGTGCACAGTCTGTACTTTTTAAAATAAGATAATTACATATATATATATATGCATTATATACATTATGTACAATGAATATGGCGCCTCTGCCAGCGCTGCAGAGTTTGGTGGAGAATCGCCAGTGGGTCTCCAACGACATTATGGTGAGTAGATTTTTTTTACTTTATACACAAACATGACATGCCATCACAAATATATAGGAATATTTTAACGCCTTTTCCGTCAATTAGACGCTATATTAGGTTATAAAATTAACCTGGCCGCTTTACCAGCTAAACATCTCTTTAGAATATTGTGAGGATTTCATTCAATACCTTGTGGATTTCTCGAAATCAAAGCTCGCCCTTGTCAGACAAGGGCGAATAGCCTGAAACCATGTTATCCAGGTGTGCACTTTTCATATTACCAAAGCGCTAGTGTTCTCGCATTTTGAGACAAAGCCGAGTCCTCTAGTTTGCGGAGACAGTCCAAAAAAAGATGTCGCTTAGTTCTAATGACTATTTTGACGCGAGATGCGACTTTAATTGCTATAAATTACACATAGTTTATTGATATAATTTACATTTTTCGAAATATTTTATAATAAATTTATTCAACTCTCTAGCTATAGAAAAAACTATTTTGCATATTTATTTATTGCATATTTTTATTGAATTATTTTTAATCAGACATTCCAAACTTTCCTTTTATTTATTTCAACGTTTTGGTTAACCATTGTCACCTTTCTCAAGAAAATATATTTTATAAAGTTTACTTCCTAACAACTTATAAAATATGAAAAAGGTGTGAAGTGGGTCACCAAAACGTCTAAATAAATAATAAGAAAGGTTAAAGTTGTCATTAAAAACTCGTATTTTTCTATAATTTTATAGAGTGGGTCATTTTAAGGGACAATTTTAAAAGATGGATGTAATCTTGCTTATCCTGGATTGAAGGTAAGATTCTATTAGATTCCATTTTTAATTATACTCATGGATAAAACTAAGGAATAACAAGGTTTTTGATATCACGGTTGTCTATTTTTTTAAGGTAACAGGGGCAATTTTGTTCACACTTGGTTATCTAGTGTGTCTTCAATAAATGTCACTATATATCAAATATCTTTAAAAGTTATTGTCTGAATCTCCCGATATACAGGGTAAAAGGTACAACTTTCTTAAGTTTTGTCCATGAGATTAAATAAAGGCTGCAGTTCGAGAAGTGTGTTAAGGAGATTGCTATGTCAAAAGATAACTTCACTAAAAATGATTGCACTTATCTCTTTACAATAGCAAAACTCGGAAATCTGTCAGGTTTGTTTATGAAGAGTTGTGAGTTTATGAAGAGGCAAAGAATAAGCGTGCGAGTCAATCTTTTGAGGTACACTCTTGGAACAAAACTTAAGCAAGTTGTATCTTTTAGCATGTATATCGGGATTCAGACAATAACTCTGAAATATATTTCATACAGAGTGACTTTTATTGAAGACACGAGATAACCAGGTATGAACAAAATTGCCCCTCTTTCTCCTTCAAAAACAAACAAACAAGAAAATAGATAATTGGCAACATCAAAACTTTCCACATCATTAGGTTTTGCCTGAGTTTATAATTTATTTATTGAAATTGAGATATTATCATTATAATTAAAAGATCACATTACATTTTAAATATGTACTCTAATATACCTTTTTTTCTGCCTATATGGTGTCCGGCTTCATCTTCCGTTAATTGGTTCTCTACTCTCACCTGACCTTGATCATCCAATCAAAGACAAGTTCATTAGCAAATTAACGTGCATTCTTTTATAAGCCCAATGGTATCATTGAGCAACTAGGTACTGTATTAAATATACTATTCTATTGAATAGTGTTTATGTGGAGAGAGAAGGCAGGATTCCAGTCACCTGCTTATTATCACTATCACCTGACCTTAATCATTCAATCAGCGTCGAGTTCATTAACCAATGAACTTGTATTTTTAATAATCCCAATAGTAGTATTGAGCAACGAAGTACTATATTAAATATACTATTCTATTAAATAGTGTTTATGTGGAGAGAGAAGGCAGGATTCCAGTCACCTGCTTTTTGAATGTCTAATCTTCCACAACTACAGAAAGCGGGAAAACATTGAATACAAGGATCTTTTTATGTTTATAAACAGTAAGGACTCGTATTTTAAATTTAGGTAATTTTGTAAATAAATCTTTGATTTTCTCTATTGGTTAAAAAAACCTTAATTGCAAATTATGTATATATTTGTATTTATTTGATTGGTTGTTTTAGTTTCAATTGTTTATGTAAAATAGTATACAAGTTTAGTGTTGTTGCTTGACACAAACATCCCTTGTGGGGATATCGCGTCTGATTTGACGCGGATGATCTAACGGTAATATGTTGTAATACAGATGTAAAATATATTAAGATTACAATTGAAAATTCAATAGGGAAAATAAATATGTGGTGTGAAAACAACAAACTTAAAATATCAAGACAGAAAACAAAGATTTTATATTTATTCAACTGCAAAACGTATGTAATTACCCTGCATGATAGTCTTGTCAAACCAGTTGAAAACCTAAAAATACTAGGATTAACCTTCAAGATTCACCGAAACAAGAACAAATTAGATTTTATGCCTCACATCGACAGTGTTATTGCAAAAACAACTAAAGCTAGTGGATATCTTCTAGGGTTAACAAAGAAATCGTGAGGATTGGATAGTAGGCGATTATTAACATTATATAAGACCTTATTTAGAAGCACAATAACTTATGCTGCAACAATCTGGTACCCATATATAAACACGAGATCTAAAAACAAAATAGATTCATACAGTATAAAATTCTTAAACACTGTATACATGCTTATAATACAACATCTTCGAATTGTACACATGTTCTCGCAAGAATACCTAAAATTACGGATTTCATTATGTCAAACATACTTAAAGTTGAAATAGATTATAATAGAAATGATCCAGCCAAAAGAATGATAATATCTAACTTTATAAATGAAAAAAATTCAAAAATACTATGAAGACTCAAATGATAATTTCAGAGATTTTTTGAAAACTCAAGACTACCCAAATTTATCCAGCCAAATTTTTATAATATACAATTCTTTACGGGGCATGGAGACTTTAACACATATTTATATAGAATTGGCAGAATTGATTCTTCAATCTGCTTATGTGACCAAAAAGATCACAACACTGAGCATATTTTAATCCGGTGCCCACTTGTTGCTGATTTGAGAGTACAATGTCAAATAAATAGTTCTAGTTTAAGCCAAATGGTTTCCAGTAAAGAAGAATATAGAAAATTTAACAGGTTTTGTAGACTCTATCTCAAATGCCGTGGACTTGAATTACATTAAGAATTGAAATTTCTAGTTTTAATTAGTATATTTGTGCCACTGGTTTAGTGGTTGTAATTCTAAATATATATTGGACTTTTGATTATATGTATGTAAATAATCTTTGTTTCTTGTATAATTTATTGTTCTAAAATGTAAATTTGAATAACTTTCACTCTCTCTCTCTAAAACTATAAATAATTTGTATATATATATTTAAAAACTATGTACATAAAATAGTTTAAACATTTACATGCAAATATCCACATAGGATATAGCGTGTGTTTTGTAATAAATAAATAAAAAAATGATAATATATAATAATAAATAAACAATAAATATATATATATGTATATTTGATTTAAAAGGAATATATTGGATCAAAATATAATTTATTTTACCTATATTTCAGTTGGCTGAACGCCAACCTTTATCAAGATGTTATAACATTTTAATGTGTGTCAACAACAAACTCAGCGCTACATTTGTGGTTGACACACTTTAAAATGTTATAATACCTTGATAAAGGTTGGCGTTTAGCCAACTGAAATATTGGTAAAAATAAATGATATTTTGATCCAATATATGGCATTTTAATTAAAGATTTATTTATGTATTGCTCTATTTTCAATGTATATATATATATATATATATATTCTAAAATGCATGCATTTTATTTTCATCATTCACTGTTCTGACCATAAATTTAGAAGATAACACTTTGAATATTTGTTGTAAATATGTATAGTTAGCCTACCTTTTTTTTTTTTTTTAAACCAATATAGAATTCATTTTATAATTTCTATATTAATGTGGAAAATAATTAATGCGTAATTCTTTTCAAGTAATTGAAAATAAAAACTACTTGAAAGTTTTGCGCAGAAGTGATATCGTAGCCAATGAGGATCTTTCAAGGCGCGATTATTGCTAGTTGAAAACTTTACCCAATACTTGAAAGGTAAATAACTATCTTTCCTTTTTCACGACTGCACCTTCAATTCTCTATCTTTTTCAACAACAAGAAAAATTATTCATAACATATATAAATATTTAAAAAATAAGGCTTATTTTGGATTGTAATAAGATTATTTATTAATCCGATATTTCGATGGACCAATCTTCCATCTTTTACGAGGGTTTTTGTTATGGAGCACGCAGCAGGTCGCGTGCCTCAGGTGAGCCACTAGACGTCTTGAAAGCTTATTGGGCGATAAACCATATAATTATTTGATTAATAATAAATTAATATTTAATAAATAGAATAATAAGATAAATAATAAAAATCTATTAGATGGTTTATCGCCCAATACGCTTGCAAGACGTCTAGTGGCTCACATGAGGCACGCGACCTGCTGCGTGCTTCATAGCAAAACACCTCGTAAAAGATGGAAGATTGGTCCATCGAAATATCAGATTAATAAATAATCTTATTACAATCCAAAATAAGCCTTATTTATAAAATATACATATATTATGGATTGCTCTATATTCAGAATATATAAATATATAAGACGTGAATTCGAATCTAGAGGAAAAGATTAATTCAAACATATTAATATATGTAAATATTTCATTCATTCTATTTGTACTTTTATAAATGTTTATATTGGTGATGAAGAGAGAAAAAAAAGAGCATCCTCTAAAAAGACCACAAAAATATATTTAATTTACATAGCGGAAGTTGGAGATTGAATTAATATTTACATATTTACATAATTGCATATGCTTCTTTCCCGCTTGCTCCCCTCATGTTTATAGGCACATGGATATTGGGGCTAATAAATTTCCAAGTTTGTTTTATGATTAGATAATGAGAGCCATTATGTCTTTTGCTGTAAATTTTGAAATCAAAATTATTTCATTATTTATGAATACTCTATCTCTCTTTACTTTCAGAATTTTTATTTTTTCAATAAATTTATATTTAATAAAAATTCAATTATACAGTAGAACCTCCCTGTAAAAGACGCCTAATTGGAGAGTCAAAATGTCCTTTAGGGAAAGGTGTCCTCTTAAGGGGAGAGTTGCTAATTTGTAAAAATGATAATTTTTGCAAATGAAAACTGTCCTTTGTAAAGAGGTGTCCGTTAGCGGGGTGTCCGCTGAAGGGAAGTTTTACTGTATTAAAATTCCTAGTAGGAAATATAGATAATATATAAATATTGTATCTCTTTATATTTTATATTATGTTTATTTTCTATATGAATTACACCATAATGATTCAAACTTGACGGAGAGGGTTGATGCCAAGCCGGGTCTCGTCAAAAATTAAACTGGCGATTTTTTCTTTTTTCCTACCATTTTACTATCATACTCAATCTCTTTAAACTTTAGATAAAAACAAAAATTAAAGAACCTTTTAAATATTTATATATCGATTAAGGCGTAATTAGTGTAAGAGCTTTTAAAACACAAAATGAACACTACTAATCTCTAATTACTACATAGATTTAAATATAAAACTATAAAACCTATATAATAATACAATTTTTATATTCATTGTGCATATATATATACATATATGTATATGATAAATCAATACAAAAAATAAAATATATAAAAAGGTCAGGTGTTGATATTAAAAACAAAAAATGGCATATCCTGACGAGGCTTACATGAGAATTTCTAGATGGCAGAGCGCCATCTAGTGGAACAAAAATAAACTAAACGTTTATTTGGGTTGGCCAAATATCACGGAACAAGTTAAATAAACGTTTAGTTTATTTTTGTTTCACAAGATAGCGCTCTGCCATCTAGAAATGTTCATGTGAGCCTGGTCAGGAAATGCCTTATTTGTTTTTAATATATATATATTTAATTAAAAATGCATATATTGGATCAAAATATCATTTATTTTACCAATATTTCAGTTGGCTGAACGCTAACCTTTATCAAGGTGTTATAACATATTTAATGTGTGTCACACATTAAATAGTAAAGACACACATTAAATATGTTATAACACCTTGATAAAGGTTGGCGTTCAGCCAACTGAAATATTGGTAAAATAAATGATATTTTGATCCAATATATGCCTTTTTAATTAAAGATTTATTTATGGATTGCTCTATTTTCAAAATATATGTATATATATTTAATGTGTGTATATTTTGTAAATATCTATATTATTGTAAAGAGATAGAGGCTGCCTGGCCGGCATTTTAATTTGAAGAACTATCAATATTATTGTTTTAAAGCTATATATTATTCCTTATTACTTATGCTTAATGTTAACTTTGACTTTAAATTGTATATATATATATATAGATGAGATTTATGTAGTTCTCTCTTCGGTGGAACACAAATCTCTTAAATCTTCTATTTGACTTTTAATAAAATAAAAATTATTACCTCAATTGAACAATGAAGTGATGATCATAAAAAAGAAAGAGTCGGTGGACGTAGTGGGTAACATCCTCGATTCCCAACAGCCATGAACCGGGATTGAATCCTGTGTTAACATTTTGTTTAATATGTGAATAACTTTCACATATTATTCATTGTTGCAAATATCATAAACAAGGTTGTTCTTGTGTTGAGCGGTACCTTGTAAATTTTAGTAAATTTAATCATTCCTTTCAGAGAAAAGTGTATTTTCAAAACATTTTTTATTATTTTCTAGCTTTTGGGCACGAACGCCCTTGAGAAAACATGGTCTAATAATTCGCCAATAGAACACGAGTTAAATATAATCGGATACTATTTTACTCGTGTTCTATTGGCGAATTATTATACCAAGTTTTCTCCTGTAGAAGGACGTCCGGGCCCGAAAGCTAGAGAATAAAAATGTTTTGAAAATATACTTTTCCCTGGAGGAATGATTAAATTTACTCAATATTTTGATAACTAATTTCATTTAATTATTTTCTACGACTGAATAGCAAAATCAAGCAACAGCTAATAATTCTATATAAATAACAATAAAAATAAAACAGAAAATCTCTTTTTTTCTTTTCTATTTATAACATATATATGTGAAAAAAATAATAGAAAAATCAAAAATAAAAAGGTCAGGTGTTGATATTAAAAACAAAAAAATGGCATATTCTGATCAGGCTTACATGAAAATTTCTAGATGGCAGAGCGCCATCTAGTGAAACAAAAATAAACTAAACATTTGGTTTGGCAAAATATCACGGAACAAGTTAAATAAACGTTTAATTTAAATTTGTTCCACTAGATGGCGCTCTGCCATCTAGAAATGCTCATGTGAACCTGGTCAGGATATGCCTTTTTATTGAACATAATAAAGGTAATTTGGAACAAGGTGCTGTGTGAGCAGAAGAGCTTGAATTGACTTGTTCCATTATATGTATATTCCATATGTAAATACCTGTTTTTTTCCTCTTTTCGCTCTCCACTTCTCCCACCCATATTTCCAAAATAATATTTTTTCCAAATCCATATTCTTATTTTCCATAGGATTATTCAAAAATAATAATCTGTATATACTTACCATGTGTATATAATCTTTCTCCATTTTTACCCCTTTGTATATTTCTCACTTTCATGGGTTTCTCCGTCTTGTAACCCCAAGGAGAATCCTCTGTAAGACCTGTGTGTCTTAATAAAGGTTTTTGTGTGTGTATTTTGGAACAAGAAGAAGATGATCATAAAATTATATTATAAAACTGAAATGATTTCTGTATTTTATTTTGCCCGAAGAGTTTAGAAAATTCATTACTGATGAGCCAAGCCTTTTCCCAACAATTTTTATATTTAGTTTGATAAATGAAGATATTTGACTTTCTTTTGTCTTAATGCTCTAAGCACTATATAGAATGTTGAAACACCAGAGCATCTTTTGTTGGCTTGCCCTCTAACTAACCAAATTGTACTTGCTTACTTTGACATAATGCCATCTTTCTGTATATACTCAATCTTATGAAAACTTTGGTAAGTTTAGAGCTATTTGTACACATATTTATAAATCACTACTAATTCATCGTGTAAATAATTAAAGATATATATGATGCACTAGCGCGCCATCTGTTATCAAAATTCGAAACTATTTTAAAGGCGTAAGATTATTTTTGAAATTAAACAATTTCTACTGCCCTTACTGCAATGGAAAAATTAATGGGAGAGCCTGGCTCATCAGTGGTGAACCCTCCCAGCGGTTTCGCCAGTTAAAATCTACCATACCGCTGTTATATTGCATTTTTGGAACTTCCTTTTATAGTAATACTGTATATATATGTAAATAATTCTAATATAGCACAATAGTATGATAGACTTCATGCTTCTGTAATAAAAAAAATTAAAAAAAACTTTATAGAATAATTAGTTGTGATGAAAGTGTTAAGATTTTTGACCAATTTTGATTTAATTGAAAAGCGGATGCTAAGCACCATTGTTTGAGTGATATATGAATCTTCCCATTTGATTAATGTCCCTTAATTATTACCACTGCTAATTACGCTTTCCACAATTATTTATAATTATATAATTAATGACTAATTATATAATTGAGGCATCATGGTAGAATCTCTATATGACGTTCATTGTTTGGATTATAGTGTTAGGTAAATATTTGCATGCTTCACGGATTGAAATATTTATATTTTTATTCAAGATATATAAATTATATACGTAATACAAATATTTTGAAATATAGGGTGGAGGTAGGTAGAAGGATAATCTAAACCGTTGGGTTTCGACCGCTACGACCATGGTTCGATTTCCTCATTGGAAACTTTTTTTTCTGATTAAAAAAAATTCCAATGGCCCTCGATCTTGCAAAATTCCAACCCCACCAGCGAGTACAAGTAACTAAACGGGGCTCTGGTACATTTGTAAGTGCGAAAGTCGAACTGTTTTCACATGTGTAGACATGTGGTGCACTTACAGTTAAAGCAGTCGCCTACCTCTACCCACCATTATTATCATGGCCTGTACCACGTGTACTAGGGATAAGCAAAATATTATATATATATAGGGTAGACCTTATTTTTCTCTAATATATTCACACATTCCTTATTAAAATAATAATTTATTCTGTTAGTAATTTTTATGATACAATTTTTAATAAATAAATTCTTCCACCTCCTTTGTATTTAAAAATTAACTATTTTAACCATAATATAATGACGTTATACAGCGCCAAGTTTATTTATACAAAATGTAATAATGCCTTGACAAAGGTTGGCGTTCAACCAACGAAATATTGGCAAATAAATATTTTTACTCAACTCAATATATGAATTTTTACTATATATATATTATTTTAAATATATATATTCTATTTTCATACATTATTAAGTGCAAATTTTCGACCATAATTTTAGTAAACGCCGTTTAAATTTGTTGAAAATATGTGCAATTATATATATCTATATTAATAAAATGCAAATTTCATAAGTGTTGTTCACTAAAAACTTTCGTTACAATGCATCAATTTCGACCAAATTTTCAACATTTATGTAAAACGAGATGGAGCAGGTTTTGCTTAACATCAAAATATTTTTCCTAACTTTAACATGCGTAACTTCGCTGTTATAGATTAAATACAAAAAAAAACAACAGAGTTAATTTTATTTATATATAAATACAAAAAATAATTCAGCAATTCATTCAACTCAATCTAAAAAAATATTCAAAACAAGCAATTTTAAGATAACACCATATGTAAAACAGTCGGCCAAGAAAACAACAACGATATTGCATCTTTCTCACATATTCACACACAATCTTGATTAATAATTAAAACTAATCTTTAACATTGTTTATTATACTTCATAATATATAATATTCGTTAGGCAAACTTTCACTCGGATAAAACCCGGGCGAAGCCGGGTACACATCCGCTAGTATATATATATATATGTTATAATATAAAAAATAAGATTGCTGTTTGATTTTTGATTATCTTATGGATTATACTAGGGTGATGTAGTCGTGGTTAAAATCTTGAAACTATAATAATAAAAATGATGAAGATTAGAAATAGCTTTAATTGTGCTTAAGGAATATATAAAAACATAATTTGATAAAAGAACTGCCTGGCTTAAGGCGTAAGAATAAAAAAAATTAAAATTTTTATTTACATAATGTACAAAAGGTTTGAGCCGGCCATCGGGAAACAACAACAATGAGTTTTTATAGGGCAAGCGTGACCCCTGGCGGTCGATTTAGCATAGTATTTGAATCTATGAGATATAACTTTTTTTTTTTAATAAAATAATATTTTAATATAATTATTTATTACAGGATAGAGGCTATAGAAATAATATTTTAGAAGAAAACAATCATTATAATATATTTATAAATTTCACATTTTTTCATCTATATAGGAATTTTATTTCATATAGCTTGTTAACTATGGGAGCTATAACTCAAAAGAGACAAATCCTGTTGCTATTGGCATTGGTGTTACATTTTTCCTCAAGTATTCCCTCAACATCTTTAAAGTGTATAGTGTCTTTGAGATTATTTCGTACGGCGTGAAAAGCTGCTTTGTCGTCGTCTCGTCAATATAGACAGTCGTCTTTCTGGAGGAAATTCTTTGACTTAAGAATGGTGGTGGAATCCTGAAGTCGGTCATGGAAAAATGGAGTCCACAACTCTGAAGCCTTCAAGAGATCTGCTTACACAATCTTCAACTTATCTCCCTATCCTACCCAGAATCTCCATCAAAATGTCACACGTCGAATAATCATTAAAATAAATGTCACACACAATGACAAAATTATTAATTTTTATTTTCAAATAAATATTCCCATCCCTGGACACTTTATCATTATTCTTCACAATTCACCCTTTCATACTTCATCTCTAAGGTTAGAAATAATCGTTATTTCACCTTAAAATAAATTTCGATTTTTCATTCAAAAGAAACACATGCAGGATAATTTTAAATGTCGTTCTACAATCATAAGCCGCATTATATTGTATTATAATATCACCTAATTAAATGAAAAATAGATGAACAATGTAATGAATTTGCTATACAACACACTATTAAAATTAACAATCTGTTTATAAAATTATAATTTGCTATATTCTCATTGTGTTTTAA
Organism: Cordylochernes scorpioides; assembly: GCA_030710605.1. Lineage (NCBI taxonomy): Eukaryota > Metazoa > Arthropoda > Arachnida > Pseudoscorpiones > Chernetidae > Cordylochernes > Cordylochernes scorpioides. The sequence goes on from CP092872.1 coordinate 77,234,424, forward strand.
GCTGCGAAAGGAGAAAAGATAAAAAGTAAAATTACTAAAGAAAATATATTCCAAAAAAGAGTCCTTAAAGAAAGTGACATTTTAAGCTTATTGTTGTGTAAGAGTCCTTCAAACATAATTTAGTTTAGTGCGTTATTTGCGTCTTTAAAAAAAAAGATAAATTCAATTAGAGACCTGGCCACAAACATCGAACTCTCTCCTAACACCTTCAAAGTGAAGAAAAGATGCACTCAATGTCTTTCAATGTTCTTCATTTAAAATGTAAATCAGTATTTTTATGTGCAATACGTCCAGGGTAGCCGAGTGGACAAGGCACCTGCCCGGTAAGCAGAAGGGTGTGGGTTCGATTCCCGCCCCTGGACACTTTTTATTTTTCCGTTCTCCATTACTCTTCATGTTTCACCTTTCCATACCTCATCCTCAAAGTTAGAAATGTCGCTATTTCTCTTTGAAAATAAATTTCGATTTTTAAAAGAAACATTCGCTGTATAATTTTAATTTTCGTTTTACAATCATCAGCCGCGTTATATTGTATTTTAAATTTTATTTGTATTTATAATTAAAAAGGCATATATTGGATCAAAATATCATTTTTACCAATATTTCAGTTGGCTGAACGCCAACCTTTATCAAGGTATTATGACATATTTGATGTGTGTCAACAACAAACTCAGCGCCACATAACGTCAACAGAATGTGGCGCTGAGTTTGTTGCTGACACATATTAAATATGTTATAACACCTTGATAAAGGTTGGCGTTCAGCCAACTGAAATATTGGTAAATGAATGATTTTTTGATCCAATATATGCCATTAATTGAAAAGATTTATTTATGGATTGCTCTATTTTCAAAACGAATCGTATTTATATGCAGGATGCTCTGAAAAATGTACTTTACAATTTCAAATGACAATAATATGAATTGTAATTGATTTTTATCAATCATATTCTATCGCCAAGATAGAGGTTGCCTGGTCGGCATTCATAATTCTGTGAAAAATAGACACTTTGGCCAGTTAGAGTTTTTAACAATCTTTTATCTTCGTCAGAATAAATGAATATAAATAAGGCATTTGGCAAGGCGTTAAAAATTGATCTATTTTATATCTGAATAATTTGTAACGCCTTGCCAAATGCTTTATTTTTATTCATTTCTCCTGACGAAGACAAAATATTGTTGTCGAAACGTTGAGAAAAATAAAAAAAAACCGCTTACTGGTCGAAGTCAATATATTCTATCGCGTATGATATTTTAGAAAATCTATCAAATAATGTTTACGACGACATCCATGGCTGGCTAAAGTTCAAGGCTTGGCTCTGCAATTAGGTGTTGTCCTTTACAGGAAGGTTCTACTGTACTTCTGGAGTTTTTATCTTATTAAAAAGAAGGTCGTTTTGGATTTTATAAAGATGACTGTTCTGGGATATTCCATGTGAATCAGTTTCAAGACTGGTATGCCTTCTTATAATCAGGGCTCCTACAAAATGTTCGATATATAGCTATAGTTTCTAACTAATGTTAAGACCTTGATTTTGTCCAGATTGTCCATTTGTTAAGAATTTAACATGGGGAAAATAATGTGGTTATATTTTCACCTAATAATAAGTTCAACCTTGATACTTTTCTAACTTCCAGTAAATTAATGCGCTTTATCATATTAGGATTATGTTGAAGACTGTCCCTGCACAGTTCCCTTCTGGCTTAGCCGCCCTAAGACGTTGTCCATCTTTCGCCATTTGTAGACGCGAGGTTAGGATTTTACCTTCCTAAGAAATGGAGGAACTTATAGTAAGACATTTAACTCATTTTATGCATTTAGTACTTTAGAGATCAAATATATTTATCTTAACAGTCAAACTTTCCCTGGATAAACATCTATTAGACAATTCTTTTAGACAATTAACATAATTTTATTTACATCTAGTCAATGCAACCAAAAGTTCACAGGCTGCACTTGAGTTTGAAATAATTATATTGTCGCGGAGATAAATAAAGCAAGGGCAAGTTTGGGGGTAATTAATTTATTATAAGGGGTATTTATAGGGAGAGGGAAAGAGTACACCTTACCCCAAGTCAAAGTTAATCCTAATGAGGGACGTCAGCTCCCCCCGCCGGCAAGATTCTCAGAACCTCTCACACCCGGTGTCCAGGGATGATTGACAGACGTCCCATGGGGCCTCTCGTGGTTGGAGCCGCTGAGCTTCTTGACAATATTAAAACAAAGATAATCTTCCTATTTGCTTTAGAAGAATAAACACAAATAATCTATTCTCTCTGACTTGCTTCATCTATAGATATATACAACTATTAAAAATAAAAAAGCATATCCTGACCAGGAGCACATGTGCTTTTCAGAAGTCAGAGCGCCATCTGGTGGAACAGAAATCAACTAAACATTGATTTAGCCTGTTCCCTGATATTTGGCCAACCCAATTTCTTGATAAATCAAGAAAAGCCATGTCCTCCTGGTCAGGATATGCCTTTTTTATTTTTAATATCAACACCTGACCTTTTTATTTTATTCTTTTTTTTTTTCATATAAAAATATGTACAATGACTATGTATATGTCGCCTTTGCCACCACTGTAGAACTTGATGGAAAATCACCAGCGGGTCTCCATCGCGTGTTTCGCCAGTGAGGAGACGGCTAATAAACATGAAATCAGGCTGGTAAACTATAAAATTAATATACCTGAGATACAAAATAATATAATTTTCAGTATCCTAAGCAATTTACCTTTATATTTTCCCTTTTTCTCTCTAGTATCCCATACAATAACTTAAATTAAACTTTTATATAAATATATAAATCAACAAAAAAACTTTTACCAACTTCTTAACTAAATTCATCTTCATTTTTAAGAAAAAAAGAAGGAATTTTTATAACATAGAGAAAAATTCTGATGAAATATTATACAAAATAAAAATTGTGTTTGTGTGTTTAATAAAAAAAAAATATTTCGAAAGAGTGAGGTGGTTTAATTCAAAGTCTCTCCACTTACAAAAATTGGAAGACATATGTCAAAGTAAACATTTTATTAGTTTGTTTGTGATATATTCGAAATGTTTTTTGGAAGCTTAATATCTATATTATTAATGAAATTGTTTCTATAATATATATGATTTAAAGTTTTTAATATTATTTATTAAAGTGATATATATATTGTTGAATATCGAAAAATTAATTTTTGATACATTATTGATGATTTGTTTAGAAAGAGGTTGATTTTCTAGAAGAAGATAGGTGAATGGCCTCATGGAAATATCGAATTTTGTTTTTAATAAATATATTTGATCGAAAATATTTCTTCATTTTAATATATATTTTATATAAAATATAATGAGATTTCTGTTGATTTTTGATTATCTTGAGTATTATGCTATAGTAATGCAGTCGTGGTTAAAATCTTGAAAGTATAATAATAAAAATGTGAAGATTAGAAATAGCTCAATTGAGCTTATGGAATATAGAAAACATAATTTGATGAAAGTACTGCTTAAGGCGAAGGAATAAAAAATGGAAAACCTATTAACATATTGTACAAAAGGTTTGAGCCGACCATCGGGAAACAACAACAATGAGTTTTTATAGGGGAAGCGTTACCTCTGGCGGTCGATTTAACAGATTATTTATATCTATGAAATATAATTTTGAATAAAATAATATTTTAATATAACATATATGTGATAAGGTATCCTGTCGACTCTTCTATAATCCTATCGGCTAAAAAATGTGATGAGGGTATGCTATCGACTAAATATGTGGTGAGGTATCCAGTCGACTTAAACTATGGTGTGAGTCCCTGTCAACTCTCGCTATACTTTGTTGACCGAGAGGAACAGTCAGGATGGCGAGTTTTCCAGTACCTCTTTGCACCTTGTAAGACCTTTAACAGTTCTCACAGAGTACAGGCAGTCGTGGTCGAGGCAGAGTAGAAAGCTTGGGAATGTCCATACACAAAAAACGAAGACACAGTTGTAGTAGGAAAATTCTGTAAACAGATAGGAGTCGAGCTAGGAGCGAAAGATGGAGAGATAAGAAGTTTTCTTACTGATCTACATGGTGGATGAGGAGGGCCTTGGTGACAACCGACGAGGACTTTCGCTGAAGGTGAAGTGACTATATTTTTGGCTAGGACGGAGGTATTATATATCTATGCCTAGAGTGGAGGTATTGCATTTCAGCCGATTCAACAAGAGCGTGGATCGGCTGGCGAAATTCTACACTGGCGCCATCCTGACCGATTCCTATCTATCTTTAGATGTTGTTTTGGGACTGCTACATCTGATTTCAGACGTTTTTGACTTCTATCTCTTGCTTCAGCTCAACTCTTAATCTATTACATAGTTTTATTTATTTATCCTCAGTTTGTACAAAGTACAATACATATGATGATTTGATGACACATGTCAATCATGCGTATAATCATTTACAGATGTGTTTCAATTATACAACATGAAAATCTTGTTATAAGTATTATACAATATGGGGTTGTTGGTTTGAATTACCATATATATATATATATATATATATATATATATATATATATATATATATTTGAAAAAATAATCAAAAAATAAAATAATACAAGGTTTTCCCAAAAGTTCGTAAACACTTGCAAAAAATTGTAATACCAATATTATTCACCGTTATCTACGTCTTTGTATTATTTATAAAGTAATTATATTATGTATTATGATATATTCGCCGTAATAATATTATTTGCCAAATAATAAGAAAAACAACGTCTTAAGAAAAACACGAACTTTTGGAACAACCTTATAATAATAATAATAATAAAGGTCAGGTGTGTTGGTATTAAAATCAAAAAAGACATATCATTACCACATTCACATGAACTTTTAGATGGCGTACTACCATGTTAAATTTCATGTGAACGTGGTCAGGATTTGATTTTTAATATATATATATATACGAGGTGTGTTCAAAAAGTAACGCGACTTTGGTATTTTCGCGGGTTACGTATATTCAAATTTCGATCTTTTTGTGGCTTTATGTTGGTACTCATGTCTCTCACTTATGCCGACAAGCTCGGCCATTTTGAATGTTCACTTAATTGTTGACAGCTGCTTTGCTTGCAGGTGTTTTGGATCGTCTTCGATTTTTACCTATTTGAAAAAAAAAATGGATCAAAGAACCTGTATCAAATTTTGTGTAAAAAACGAAATTAAGTGCGCGGATGCATTCTGAATGTTGACTGTGGCATACGGAGAAGCTACCTTGGACCGAAGCAACGTTTATCGGTGGTACAAAATGTTCTCAGAAGTCCGAGAAAATTTGAACGACGAAGAACGTGCCAGACGCCCGAGCACTTCAACAACAGACGAAAATATTAATGAAGTGGAGAAAATGATATTGGCCAATCGTCGAATCACCGTTAGAGAAGTTTCTGAGGACCTAAACATATCGATTGGCTCGTGCCATTCGATTTTTATCAATGATTTGGGCATGAGATGGGTCGCCGCGAAATTCGTACCAAAATTGCTCAATTGCGACCAAAAACAGGATGGCATGAACATTGCTAATGAGATGTTGGACTCTGTCCGCGACGACCCAAATTTGCTCCAGAGGGTCATAACTGGTGATGAAGCGTGGGTTTATGGTTATGACGTGGAAACCAAAGCTCAATCATCTCAATGGAAGCTGCCGCACGAACCAAGACCGAAAAAAGCGCGCCAAGTTCGGTCGAATGTGAAGGTTTTGCTGATAGTTTTCTTCGATTTCAGGGGCGTGGTGCATCATGAGTTCTTGCCACAGGGTAGAACGTTCAATAAGGAATATTACCTGCAAGTTATGCGCAATTTTCGCGAAGCAATCCGCCAGAAATGCCTGGATTTGTGGAAAAACAAAAATTGGCTTTTGCACCACGATAACGCCCCTGCTCACACATCGTTGCTTGTGCGCGACTTTTTGGCCAAAAACAACACACTAATGATGCCGCACCCACCGTATTCCCCAGAACTGGCCCCCTGTGACTTTTTCCTGTTCCCTAAACTGAAGAGGCCCATGAAAGGACGACGTTACGCTCGCTTGACGAGATAAAGACGGCATCGAAGGAGGAGCTGAAAAAGATTTTTAAAAATGATTTTTTGAAGTGCTTCGAAGATTGGAAAAACCGTTGGCACAAGTGTATAATATCTCATGGGGAATACTTTGAAGGGGACAAAATACGTATTCATGAATAAATAAATAATTTTTGAAAAATCACAAAAGTCGCGATACTTTTTGAACACACCTCGTCAATGTGTGTTTGTATGGATTCTATATTTCAATTAATAAATCAATTTTCTTTGTAAATATTTTGGTTGAATCAATTTCGATCTTTTAGTTGTAATTTTCCATGTTATTTAAAAGTCCTTTCTCAATTTGATACATACCGTTTCTTTGAATGAATCAGATTTAAAGCAAACAAAATTGATTTTCTTCACAAATTCAAATCATATAGAAGAACCGACGCGATAGTAAATATGACCTAACTTATAAAAGAGTTGTCCTATATCAGTGTTGGGCAAATATTAATTAAAATGATTTATTAAAGATTAACAATTGATTAATTGTTAATTGAAATTTTTTTCAATTAACAATTAATCAATTGTTAATTGTATTTTTACAATTAACAATTAATTGTTAATTGCACTTTTCAACTTAACAATTAATTAATTGTTTAGAGAAATTTAATTAATCTAACAAATAAAAAAATTACTGGTGCATAATAAACTGGTATATAATAGACTGTACAGGCCTGCGTGGGACGTGGACGCAGGTACAATATAACTATTGAACTATTTAAATACACATGTTAGCAACAAATAAAAGACTGATGCAAATGATCATCAATAACTTTAATTAAGCATGATTAGATAGACAATGATAATTTATAATTTCTTGTAATAATTTAAATTACATTTCAGTACCACTCTCTTCTCGAACATGCTGTCCGACAATTTGTGACTCTTTGGCAGATTTGTCATTGTCGCAAAAGAAAAAAGGCGTTCAACTGCAGCTGACGATGGTAAAGGTGTGTTGTATTTAATAAAAACACTTTTTATCTCAGGATATCTATTGAGTAGTTGCAAATCTTGGCTTTCCTCTGCAAAAAAATGCAGCATCAAAAGTTCTGCTTTATTCATTGGTGCATCGGAGGAGCATCCGCTTTTTTTCTGAGATTGAACTATCGGAGTCAGAGTCAAAATTGAAAAAAAAGGTTTTCTTTGGTACTTTTTTGTTGCCACTGCTGCTACTATATTTCCACTAATTTTTTTCGGAAATGCAGGTCTTGAAAACTTTTAGAATCTTGGTACGATCCGCGGGCTCAAAACAAGTCAACCATTTATTTTTGAATCTTAGGTAGGATAATGCCGCAATAGCCGCTATTTCAGCTTCAGGAGTGGTGACGTCAAGCATTTTTTCAAATCTCTTCTCTACACTCTCTCTGTATGCCTTTGCCAACGGATTGCAAAAGGAAAAGTTGTTTTTCTTTTCAATTTTTAGCAATTCTTTTCTCAGCGCAAGAAGGCACGGCAGAACTATCCCATAATATGCGTTAGTCTCACTCTGCATTATGTCGAGGGCTTCTGCCACTGGCGAAGTGCACGTCAAATACTCTTGTATGTATTCGAATTCGTTGTTTTTGATAGCATTTTTTATGTTTAATAATCTAGGTAAGAGTAAGCTTTTTTCTTTAATATCGAAAATTTGCTGGAGGGCATCAAACAAGCTATTCCATCTGGTCTCACCAGGTCGACTTAACGTGTGTCCTAACACATTCTGCATTATTTCAGCACTCTTTGGTCGTCCTGCAGCCTTCCACAAAGCATTACATTTCTTCATGATTGCAGCATGCATTTGCGACAGAGGGGTGTCTTGCTCGCTTAAAAGTTTGTTCGCGTCCGTAGTTGCGCAAAGGCTTAACGTATGCGCACAGCATCGTAAATGGGCAGGAAGTAAATGCTCAGGATCTTCTAAATTTGATGATTCGTCGTCTTCAACATCTGATTCAGAAAAGGCTTCTGTTGGCTGAGAGTCTGGCATAACTTCATCAACAATATTTATATTGGTCAATTTGACACCGAACATTTTGAAAGCTTTTACGAAATTGCTGCCATTATCCGTCACCGATGCAACAATTTTATTCGTATTGAGGTCGAAATGATCGTTAATTTCTTGAATTATATCGGATAGTCGATTGTAGCTGTGGACGCCTTTGAATCGTTGACAAGCTAACGCCACTGAAACTCTGCGTAGATCATTTGTGATCCAGTGCGCTGTAACTCCTATAAAACTTCTCTTTTTACTGGACCAAATATCTATTTCTGTGCACACATAGGAAGCTTCTTTTAGTTTCGACTTTATCTTAGCTACTTGCGTTTCATAGTGGTTTTCTATACGACGTCCTAGTGAACGTCGACTCATTAGAGTTAGCCCCATTTCAGATATTTCCAAGTCCGTGAATATTTTTGAAAAATATGGATCTTCTACTGCACGTAATGGGATCATGGAATGTATAAAATATTTCAGAATATTTTCATCGAATTGTTCTTGTGTAATTTTATTCTCCTTTGACTTCTCAGTTTTTACCTCGGATTTCTTTTTTTTTACATATCTTTTGTACTCTTCAATGCATTCTTGCCCGTGTTTTCGCTTCAGGCGACTCAAAAAGTTTGACGTACAATTATGATATCCTTTAATTTTAGTTAATACATCTCTTGGACATTTCATACAAAGCGCTGTGATTTTATTACCAGTGGACTCTTCAAGCAAGGATTTGAAATATGTTCCATCTAGCAAGTAAAGCCGCGCTTGCGAAGACGAACACTCGGCGGTGTCAGTTGGTGGCACAGGCGAAGATTTTTCTAATGACTCATTAATGTCCGAAACCGAAAAAGTCACTGGAATGTTACTGTCTTCGTCCATTTCGTTTATCGACGCCATATTATTTCACTAGTCTAGAACAATGTATTCTTAACCAAAACAAACATTCACGTATGTAAAAGGCTTAACGTGACAAGAATAGTTCATCAATGAGAAGGATTGATTTTTTTTATGCAGTGTAATTTTTTAAACCTTTCATTGAATCTGTTATTTTTATTTATTCTGTATTAATACATTTTTAATTGTTAGTTTTAATTGTTTCATAAAACAATTTTAAAAATTAATTGCAATTAATTTAATTGCAATTGATTTAATTGAAAAATTAATTGCATTTGATTTAATTGCAATTAATTTAATTTCAATTAATTTAATTGCAAATTGCAATTTAAAGATTAATTGCAATTGATTTAATTGCGATTAATTTATTAGCAATTAATTTCTTAGTCAATTAACAATTTAATTGAAAAATAATTTTTTAAACACTGTCCTATATACATATAAATAACATATGACCATTATATATTTGTGTCAATTGAAAAAGCCCTGTAAGATTTATATATGAATAAAACAAAGCATCAAGGGCTGCGTTTCTTTATTAAAACAAATATATTCGAGCTTTCGGGCACATACGCCCTTCTACAGGAATTAATAAACAATAATCCAACTAGTTTGAAATAAGATTTATATTTAAATTTAACGTGCATATCCACGATACACGTGCATTTCACTTTGCAAAATCGCAGAATTGATTTACCAGAAGCATATAATTCAATAGACATAAATAAAATAAGATAAAAATAATTCATTCACAGTATAAGATATCACATGTCTGATGGGATACCTTGCAAAGTGAAATGCACGTGTATCGTGGATATGCAATGTAGTTGTTGTATCTTGTTGGATGAATGTAGTGTGGCATGATGGTTGCAGTCGTGGTGGCCACAATGTTTAGAGTGGCTTCAGGCGTGATTGGGATTGCACAAAAGGACGAGATATGTTGGATGGCCCCATAGAGATGGCTAGAGAGTCAGTGTAGCCGACGCCGGTCAGGGGAGATCTGTGTAGAGGGGTCTGTCAATCGTGTCTCAAAGCGGACTAATCTGTTTGAGTAAGAAAGGGGCACACCCTTGTTTTTCGGACCTCTTTCCTCCTACTGGCGCCGACTGTCACTCACTCGAAATTTTATTTGTTACCTTGGCAATTACACTACATCTATACAACACATGGGGACATAGATATATATTGGAATATATTACAACATATATTTATCAATTATTTTATCTATTTATTCATATAGATATCATAATATAATCTCATTTAATTATTTTATGTATTTAACCTTATATAAACTTATATGGACGTTATAATAAATCAGTTTCAATCTCTCTCTACAAAGTAAAGAGATAGAGAATATGGTTTGGGGGGCTATTAACTAAACTGTATGATTTTTGAGCCCAAAATAATGTAGCAAGCAGAAAGGTCGCAATACTCTATATCAAAGTACCAAGGTGCTGCACGCAACCAAGGTTGTTCAAAAATATAGATTCTCTAGATAACTAACAAAGACATCTCTTTATATTCAACTAGACGAATGACCCGGGCAACGCCCGGGTTTACATGATTAAATGTATAATTCAAACACATTAAACATGTGCCCGTTGGCTGGCAGCGAGTAAATGTCTGCGCCCGTTGACTCCCGGCGAGCAAGTGACTGCTCCCGTCGGCTGCCGGCGAGCAAGTGGCTTCCCGGCGCATGCGCGCGCACAGGGAAGCCACGTGCTCGCAGGCGGCCAATGGGCGCGCCCCGCCATCAGATCCACCGCGTTCTAAAGGGCGCTGCTCGTGAGCTATTTAGAATAATTTGAATATATAGTTTTAATAATTGATTTATATATTTTTTTAAAATAGCCTATCGTCATCCTCGTTTTTTTTTTACCTATGTATGGAAATTTTGGTTTGTATTAGTGAACTACTGCGAATTTGTATACCGGACATACAGACCAACCAACAGACAAACATACAAACATTCATTTTTATATATATAGATGTAACATACAGCAGAGTATCAGGTCATTGGTCAATAATTATATTATTGTTTTATTTAGAAATCTGAGAGAATTATCATTTTAACAAAATTCACTAGTAAAAAGATTCAAAATCATCAGCAACCTCCCTATTCCCCAGACCTATCTCCTAGCGACTATTATTTATTCGAATATCTAGAAATATATTTGAAGTAAAGAAATTCGAAGATGATAATAGAGTGATTGATGCTATTGTAGACTTTTTGGTGGGTGGACCGAGAAGAAATTTTCTATAAAAAGACATCAAGGTATTAGAAAGCCGATGGAAAAATTGAATAGATTTGCGTATATTGAAAATATATATTTTAAATATATTTCGGGTATGTATTTGCAGACTGTGAAAGACTTTTTTGAATAATATATTTTACAAGAACATAATATTTTACGTACAAACCCCGTTTCGATATTGGTTTTTAACATAAATTAGAATATATATTGGGATTCTTGTTTATTCAATATTTTGTGGATTTATACAATTATACAATTATTTTATTTCCAAAGCGCTATATCCCGCAAGGGATACTTGCGCCAAACAAGGAAAAAGGTTTATTTACATAAGTTATTTACATTATTCAACGCATGAAAACATTAGAGGGCAATCGATCAGTAGATGTCGTGAGGTTTGTTCCTCAATACCACAAAAGCAACTTGAATCCTCCACTGCCTTTATTCTATTTTAAAAACTTTTGAAATTTCCGTGGTTTGTAACAAATTGAGTATTATAAAAATTTGAACGATTTATGAATTTATGGAACAAAATCATTCCATTTCGTTACCTCAGAGCTTGACCAACGTTCGTGAGAATTAGTGAGAGAGAGAATATGGTTTTACGGACTACTAATCAAAATGTATGATTTTTGAGCCCTAAAAATGAATGTAGCAAGCAGACAAGCCACAATGAACTATAGCAAAGTACCAAGGTGCTTCACGCCACCAAGGTTGTTCAAAAAAGGTAAGATTTCCCAGGCCAGGGTAAGATAAAAGAAAGATAGATATTGATTAGATAAGATTAAATAAAACGTAAATAATTCATTAAGTTCTGGGAAAAGATAGATTTTAATTAGTGAAACCGATAGTCTATCTCTCACCATTTAAATCGTCGATGATATCTAATGATGATGGTTATTATAAACATTGTTCTATTTACACATCAGATTTAATATTGCGATAATATAAATGAACAAAAAGATGCTTGAACATAAGAAGCTCATTTTTGTTCATTTATATTATCGCAATATAATAAAGGTAATCAAAAGGTTTTTCTCTACATCATATTTAAGATGAAAAATACCTGAAACTGTCGTTTATTCGAGAGTTTATCACATCGTCTTCTTCTTCTTCTATCTTATCTCCACTCAATCATATTAAGGTATCAAGCTTGTAAAGCTTGAGATTTTTGATGGTGTCTGCCAGGGAAGAGTAGAGCTTATCAATGGATGAGTCAATACATTCAATAATGTGTTTTGGAGTTGCAGGTTGAGAATTGCACTTAGTACATAGTGGGAAAACCCTGAAACCATTCTGGAAAGTAGATTCCGTAGATGACCAGACTCAAGTCTGGAAATCAAAGACTATTGTTCTCTTGGGAGGACAGAACCGGTGCTTGTCCCTCCTGCTCTATACCAGTCATGTGCAGCATTAGATTTCCATTCCTGGAAGAGGGATAAGATAATATCACATGTTAGTAGTGAACCAATCAGCTAGGGAATGTCAACCAGTTCTCTGACAGATTGTATAGGGTTATTTATAGACAGTAAAACCCATCTTAGAAGTCACATGTCTTGTGAATTTTCCTGTTGATTTTAGTGGAAACCATTTGGTTTTCTATTAATATAATTTTCATAGATATCTGACCCTGTCTAACATGTCGCATCTATGATAAGGCACAATTTGGATTATATATTATAAACACAAGGTAATAAGACCAAATCCAAATACATAAATAGTGTGTGACGTTTCGGTAACAGCATTGTTACCATCTTCCGACAAAAGTACTGAATGAGAAATTTTACCACAGCATGTTTTAAATAGTTACTGTTATCAAGTGTGTAAACAAAATAACAGATAAGAAGAAGATAGTTTTCTATTTTTTCTCAACTTCTTGAAATAAAGGAGAGCTAAAGAAAACTATCTTCTTCTTATCTGTTATCTTGTTTACACACTTGATAACAGTAACTATTTAAAACATGCTGTGGTAAAATTTCTCATTCAGTACTTTTGTCTAAAGATGGTACCAATGCTGTTACCGAAACGTCACACACTATTTATTTAGATTTAATCTTATTACCTTGTGTTTATGTCACATCTAAACTTTATATCAAGCCCCTAAAAGCTAAATGTGTTGAATATCCTATATTAAGAGTATCATTGAATTTACATAAGAATGAATCGTTTTAAAGTCTATTGTAGCCAATTTTATTCAACCTGTTAGAATGAGTACATTTTTGCTTAGAACCAAATGGAAACTAACCAAATCAGGTTTTACCTTAGTTGGAGGATAGCTACAAGAAAATAAGACCTAATCCAAATAAATTAATAGTGTGTGGCATTTCGGTAACAGCATTGTTACCATCATCAGACTAAAGAATAAATTTTATTTCTTTTGTCTGATGATGGTAATAATTCTGTTACTGAATTGTCACACACTATTAATTGGATTAGGTCTTATTTTCTGGTAGCAATAATCTATAATCCAAATTGCGTTTTATCATGTAGTTAGATTTAGTGTTAATCCAGGTTCTCTCTCTGTGAATATCTCATTACTGTTTAATTGGTTTATATAATTAGGGTTATATAACATCATAATTGTAAAGAGCACCCCAAGTTTTAAGTCCATATTGTTAAAACTGTTTATTCTCAAGCTCTGCAATCTCTTGATATCCTCTTCTTCTTCTTCTTTCTTATCTCCACTCAATCATATTAGAGTATCAAGTTTATAAAGCTTGAGATCATGTCTGGATGAAGCAGAATGCGTCTGCCTTTGTCATTAAGTCATTAAGACTGGAAGCACTACTCAGTGGCAGGTCGACTTAGCTCCAGAAGAAATGGCCACCTCTGACATTAGGAACAGACGCCATGTGCAGTCTCTCCTAACATGGAGTACAAACGTTGCTCATCCTGTATCCCTGGATTAGGAGCCCTCACAGGGTACTATCAGCCGGGCCAGCTGAGCCCAGGTATTTTAGTGAGCTTGTTACTGCTCCCCCTCCTCCTTTTTCATCCGGGCTTGGGACCGGCAAAGGCAGAATTTCAGTGTTTCATTTTAGTTTATCATATCAACTTTTACAATGTTCAATCCAAAATGACTTAGGGTAATCATGGAAAATATTTGGTATTAATCATAACGCGAAAGGAATCAAGTTGTACCTGTTGTAAAGAAACACAGTATTCAAGACATCCTTTTTACTAGAGTACACAATTACCAGTAATTACAGAATACAGTAATCTCTCCTATAACGCGATTAATGTGTTCTGTGTTGTATGAAATCGCGTTATAGGAATTCGCGTTGTACGAAATAAAACTTGTATAACGCGAATGTTGTTAGGGTTAATTGTTTGTGACAAATATCATGTAAAAATGTATTGTATAAAATGATGTATATAGGAAAAATAATTATATACTAAAACAAAACTAAATGTTATATTATTTTATATGCAAATGTATTGTACAGTTGTCAATAAGAAAATTTCCGAATTTTATTTTATAACGCGTTATACGAAAATTCGCGTTGTATAAATAAATTTGTCGAATTTTTTTATCGCGTTGTACGAAATCGCGTTGTAAAAACTTGCGTTATAGGAGAGTCTACTGTAAAGGAATTTAATCACTTCAAAGATTTATATAAATTTATAAATATCGAGAAACAATATATACAATTAAAATTGTAAATATATTTTGACTCTTTTACTTTTGTGAAAAAAATAGTACAAATGGGATATTGTACTGGTATAAGGTACATAAATTATGAAAAAGAAAAAGGCATCTCCTTGTAATACAAGGAGATGCCTTTTTCTTTTTTATATTTTATTTTTGGTTTAGAAAATCAAGGTGCTTTTTTTAGGCGCGATATTGAAATATTCGCGCCTATTACAGAGGAAACAAAACAACAAACAAATTAAAACTTATAATTAAATATTTACAAATTTACATGTATATATATATATTATTCGACAGAGTTCATAAAATGTATATAGACAAAGTAGCTGATGTAAGAGAGTTAAATCATTTAGATCAGGAAACAATCGATGTCTTACTTCTGTAAAGTTCGGACAGTCATATCAAGGGCTTTAAAAAAATCAATGTCAAGTCAATGTAAAAAATTCAGTGTCAATTTTTACTCGTTTCTTTTTAAAATTTTATCTAATTGCCTAGATATAATTGTTAATTGATAAGATCATTCCTAAAATAATTTTTAATACAAATATTAATATAAAATATTTCCTACAAATAGTACAAAAGTGAATTTGTATTTGGATCCGGTGGATAAATAAAGAAAAAAAGGCATTTACTGATCGTGCAACTAAAATATGCTGATGGTTTACGCCATATATCGGAATAAATATCAACTATTCTCGTTGATTTTTAATTATTCCAGAATTGGCCAAATACCCATTCTTGATTAATCAAGATAAGCTAACCACGTACGCGTTTCAGGCTGTTGGCCCTTGTCAGCGTGGTGCAAGTTGTATCTCAACGACCAAAAAAGCTGGTCTTTGGGGCATCTTGAACAACCATGAAACAGCCTTTTTTCTTAAAGTATAATGTGTCATACATTGTGTGGATAAAAAAAGAGTTCGTTTAAAGTTTATCAAATCGTAGTTAAATGCTGAAGATATGGGGATTGTAAAATATAAAATTTTTAACCGTTTAGCTATTATTTATTCGTATAAATATAAGTTTGAAAGTGATATACTAGCACGCCATCTGTATTTTAAATTATAAACTATTTATAAGGTACCTGTGTATTTATAAAATAAAGCTATTAAAACAATTTCCTACTGCCTTGATGAAATCGCTTGGAGGTTTCACCACTAAAGAGCCAAGATAACCTAATATGTGTTATAATTGTAGTAAGAGCAGTTAGAATCGTATATTTCAAAATAAATAGATGATTTATAAATGTGAAAAAACTACAAAAGTGGAATTATACTGGTATCAGGATGATATAAATGGCCTCTCCTATCCGTGCAACCGTTGTTGTTGCTTATTCTTCAAGTCGTTTAAACGATCTTCATTAGGTTCCTTTGTCTCAGCTTTTCTATTATAGTCCTGGGGTTTTCCCAGAGGTCTTTTTTGGATGATTTGATACTGTGATGTTCCTTCGATTAAATAAATAAATATGCTTCATTAAATTAATAAACAAATTTTAATTATATATCTTTCTAATGTCAAACATACACTCTTTTAATAGATTCTTAACAACAATATTAATTACAGTGCTGCCAAATCCAAACAATCAAAAATAAATTAATTAAACAGAGTAGATTATAATATTATTATGAGGTATATTACAGATACAATTTAATAGATGTTAAGGACTGGCTGGTTGGGAATCACATTTGGGAGCATTCGTGCAACTAAAGTTTACTAATGGCTTACGCCATCTGTCGGAATAAATATCAACAAATTATTGGTTTTTTGAATTAATCTAGAATTTACCTCCCCCCCCCCCCCCCCAACACACACATAAACACACTTTCTTGATTAATCAAGAAAGGCTAAACCACGTACGGAATTCGGGCTGTTGGCCCTTATCAGCGTGATTTAAGCTGTACCTCAACGACCATAAACGATGGTGTTTGAGACTTACTGAAAAATCAAGGAATGGGGGTATTTAAGGCCGAAAGGGTGTGTGTGTGTGTTATATTTGAATTATGAATCTATATACTGGTGTGTAGAGTTATGAAGCTAAAGGAGCGTTATCTACTAACGGCCTTGAAGAGATTTCTAGCAAAGACACGGACGGGGTGTTAATTGATTAAAGAGAGGGAAGATTAATGATCAAACACCAGCCTGCTCACAAATTAACTCCAATTTACATTAAACATTAGAACGGGTTATCATAGCAAGACCATTAGACTCTTGTGTTTAGATCTCTTTTAATCTGCTTTTACAACATTACCTTGATTTCTTGATAAAAACGGACACTTCGGACAGAAATGATTATTAAGATATTAAAAATGATGACAGATGGTTATTTATCATAATTTCAATATATTTAATCATAGAAAAAAAAACAACAATTAATTTGAGTTATTGGGGTAACAATGGCAAAAGTTTGTTAGGAATTTGTTAGAAAAGGGTGAGGTTATATATATCACTACAAATCTAAACCTATATCCCACATTGTTTGGTGTCTAACAAATAGCTGTAAAATATATTAAGGACATTCAACAATGTTACAACGAAACTCTAAAAGGTCCCAGAAAAATAATTTCATACTTTTCTTATTAAACTTAAAAACTTGAGTATAGTCTCCTTTTGAAGTGGATTAAATTTATTTTTCTATTTTCTAAAATCTAAAATTATCTTCATATTTTTCAATACACATTGTGTTTTATCAGAGAACTAACAAAATTAGATTCGCTAATAATCAAAGGGACAAGGGTCGCCTCTCCCGTCAAAATAGACATCTAAAACCAGACGCCATCTATTGACCGTCGCCGCAACTAGCGACCTCGGGTCGGTGACAAAGCCACAACACCAGCTTTGTCAAACTGAAAAGTGTCCACCTAGAGATGGCGTCTGTTTTTGGACGTCTATTTTGACGGGAGAGGCCTCCCTTGTCTCTTTAGATCAATTTCCTCGCGGCAAAAGTTCCATACATATTTATAAAAAGGTCAAAAACTTTAAAATTCAAAATTACAAACTGCTAAATAAAATTCCAAATATGTCTAAAGTTGCATATTTCCCGTATAAATAAATTCTAACAGCCGATTTATGTAAATATATTTTAAATAACATCGTTTGGCTAATATTTATACCTAATATGGCGTTCTGACATCAGCAACTTTTATTCTTCATGGCCAGGATATGTTCTTTTACTAGGTGATATTTCAGGCCTCTTTCTTTTTTACTTTCTGACTTGTTCAAACACTAACTATTTTATTTCTACATTTGTGTATTATATATACACAACCATATAATTAAAAAAAAAACATAGTATATATTTTATTGAGGAAAATTACGGTAAAAATAAGTCTTATAAGAAATTGTGGATGTTTTTAATTAAGATCGTTGAAGAGCGATTTTCGCTTGAAAGCTAGCATTTTAAAATGAAAAAAAGAAACCCATTGTAAGAAATATTTGTAGTTTTCTAAACCTAATGTATATATTTAGTCGAAAATTGATCTAATAAATAAGTTCATATAAAAAAGGGTGAACCTTGAGTGTAAAAAAAACCCACATTTTTTTCTCAAAATATTTCGAAGAGATTGCTCCCTCTTTTACAATTTATTACACAATATAAACGTAATTACTATTATTATATATATTAAGTTTACTGTTCAATAAATTGATAAAGAAAGCAATTTCTCGAAATATTTTGAGAAAAAGTTGTTTTATTCTTTACAGATCCAAGTACGCACTTTTTATATATAAACTAATGTATATTGTCTCAATCTGTACCATATTATATATATATATATATGTTATATAAAAATATTATTTTATTTTAAATTATAATTTCATAGATTCAAATACTCTGCTAAATCGACCGCCAGAGGTCACTCTTCCCCTATAAAAACTCGTTGTTGTAAGAAAAACAAGTTGTAGTACATTATGTAAATAATCTTTTGTTTTCCTTATTCTACTCGCCTTAAGCCAGGCATTACTTTTAACAAATTATGTCTTTTTTATATATTCCTTCAACTTAATTAATTTACTGATCAAAACTATTTTTTCATTATCATACTTTAAATATTTCAACCACGACTGCATTTCCATACCATAATCTTCAACATGATCTAAATTCAAGCAGAAAATCTCTTTTCTTTTTTTTATTTATAACATACTAGCGGACGTACCCGGCTTCGTCCAGGTTTTACCCGAGTAAAGGTTTGTCTAACGAATCTTTCGATAAAGTGAACATTTTTTCCCGGTCCTTTTAAAAATACTCGATAAGTTGAATAAAATCAATATTAATTGGTTCCCTCGGTAATTGGAAGTTAAAGGAATAGTATCTTGCCTTGGAATTGTATCATTATTCTTGTCTCAAATAAATTGCCGTGTCATCCTGAATATTGTCTTTCCTAATTTTCTACATTACAAAATCATCGTATCATCATGATAATATTTAAAGCAGATTGTTGAATTATAACAGATAAATTAGAATATTTATCTTGAATATTTTTAGGCGAAAAGTTATTTCAAAATTTTATTTGCTAGAAACCTTCCCAGTACTATACTAAATAACTTCCCAAAGGTTCATGGCGTTCCAATGAGTGGTTTGGTCAGGCATAAAGGACAGACAGACACACATACATTCATTTTTATATATACTAGCGGACGTACGCGGCTTCGCCCGGGTTTTACCCGAGTAAAGGTTTGTCTAACGAATCTCTCAATAAAGTGAACATTTTTCCCCGGTCCCTTTAAAAATACTCGATAAGTTGAATAAAATCAATATTAATTGGTTCTCTCGGTAATTGGAAGTTAAAGGAATAGTATCTTGCCTTGGAATTGTATCATTATTCTTGTCTCAAATAAATTGCCGTGTCATCCTGAATTTTGTCTTTCCTAATTTTCTGCATTACACAATCATCGTATCATCATGATAATATTTAGAGCAGGTTGTTGAATTATAACAGATAAATTAGAATATTTATCTTAATTATTTTTAGGCGAAAAGTTATTTCAAATATTTTATTTGCTAGAAACCTTCCCAGTACTATACTAAATAACTTCCCAAAGGTTCATGGCGTTCCAATGAGTGGTTTGGTCAGGCATAAAGAACAGACAGACACACATACATTCATTTTTATATATACTAGCGGACGTACCCGGCTTCGCCCGGGTTTTACCCGAGTAAAGGTTTGTCTAAAGAATCTCTCGATAAAGTGAAATTTTTCCCTGGTCCCTTTAAAAATACTCGATAAGTTGAATAAAATCAATATTAATTGGTTCTCTCGGTAATTGGAAGGTAAAGGAATAGTATCTTGCCTTGGAATTGTATCATTATTCTTGTATGGATGTACCCGGCTTCGCCCGGGTTTTACCCGAGTAAAGGTTTGTCTAACGAATCTCTCGATAAAGTGAGCATTTTTTCCCGGTCCCTTGAAAAATACTCGATAAGTTGAATAAAATCAATATTAATCGGTTTTCTCGGTAATTGGAAGTTAAAGGAATAGTATCTTGCCTTGGAATTGTATCATTATTCTTGTCTCAAATAAATTGCCGTGTCATCCTGAATTTTGTCTTTCCTAATTTTCTGCATTACAAAATCATCGTATCATCATGATAATATTTAGAGCAGGTTGTTGAATTATAACAGATAAATTAGAATATTTATCTTGATTATTTTTAGGCGAAAATTTATTTCAAAAATTTTATTTGCTAGAAACCTTCCTAGTACTATACTAAATAACTTCCCAAAGTTTCATGGTGTTCCAATGAGTGGTTTGGTCAGGCATAAAGGACAGACAGACACATATACATTCATTTATATATATAGATAGATATAGGTATATACAGTTAAACCTGTCTATAGCGCCTCCTCTTGGGACTCGCCAAAATAGAGTGCTATAGAGAGGAAGTGCTATAGACAGATAGCTTTTAATGTAAAATGTTTACATTTTATTGTTTAAAATCGGCCTCTATAGAGAGGAAGGCGCTATTTAAAGGGGTCGCTATAGACAGGTTTAACTGTATAAATGATGATGATGATGATATTGTGGTAAAATAATTCAACATTTAAATTAATTTA
Source organism: Cordylochernes scorpioides (assembly GCA_030710605.1). NCBI lineage: Eukaryota > Metazoa > Arthropoda > Arachnida > Pseudoscorpiones > Chernetidae > Cordylochernes > Cordylochernes scorpioides. The sequence continues at coordinate 77,255,326 of CP092872.1, forward strand.
TTCAAGGAACTAATTTTAGTTCTTCTTAAACCTTAGGGAAACAAGCAAATTATTTCGTTAACAATATGATTGCCCAAGTTTTATTTGTAAAAAGAAGTCCAATTATCACTTGTGTAATTAATTTTGGAGGTAATGTGTTTTATTTTATTACCTAACTTAAACTATATATTTGTAAATTTAATTATTCATGTGTGGAAATGCGTATAATTTGTTTTACAAATAAATTTATAGTAATTATGTTATAAATTTATCTTTTAATAATATTGCTGAAAAAGATTTCCTGTCATCCATTTGTTGATTTAGCTATTACTTCAAAAATAAGCAAACGCTTTCGTTAAATAGAATATATTTATTAGTTATTAGTTATTAAATGAAAATAACGTTCAAATTCAAGTTTTTATTAAATTTCTGTGAATTGTTTTCAATTCTAAAACACAAAATACTGATCTCAAATAAGATCAATAAAAAAAAATAATGTTGAATTATCAACTTCAAAATATATTGGTCTTGAATTATATTTGGTATATATACGACAAATCCCTGTTGTTATCGTGTCGAATGAAGCGCCTCAGATGTCTCCATACATCTCTATCACAGCAGCAGCAATATCCACTATCTTGGGTGTATAAAGCTGCTGCTCTGGGTCTATGAGAATTTTCTGTAAGGTTGCGGCCATTGCTGGGCATGAGAATATGTGAGTAGGAATTAGTTCCACACCAGGACAGTTGTTGCATGTCCTATAGGTTTTTGTGCCATCTGGATGAATTGTCATTCCTTTATAGTGATTTGCTCTTCATTGGAAAATGGGTGCCGTTGCCACGTTAGTCACCTTGGAAACAACCAGAATTTGGTCGAATATTCCAAGGGTCCAGGGGGGACCGCAGGTAGGTGTGGTCGGACTTCTACCCCCCTCCCCCCAACAAATCCCTCTTTTTAGCTTTTATGTCAAAATTATATTTGGGACTGAGAACTGAAAAACCTTGGTCATAAATATACTTATATTTAAATCTGATTGGTCGTGAGGATATGCTATGAATTGAATAATAAATAATATATTTTACAAGTATAATCATGGACAAAACTTAAGGAAGTTGTAACTTTTAACATGTATAACGGTATTTTTAGATATATTTGATGGCAAATGTTTTTTTTTTTTTTTTTCCCTTTTTCTCCTTGTTAATATCATATGATTATACGGCTTAAAGTCATTGTAAATATGTATATAGACCACAGGGTCGACAAAATTACAATTTACAAAATTTCAAAGTTTTTAAAGAGCCACAACCTTTTTTCTTGCCAACAATAAATAGTACTCACATAAATAAAGTGTTTATTTATGCGAGTATTACCCACAGCTTCACATACAAAGAGCCGCATGTGGCTCACGAGCCTCAGGTTACCGACCCCTGATATAGACAAATGTAGAGGCATACATTGACAAACGTTACTTTTACGGGTAACACACAAAAATTCAATATTACTAGGGTCTAAAGTAAAGTTACTTAACACACAGAAAGGTGTACACTCAAGGGTACAACAACAAAAAAGGGTGTAAAATAAAACACTCGCGATTTGCTATATAAAAAACATAACGGTACTTATATTTTATAAGATAATTTATATTATGCTTATTGTACATATTGCCAGACACTTCTTTATTTTGTACACAGGTGTTTTCTCGTGTTTTTTTTTCTTTCATTCTCATTGTTAACATCATATGACTATTCTATTCAATGCCTAAAATTATTGTATATATATGTATGTATAGACAAATGTAAAGGCATACATGTATGACAGCGCAAGTGTCCCTAGGGGGGCATAGCGTTTTATATTGAAACTTATATTTTATTGTAGCGTTGGTAGGGTTCGGACCGGGGTCACACAGGTATGCGAGGAGATAACCAGACACGGATAAAACACGCAGAGAACACTTTAAGCGTCTCCATACGGTAATTTACTACACTCAGCTTTCGCATTGGAAATATCTTTATTTACGGGGCTGCTAACCAAAATGAGAAAGAAAATAGCCTACAGCTACACCCGGTGTTCCCAGGTGGTCACCCTCCCAAGTACTGACCAGGCCCGACATTGCTTAACTTCGGTGATCGGACGAGAACCGCTGTTTTCAATGTGGTATGGTCGTAGGCAAAAAGTGGCAGCTGTGGGATTCGAAAGCTTTCGCATTACGATAGTCCCCTCTTATATACAAACATGGCCATATTCGTCCAATGAGAAGGCGGGAGAGATTGGTTCACTAACAAACAAAAACAAAATTATTCACACTAATAACTGAGATGAGATAAAAGTTCAAATGTTTGTCAATATAATTTGACAACATATACAAATACATGTACTTGAGGGATACATGTACATGTATGACAGCGCAAGTGTCCCTAGGGGGACATAGCAATGGCCGCAGCCTTGCAGAAAATTGACATAGACCCAGAGCAGCAGCTTTACACACCCAAGATAGTGGACATTGCTGCTGCTGTGATATAGATGCATGGAGACATCTGAGGCTCTTCAATGGACACCACAACAACAACAATAAATAAATTCCATTTAGATTTGAGTAAATCTATATTCATTTTTATATATTTTCTAAATCTCTGAATGCACTATTGATAACGAAGAACGGAATAAGATCATAAAGAACATTATTCAAGTCTACGTGAATCCAGTTCAGCTAATCAGAATAATGTCCGAGAAAAAATATATAGCGATAGAATTGTTTAACTTTCATAAAGCGTTAGAAAACAAGGTAATCTCTAAGAATTAAAATTACAGAACAATTTCCTTCTATATTTAATTTGTATAGTTATGTTGAATTATTTGATTTCCTTTTCATTTTCCTTTCTCTCCTCTGTTTATGTTTCTTTTTTCCTTTTCTCCATGAAAATGATGTATGGCGAGTCTTTACAGGACGGAAATGTCCTAATAAAGCTGCTGTTTATATATATTTTTTCAATCTTTTAATATTCCTAACCTATAATTTCAAATAGCTTATTCTCATCATTTTCCTATAAATATATTTTGAATAAGCATCGTAATGAACTATGATGGAAATATGTGTGATCAATTCAATAAAAGTTCCAGATATTTTATTAACTAAAATTATTATACAGTTCTCTACTTAAAAGTTAAAAATATTAAACATAAAGATTTCTAGCTAAGAAATAAAGTATTTTTCCTTAAAAGTTTATATTTTAAGTTACACAATAAAAACTTGATTTCAAAAAAATCTACCTTTAAAATATTCTATGATATTTATATGGAAAAAAAGTTTTTTTAGAAAAAGGAATATATGCAAGTTGGAAAATTTAAACCAACTTTGCAATCCGCTTTTGAGAGTCTGAAATTTAAAAATGTTGAGCTTTTTGTGGGAAACTTTGTTGACCATTGAAAATACATTTTCTATTGATTCCTACTCAAACCTTCCCGTCGCTAACTATTCCACAAACTACAGAGGCTTAACTAGTAGAGAGAAATAGTTATATAATATTTTGAAAAATATTTTGCAAAAATAGACGCCATTTTTTTTTCTGGAAATTTATTGTCCTACGTTTATGTATTAGAATAGATCCTGCTCTCTCCCAATAACTAATAGACAGAAATTGTATTCTATAAATTCTTGAAAAAATGCTCTCTTGTAAAATCCAGGCATTACCTCAGTCATTCGGCTAGTATATATTTTATTTGGCTAGTATATATATATATATGTGTGTATGTATATATGTATATATTGTTGCATCAATTTTAATGCGCCCTACATTTATTCAAAATATTCTATGATATTCAATATTTATTTAAAATAGATTATTTAGATTATTATCATTCATTTTTTATAGTTTCATTCCTTTTGTAATATTTCATTGTACATATATCTTGATTGGGTATTGGAGCGAGAGAGGACCTAGACGAAGACTGCCGATCGCGACCTACGAGGAAGGCAACGAATAAATAAACACAATAACTTTAAAAGCTAATTTATTATTATTTTTTTTTACTTTCATTTATTTGCTTTGAGTATGGAAACCCGATCGGGAAACGTGTATAACACCAAGAAGGAATAAACCAAGGTCGACGACTCTGCAAAGCTGCAACTTGGTGCAACAATTCTATATACAGTTACGAGCGTCATTCCTCATCGGCCTCTGTCACCGTTTGCTTTTTTTTTGGAATGGCGCCCTCCTATTGGTTGGCTACGGTCACGCCACCTTTGCCCCCCCCCCATCATGCCTCCCCCACTCGCTCTTTCGTTTTTGTAACTATTGGTTTGGAACGGGTCGCTCTTTCAATAAATGCATATATTAGTTAATAACTAAATGGAATCCTCTCTTTCCTTTTCCCAGTAAGAGACGCCTACGGAAGCCAACAGTACATAGACAGATAAAGCACATAGGCTATAGTTATTAACTAACATATGCATTTATATAAGGCGCCAATTTATAATTGTAACAAATAGTATTTGAATAAAAACATTCAATCGGGTAAAACACGGGCGTTGCCCGGGTCATTCGGCTAGTATTTATATATTTAGATGAAATGTCTGTTGAAGAGTTCTTAAAGCGTTTTCCAAAACGCTCGTAGTACAATAAAAAAAAATTAGTAAACATCAATAGGTTTGCTGTACATATTATAAAATATTGAAAAAGTATCTCCTGATCGTCAAACTAAAAGTTGCTGATGGCTTGCGCGATTGCACGATCTTTATGTCTTTTTTTCTTAATTTATCCACCTGATCCAAGTACAAATTCAATTTGTATTATTTCTCATATTATAAAATATAATAATTATTTATTTAGTTGAACCAGGGGGTTGCTGAGAGGCCTACAGAAGTCGTTAACTACCAGAGCTGTCCTTCTTGATTATCCTTGTCGAATACCTCAACACTGTCATCGAGCATGCTGGGGACATGGATTTCATAATCCGCAACGGCCTGTCCGAACTCATGGCGGCTTTAAGCTCCTGATGTAATCCAGACGTCCCTCCGTCTGTTGTATATATTTCTCCCTATTTTGAATGGCTGTAAACCTCTCTCCCTACTGTTTACTAGATGTCAATAAACTATTTTTAATTGTCATTGTCAAAGCTGTCCTTCTGAAATAGGTTTTCTTGGTTTATTCACAATGTCAGTGGAAGTTCAATTCATGAGGACCCCATGGAGATTTATTTCTTTGGGAGATTCTCTAAGAGGACTCTAGAAGGAGAAGATCCTAGAAGGATGGGAAAGAGAGGTGACTATATTACAGGTTTCTCAAAAACGAAACTTCACTTGTATTTTGCGATAACATTTTTCTCGTATTACAAAAAGCTCGTACACCAAGTACCATATGTACCTCTTTATAGATTAAAAATCTGTCGAATTTTCCTTATTATAAATTTAATCAAAACTGTTTACACAATATTTAACTATATATAAGAAATGAAATATTTAAGGATAGTAGAAGTTTGTTTTATTTATAAAAGAAGCATTCGTGCTAAATATCGTGCTATATATAAAAATATTTAAACTTTTTTTTCAATAGAGCAATCCATAAATTGATATTTAATTAAAAATGCATTGATGTATCAAAATATAATTTATTTACCTATTGACATAATGTGGCGCTGAGTTTGTTGTTGACATAAATATGTTATAATACATTGAAAAAGGTTGGCGTTCAGCCAACTGAATTATTGGCAAATAAATTATATTTTGATCCAATATATGCCTTTTTAATTATATTGTCACAAAGTATCTTAATTCAACTATTTTGTAGATATGTAAATGTTCTAACTAGTTTTCAATTAATTCTTTTTTTGTTTGGGTTTAGGTAAATATTTGACGTCAATTGTTGCGCCTTCTACTATGTAAATATTTGAGGATTAGTTTTGATTATTAGGCTGACTGTCTAGAGTAAGATAGGATAAAGCATATAGTTGTTGTCGGCTTTTTCTGTTTGACAGTGTGTTGAATAAAACTTACTTTTGAGCTTGCTTCGTGATTCCGTGGCTTACCAGCGACAGAATTAAAGAAAAGATCGTAACAATATAACAACAACAAACAACAAAAAGGCTTTTATTAGGGCCCATTGCCCTGTATGGATTCGCCATACAACAACAAAACAATACAGAAAAATTTTCTCCCTCTTCCAATGTGCACGTGAGCCTTTATTTAAAAAGGGATTTATTTACACATCTGTTCTAAACTTTCCTCACTACCTCTTTTGCGTATGAATCTATTTACAATTGATCTGTAGAAATTATAGAGTTATATTGCTATATTTTTCTTTTCTGAATATTTCTCAGCGTCTGCAGTGGCTTGCTAAATCTCCAGAAGGTGTTTTCAAGAGTTTTTCTTTTTAATTATATATATATATACTAGCGGATGTGCCCGGCTTCGCCCGGGTTTTACCCGAGTGAATGTTTGTCTAACGAACATTTGTTAAAACAATTCTCTATAAACTTATAAAACGTACTCGACTTCGCCCGGGGTTTTACCCGAGTAAAGGTTTGTCTAGCGAACATTTGTTAAAACAATTCTCTAAAAACTTATTTAAAAAAAAAAAAAGATAATCTTACTTTTGATAAATAATATTTAAGATAACAAACTTAGTGATGAGAAAACTTGTTATCATCGTCACAATGGGGGCGCTGCTTGCGAGTTAAATCTACAAATCTGCAAATAAATCTAAGGATATTCAAGATATTCATGAAATTATTTTTCAAAAACCTTCCCGGTGATAAACCTAATAATATCCCAAAATTTCACGGCGATTGGATGTATGGTTTTAGAATCTATAGAGTACAGACAGACAGACATTCAATTTTATATATATAGATTTACTCTTCATTGTTGGCTTTTTATCTTAGATTCATTCTTCATTGTTGGCTTTTTATATTACATTTACTATTCATTGTTGGCTCTTTATCTTACATTCACTCTTCATTGTTGGCTTTTTATCTTACATTCATTCTTCATTGTTGGCTTTTTATCTTACATTCATTCTTCATTGTTGGCTTTCTATATTACATTCACTCTTCATTGTTGGCATTTTATCTTACATTCATTCTTCATTGTTGGCTTTTTATATTACATTTACTCTTCATTGTTGGCTTTTTATCTTACATTCACTCTTCATTGTTGGCTTTTTATCTTACATTTATTCTTCATTGTTGGCTTTTTATATTACATTTACTCTTTATTGTTGGCTTTTTATCTTACATTCATTCTTCATTGTTGGCTTTTTATATTATATTCTGACCAAAATCTATCTGTGAACTTCACACAGTGAACTTCACACAGACAGAATAAGGCAATTATATAAGTAGATTTACTCTTCTTTGTTGGCTTTTTATCTTACATTCATTCTTCATTGTTGGCTTTTTATATTACATTCACTCTTCATTGTTGGCTTTTTATCTTACATTCATTCTTCATTGTTGGCTTTTTATATTACATTTACTCTTCATTGTTGGCTTTTTATCTTACATTCACTCTTCATTGTTGGCTTTTTATATTATATTTTTAGATTGAGATTATTAGCTAGTATGTAAAAAAAATTAACTCTGTTGAAATTTAATTTTGTATTTATATATAAATAAAATTAACTCTGTTGATTCTTTTTGTATTTAATCGATAACAGCGAAGTTACGCATGTTAAAGTTAGGAAAAATATTTTGATGTTAAGCAAAACCTGCTCCATCTCGTTTTACATAAATGTTGAAAATATGGTCGAAATTGATGCATTGTAACGAAAGTTTTTAGCGAACACCACTCATGAAATTTCCATTTTATTAATATAGATAATACAAAAATATTTTCTGTTGATTTTGGAATATTATATTTAGATATATTTAGGAGATATAGAATTATTACTTGCTGATTAATTTGAGGATACATAAGTATGTTTGTGATATTACAGTCGTGGAAAAGATATTAATAAATAAAGGTTGAATCACAATTTACTTTAATTATGCTGAGATAAATTTAATAAAATACTACCTTACTTAAAGCGTAAGAATAAAGAAAACAAAAGACATATTTACATATCCACAGAAAGATTTGAGCCGGCCATCGGGAAACAACAACAATAGTTTTATATAGGGAAAACTGCGACATCTGGTGGTCGATTTAAACAGAGTAATTTGCTCTAGAATTTATAATTTTGAATTAAATATAATTTTTATATAACATATATATATGGTAAATTAAACCAACAACCCCATATTCATGTTGTATAATAGAAACACATCTGTAAATGATTATACTCATCATTGACATGTGTCATTACATAATCATATGTAATGTACTTTGTACAAACTGAGGATAAATAGATAAAACTCTGTAATAGATTAAGAGCTGAAGAAGCCCTAAAACAACATCTAAAGATAGATAGGAAACTGTCAGGACGGCGCCAGTGTAGAATTTCGCCAGACGATCCACGCTCTTGTCGCATCTGCTGAAATTAAATACTTCCTCTCTCGGCAAAGATATATAATGCCTCCGTCCTAGTCAAAAATATAGTCATTTTACCATCAGCGGAAGCCCTCGTCGGTTGTCACCAAGGTCCTCTTCATCCACCATGTAGACCAGTAAGAACTCTTCTATCTCCATCTTTCGCTCCTAGCTCAACTTTTATCTGTTCACGGAACTTTCCTAGTGCAACTGTGTTTTCGTTTTTTGTATGGACATTCCCAAGCTTTCCACTCTGCCTCGACTACGACTGCCTGTACTCTGTGAGAACGGTTAAAGGTCTTCCAAGGTGCAGAGAGGTACTGGAAAACTTTCCACGCCCTGACTGTCCCTCTCGGTCAACACAGTATAGCGAGAGTCGACAGGATCGCACACCATAGATTAAGTCGACTGGATACCTCATCACATTTTTGTTCGACAGGATTCTACAAGAGTCAACAGGACTTCATCACATATATATGGCGCGTTATTGACTAGTTATTTTTACTATATGGTATGTAAGATATTCGCATTTAGACACCCTGGTATATATAAAATATTTAAACATAGATATCAACCAATGGAATTTTTCTAAATATTTTTGTTCTTTGACTATCCTTTATATTATTTAATGATTGTATAAGATTTAAAGAAATGATTCGAAATGCGTTTGATGAGAAAACACTAAGAAAACGTTATAAAAGGTTTAAAAAAGCCTTTTCATTTCTAAATTGCATTTTAGTTATTTATATAATGTGTTTCCTCATAATTAGGTTTCATATTAAATCTTAACGAAAGTTTGTGGTTGAATTGATCTTTAGATGTAAGACTGAAGTACATGTGAATATTTTATGTGGCACTTTTTATGAAATAATAAATTACCCTATATAAAATCTCGGTTATTGCATTAAAATAATTCAATTTATTCTTTATTCTATTCAAAATTTACATCAAATATATATATATATATTAAAAATAAAAAAGGCATCTTTTATATTTTTTTCTATTGTTTTTCATATATCTGTGTAATATGATGCAATTGTTATTACACTATAATATTTGATGTATTACACTGTTGTAGAATCCTGTCGACTTAACCGTTCTGTGGCAATATCGTTGCGGAATTTCTTGTTGTTGGATGCGAAGGGTGAGATTTGGTTGAAGCGCAGTCGTTGAGTGGTAAGTGAAGCACACAGTTAGGAATAATCAGGACACGTGATTGGGTTTGAAAATAAAAGGCAACTGGGTTGGAGGGAAGAAAGCTTGAGAAGAGTTGAGCGATTTGACTTATTAATTAGTTGATCACATGGCGATGATGGGATTTAGATGAAATGAGCGGAGAGAGAGAGATCTCTAGAGTAGATGTTACCTTGTTGGAAGCGAAGGAGCAACTGTCCGAACTCGGCGAGAGCCACTGAACAACTGTAGGTATTGTTCCTATGAGAGCGAAAACGTAACTGACCATTCTTGCTTTTCGATTTAACATCAAGACTCAGTTTCTCTCTGATTGGTCGAGAGATGTCACATGATCTTTTCCTATTGGTTGACCTACTTAAGGTGCTGTCTTCTGATTGGTCGAGAGATGTCACATGATCTTTTCCTATTGGTTGACCTACTTAAGGTGCTGTCTTCTGATTGGCCCGCGGCTCTCCTTGATGAAAGATATGGCCTGCCTGACAGGAAGTGTCGAGTGCTATTTCCACTTTATTTACTTCCGCGTTATCAAAATACGTCCTGCTTTGTCAGGAAGTATTGAGTGCTAGCTTTAACATTTATAACTTCTGGTCACTAGATACGTCCTGTTTTTCCAGGAAGTGTCGGTTTAAACTTAGCTCGCAGGGACTCGGGGTCAGAAGGTTAACTGCGTCGTTATTAATAAATATGTTCTCCTCTAGATTTACTTCCTATGTCTTTTGTTACTTTCTTTCCTCCAATTACCTTATTCTTTTATTAAATCTTTGAAAATCATACATGGTACATACATAGTGGGTCGGGGTTGCATTTAATTATATACAAATTATGACAGATGCGCCCCTTACATGTGAAGAATTCAAGAAGGGGTTAGCCTGAGAGAATTCTGTAAAGTGAAAAATAATTTTGTGGGAAAATTAGTTGTGGGTATTGAGTCTATATACAAGCATTGGTGGCGATATAATAAGTAAAATAGAATGGTGTTGATGATATAGGTTGAGTATAATTAATAGAAATCAAAATTTTTTTAATTGTAAGAAATCAATGAATGTTATGGTACATAGTGGGCTAAAAAGAAAGGAAAATGCGCCTAAACGAATTCTACTCGAGATAAGAGATGATATCGAGGGAGTTCTATTAAGGCTTTTGAAATCAAAATAAAAACAATATAAAAATAGTTGAATGAAATCAAAATTGAATGTTTTTGGTTGAAAAAGAAAAATTGTTTTGTTGCATGGTGATAAGGGAAAATGCCTAGTTACTTTTTTTGCTCGAATTTGGAAAAGAATTCGAGGGAATTTCATAAGGTCTTTTGAAATCAAAATAAAATAAAATAAAAGGTTTTTGAGCGAAATCAAAGTTGAGTGCTTGGTTGAATGGTGAAAAAAAAAAGGAAAAATGCCTAACCATATTCTAGCTCGAAATTGGGAATGGAGACCGAGGGAATTTTATTAGGGCTTTTGAGAAATCAACATAAAATAAAATAAAAATAAAAGTTGAATGAAATCAAAGTGAAGGCTTGGTTGCACAAAAAAAGAAAAAGCCTTGTTGTATGGAAAAAAGAGAAAATGCTTTGTTGCGTTGGTGAGAAAAAAAAGAATTGCCTAATTACTATCCTACTTGAGATTGGGAATGAAATCGAGGGGGTTTCATTAGGTCTTTTGAGAAATCAAAATAAAAATAAAAATAAGAGTTGAACGAAATCAAAGTTGAGTGCTTGGAAAAAAAAAAAAGAAAAATAAAAAGGTTTCAACAACAAAGGGTGATTTAATGTTTTTAGTTTAATCGAAAGCCAGTGAGTTTTCGTTGATAATTGAGTTGTGGCAGTTTAAGCTAAGTGGTAAATAGAAGGATAATTGATAAATAAAAATGATAATATAAACTAATTGGAAAAAAAATGATAATTAATGATTAAAATTGGTAATAAGTTGAATAAATTGATAAATTGATTAAACATTTAAATTTTAATTGAGAGAAAATAATGAAAATGATTGATATGAAAAATAAGGTGTATTGGTTGGAACCCTTTGGTATCTACATGCCCTGATCTAAATGTATTGGTTGCTCCATTTTGCCCTATAAATGTTTTACTTGCTCAATTATGCCCTATAAATTTTTTGTCTCATCTGTAGCGACACTTAGGTGAAAAACGTGATTCTAGCCCTCAAGTGCGTTTATGCTGTGTGTACAGGAGACATGGAAATCTATATAACCTTTATGTGTAATTTTTTGTCTTTGTGTGTGTGTTGTGAAAAAATGTTAGAAGTCTGTTGTGTAAGAAATGTGTGAGCTAGTTCTATGTGTTGTCTCGTGGATGTGGAATTGGGTGGTAAAAATCGATATGTAGACTCGAACTGGAATCAAAAATCGGTGGCATAGCGAGGTTCCCAGTTGACCTCAATAGGGGATTTTCTCATTGTAATTAGAGATACGGAAGTGGGGTGTGTCGGGCAAACGAGAGGGAATGAAATTGGAGATCGGACGAAGGCGTTCCGCTTTGTTTACAGAGGCCGAATTTATCGCCGCGGACTACACTTCCTGTCGTGGTGTCTCAAAATTTTCATTTCCTGCCGTCTATTTATTTTGGGGTGTGGCTCGGGGCTTGTTTTGGAGTACGACTTCTCCGACATTGGTTGGGCATCTTTTCAGTTACTGCTATCTCTTCGGAGTTTATTTAGATTTTCTGCGAAGATGGTTCCTAAAATTATGAGAAGTTTTATAAATGTTTGTCCACAATGAAGAACTACTTGTCCACAATGAAAAACTGCTTGTCCAAAATTAAAAACTGCCTCTTGTAGTTCGAAAATTTTATGAGCGGACAGGGTATAGATAAATAAATAATTAAGGAATAAAATTGGTATACATTTGTATGGTAGAACTAACAAACAAAGGATGAAAATCAGATGAAAAATAGGGTATTGCCCCATGTTCGTCCACATTTTTGTAACTGGGGACTCTGAAATATTTGCTTGAACCTTATTAATTGTAGAATTTGAATGATTGGTAGGTTCGCAGTTCTCCTGTTTGATCGTTAATGGTTTTATTAGCGATATGTCGGCGGTAATTGGTTTAGGTTGAGATGTGTGATCGTTTCTCTGACGTGGATGTGGTAATTTTGGCATTGTTTGTGTTGTGTGTACGCTGTGCTTTACGTACGAATTTTGTTTTGCTTGGGTGCCTGTGTCGGTATTTTGACGTGAAGGTTGGTTGTATTCATCGATTCTTCTAGCGAATCGGCAGGTGGGGCAGGTTTTTACCTGTTTTGCGATGTCTTGTGTCATGTTCTGCCAATAATATTGTGACGAGATGAGTCTCGTCATCTTGGAGATGTTTGGGTGGTGGTGTTGTGTGTGTACGGACTTAAGAAGTCTGGTTGTAAGTGAACTTGGGACTATAGTTTTAAGTACTCCTTTTCGGGAGACGGTGCGCAGTTTATTGTGATCCATAGTCACGCGAGATTTTCCCGGTGGAGAAGACTGTTGGCTCTGTATGAGTGGCGCATCTAGAAAGCCACAAAATGGGATACGAGTTCCAACGCCCGTTTCGTATTGTTGTACTCCATTTATGCTACGGACCTCATATTCGTATCTTGACAATCTTAACCTCCATCGAAACAATCTGCCTGACGGAGCTTTGATCTCTTTCAACCACTGCAATGCAGGATGGTCAGAAAGTATTGTAAACTTTCTGCCCATTAGACAGGTGCGGAAATTATCCACACTTTCCACAATGGCTAGGCATTGTAGTTCCAAGTCTGAATAATTTCGCTCGTGACCACGCAGAGATCGGCTGAAATGTTGAACGGTGTATGTCTTCCCATCAGGGTAGACTTGTTTAAGAACGCCTGTAATGCTGAATGTTGAGGTGTTACAGTACACCTGGCATGGCAGACCTTCTTGGTAAAGGTGTAATGTGGGGTGTGTGGTAAGGTTTTCTTTCAGGTTAGTGAACGCTTTCTGGCATTCGTCATCCCAGACCCACATGACATCCTTTTTTAGAAGGTTGACAAGTGGCGTCCGCAAGCGGGCGTGGTCCGGAATGAACTCTTTATAGGCGTTCACAGCTTTTAGGAAAGATCGCAATGTTTTTCGATTGTGTGGTTGTTAGGTGGCGTGAATTTTTTCTATGTTTTGTGTAGACGGGATGATTGTATTATTCTTAACGGTTGTGCATGCGCTTGTTTGTTGTTGTTGTCTTTTGGTGCGCGTGTTGCGTTTGTTGTGCGGATTGTGCGTGTTTGTTGTGTGGTGACGTATGGGTGCGTGTATGTTGTGAGGTACATTTGCGTGGTAAGTGGGTGAGCTGTGTCGGTGTATGGACACTTTTTTGGGCATTATGGGAATTGTAGGTTGAAGTCGTGTTGGCTTTATATGTGGTGGGCATGAAGTATTGGCAATTGGGTTGAGTCAAAAGTTGCGTGGTGTGAGATTAGAATGGTGGCATGTAAATATTTGGGGTTTGGGCAATGAATGCAGGCAAGGGTTTCCATGTGTGAAAGCTTTGGGTGCTGTGCGAGTCCTTTGGGACAGGTTTTGGCCTAGCCCGTGCTTGCATTCATTTGATACATGTTTAAAGTGGTAGATAGTATTAGGTAATGGGACGCCAAGTTGGAAAATAGTGCCGCGATTATAATTTAGTTTTAATTTATACTGATAAAGGGTTTTTAAGGTAAGAACTCCAAATGGCAAGGATGCATTTACCACGTGGAAGTTCTCTCTACGGGTTATTTGGCCTATTGTTAGAGGGAAAGTTAAATGTCCTATTATTTTCGTAAAACTATTTAGGGTGGATAGATCAAGGGAAGGTTTTTTAATACTTAAGTAGGGAAGTTGTGCTTTTAATCTATTGTATAAATGATACGGCAATATGTTCGAACCTGCGTCTGGTTCAATTAGAAAGGTACATGGTAGGTCCTGGGTCAGATACAAGTCCAAAGTCAATTTGATGGTGTCATTGGGTGGATTGCCTACCTTAGTCTCGAAAGGACTCCACTGTGGCGTCTTCGGCTTGGGATGGCTGGCTTGGAATGTCTGTTGGGCCGGATCGGGACCGTTTGCACTGTCCGCGCGATTGAAAGGGAAATCTAGTCATTTGTACTGCTTCCATTCGAGTGGATCGCGTTGTCGGTACACTGGGCCCGTGTCGCGTGGATTGCTTCCGGGTGCACGGGTACGGCATGGCGGGTGGCGACTCCTCGGTGGGCGTCAGGTTGTTCGGACACGTACCGGCGGTGCGGGCGTCGGCTGTCCCGAGGGTGGCGCTCCGGAAGACCGTTTCCAGTTGCGTGGATCTTGCCCCTTGTAGCGCGGCGGTCAGTTCTAAAATTACCGTCGCCAGGGTATGTCTTGTCGCTTCGTTCGTTGTCAGTCTCTTTCCGCTCGTTGCCAGTTTCTTCCCTCTCGGTTTGTTATTGCCTTTTGTTTTGCTGGCGCCTGGGCTAATTTCCATAATCTTCATCCTGATTAAGCTCTATAATCTTTATCCTGTCGACTCTGTGTAATATGATGCAATTGTTATTACACTATAATATTTGATGTATTACACTGTTGTAGAATCCTGTCGACTTAACCGTTCTGTGGCAATATCGTTGCGGAATTTCTTGTTGTTGGATGCGAATGGTGAGATTTGGTTGAAGCGCAGTCGTTGAGTGGTAAGTGAAGCACACAGTTAGGAATAATCAGGACACGTGATTGGGTTTGAAAATAAAAGGCAACTGGGTTGGAGGGAAGAAAGCTTGAGAAGAGTTGAGCGATTTGACTTATTAATTAGTTGATCACATGGCGATGATGGGATTTAGATGAAATGAGCGGAGAGAGAGAGATCTCTAGAGTAGATGTTACCTTGTTGGAAGCGAAGGAGCAACTGTCCGAACTCGGCGAGAGCCACTGAACAACTGTAGGTATTGTTCCTATGAGAGCGAAAACGTAACTGACCATTCTTGCTTTTCGATTTAACATCAAGACTCAGTTTCTCTCTGATTGGTCGAGAGATGTCACATGATCTTTTCCTATTGGTTGACCTACTTAAGGTGCTGTCTTCTGATTGGTCGAGAGATGTCACATGATCTTTTCCTATTGGTTGACCTACTTAAGGTGCTGTCTTCTGATTGGCCCGCGGCTCTCCTTGATGAAAGATATGGCCTGCCTGACAGGAAGTGTCGAGTGCTATTTCCACTTTATTTACTTCCGCGTTATCAAAATACGTCCTGCTTTGTCAGGAAGTATTGAGTGCTAGCTTTAACATTTATAACTTCTGGTCACTAGATACGTCCTGTTTTTCCAGGAGGAGTCGGTTTAAACTTAGCTCGCAGGGACCCGGGGTCAGAAGGTTAACTGCGTCGTTATTAATAAATATGTTCTCCTCTAGATTTACTTCCTATGTCTTTTGTTACTTTCTTTCCTCCAGTTACCTTATTCTTTTATTAAATCTTTGAAAATCATACATGGTACATACATAGTGGGTCGGGGTTGCATTTAATTATATACAAATTATGACATATATATGTCATAATTTGTATATAATTAAATGCAACCCCGACCCACTATGTATGTACCATGTATGATATCAAAGATTTAATAAAAGAATAAGGTAATTGGAGGAAAGAAAGTAACAAAAGACATAGGAAGTAAATCTAGAGGAGAACATATTTATTAATAACGACGCAGTTAACCTTCTGACCCCGGGTCCCTGCGAGCTAAGTTTAAACCGACACTTCCTGGAAAAACAGGACGTATCTAGTGACCAGAAGTTATAAATGTTAAAGCTAGCACTCAATACTTCCTGACAAAGCAGGACGTATTTTGATAACGCGGAAGTAAATAAAGTGGAAATAGCACTCGACACTTCCTGTCAGGCAGGCCATATCTTTCATCAAGGAGAGCCGCGGGCCAATCAGAAGACAGCACCTTAAGTAGGTCAACCAATAGGAAAAGATCATGTGACATCTCTCGACCAATCAGAAGACAGCACCTTAAGTAGGTCAACCAATAGGAAAAGATCATGTGACATCTCTCGACCAATCAGAGAGAAACTGAGTCTTGATGTTAAATCGAAAAGCAAGAATGGTCAGTTACGTTTTCGCTCTCATAGGAACAACACCTACAGTTGTTCAGTGGCTCTCACCGAGTTCGGACAGTTGCTCCTTCGCTTCCAACAAGGTAACATCTACTCTAGAGATCTCTCTCCCTCCGCTCATTTCATCTAAATCCCATCATCGCCATGTGATCAACTAATTAATAAGTCAAATCGCTCAACTCTTCTCAAGCTTTCTTCCCTCCAACCCAGTTGCCTTTTATTTTCAAACTCAATCACGTGTCCTGATTATTCCTAACTGTATGCTGCAACTTCCACTCAAACGGCTGCGCTTCAACCAAATCTCACCATTCGCATCCAACACCAAGAAACCCCGCAACGATATTGCCACAGAACGGTTAAGTCGACAGGATTCTACAACAGTGTAATACATCAAATATTATAGTGTAATAACAATTGCATCATATTACACAGAGTCGACAGGATCAAGATTATGGAGCTTAAACAGGATAAAGATTATGGAAATTAGCCCAGGCGCCAGCAAAACAAAAGGCAATAACAAACCGAGAGAGAAGAGACTGACAAAGAACGAAGCGACAAGACACACCCTGGCGACGGTAATTTTAGAACTGACCGCCGCGCTACAAGGGGCAAGATCCCCGCAACTGGAAACGGTCTTCCGGAGCGCCACCCACGGGGCAACCGACGCCCGCACCGCCGGTACGTGTCCGAACAACCTGACGCCCACCGAGGAGTCGCCACCCGCCATGCCGTACCCGTACACCCGGAAGCAATCCACGCGACACGGGCCCAGTGTACCGACAACGCGATCCACTCGAATGGAAGCAGTACAAATGACTAGATTTCCCTTTCAATTGCGCGGACAGTGCAAACAGTCCCGACCCGGTCCAACAGATATTCCAAGCCAGCCACACCAAGCCGAAGACGCCACAGTGGAGACCTTTCGAGATTAAGGTAGGCAATCCATCCAATGACACCATCAAATTGACTTTGGACTTGTATCTGACCCAGGACCTACCATGTACCTTTCTAATTGAACCAGACGCAGGTTCGAACATATTGCCGTATCACTTATACAACAGATTAAAAGCACAACTTCCCAACTTAAGTCTTAAAAACCCTTCCCTTGATCTATCCACCCTAAATAGTTTTACGAAAATAATAGGACATTTAACTCTCCCTCTGACAATAGGCCAAATAACCCGTAGAGAGAACTTCCACATGGTAAATGCATCCTTGCCATTTGGAGTTCTTACCTTAAAAACCCTTTATCAGTATAAATTAAAACTAAATTATAATCGCGGCACTATTTTCCAACTTGGCGTCCCATTGTCTAATACTATCTACCACTTTAAACATGTGTCAAATGAATGCAAGCACGGGCTAGGCCAAAACCTGTCCCAAAGGACTCGCACAGCACCCAAAGCTTTCACACATGGAAACCCTTGCCTGCATTCATTGCCCAAACCTCAAATATTTACATGCCACCATTCTAATCTCACACCACGCAACTTTTCATGCCCACAACACATAAAGCCACTACGGCTTCAACCTACAATTCCAATAATGCCCAAAAAAGTGTCCGTACACCGACATAGCTCACCCACTTACCACACAAAATTCACACATGACCACACTTCGCCACGCCATAATTACGCAAATGTACCTCACAACATACACGCACCCATACACCACCACGCAACAAATACGCACAACCCGCACAACAAACGCAACACGCACGCCAAAAGACAACAACAACGACAAACAAGCGCATACACAACCATTAAGAATAACACAATCATCCCGTCTACACAAAACATAGAAAAAATTCACGCCACCAAACAACCACACAATCGAAAAACATTGCGATCTTTCCTAAAAGCTGTGAACGCCTATAAAGAGTTCATTCCGGACCACGCCCGCTTGCGGACACCACTTGTCAACCTTCTAAAAAAGGATGTCGTGTGGGTCTGGGATGACAAATGCCAGAAAGCGTTCACTAACCTGACAGAAAACCTTACCACACACCCCACATTACACCTTTACCAGGAAGGTCTGCCATGCCAGGTGTACTGTAACACCTCAACATTCAGCATTACAGGCGTTCTTAAACAAGTCTACCCTGATGGGAAGACATACACCGTTCAACATTTCAGCCGATCTCTGCGTAGTCACGAGCGAAATTATTCAGACTTAGAACTACAATGCCTAGCCATTGTGGAAAGTGTGGATAATTTCCGCACCTGTCTAAATGGCAGAAAGTTTACAATATTTTCTGACCATCCCGCATTGCAGTGGTTGAAAGAGATCAAAGCTCCGTCAGGCAGATTGTTTCGATGGAGGTTAAGATTGTCAAGATACGAATATGAGGTCCGTAGCATAAATGGAGTACAACAATATGAAACGGGCGTTGGAACTCGTATCCCATTTTGTGGCTTTCTAGATGCGCCACTCATACAGAGCCAACAGTCTTCTCCACCGAGAAAATCTCGCGTGACTATAGATCACAATAAACTGCGCACCGTCTCCCGAAAAGGAGTACTGAAAACTATAGTCCCAAGTTCACTTACAACCAGACTTCTTAAGTCCGTACACACTCAACACCACCATCCAAACATCTCCAAGATGACGAGGCTCATCTCATCACAATATTATTGGCAGAACATGACACAAGACATCGCAAAACAGGTAAAAACCTGCCCCACCTGCCGATTCGCTAGAAGAATCGATGAATACAACCAACCTTCACGTAAAAATACCGACACAGGCACCAAAGCAAAACAAAATTCGTACATAAAGCACAGCGTACACACAACACAAACAATGTCAATATTACCACACCCACGTCAGAGAAACGATCACACATCTCAACCTAAACCAATTACCGCCGACATATCTCTAATAAAACCATTGACGATCAAACAGGAGAACTGTAAACCTGACAACCAGCTCAATCATATCACACCACTCCCTAAAGATATCAAACAGGAGAAATGCGAACCTACCAATCATTCAAATTCTACAATTCATAAGGTTCAAGCAAATATTGCAGAGTCCCCAGTTACAAAAATGTGGACGAACATGGGGCAATATCCTATCTTTCATCTGATTTTTATCCTTTGTTTATTAGTTCTACCGTACAACTGTATCCCAATTTTATTCATTAATTACCTGTTTATCTATGCCATGCCCGCTCAGAAAATCTTCGAACTACAAGAGGTAGTTTTTAATTTAGGACAAGCAGTTTTTAATTTTGGACAAGCAGTCTTTCATTGTGGACAAGCAGTTTTTCATTGTGGACAAACATTTATAAAACTTCTCATAATTTTAGGAACCATCTTCGCAGAAAATCTAAATAAACTCCGAAGAGATAGCAGTAACTGAAAAGATGACCAAACAATGTCGGAGAAGTCGTACTCCAAAAACAAGCCCCGAGCCACACCCCAAAATAAATAGACGGCAGGAAATGAGAATTTTGAAACACCACGGCAGGAAGTGTAGTCCGCGGCGATAAATTCGGCCTCTGTAAACAAAGCGGAACGCCTTCGTCCGATCTCCAATTTCATTCCCTCTCGTTTGCCCGACACACCCCACTTCCGTATCTCTAATTACAATGAGAAGATCCCCTATTGAGGTCAACTGGGAACCTCGCTATGCCACCGATTTTTGATTCCAGTTCGAGTCTACATATCGATTTTTACCACCCAATTCCACATCCACGAGACAACACATAGAACTAGCTCACACATTTCTTACACAACAGACTTCTAACATTTTTTCACAACACACACACAAAGACAAAAAATTACACATAAAGGTTATATAGATTTCCATGTCTCCTGTACACACAGCATAAACGCACTTGAGGGCTAGAATCACGTTTTTCACCTAAGTGTCGCTACAGATGAGACAAAAAATTTATAGGGCATAATTGAGCAAGTAAAACATTTATAGGGCAAAATGGAGCAATCAATACATGTAGATCAGGGCATGTAGATACCAAAGGGTTCCAACCAATACACCTTATTTTTCATATCAATCATTTTCATTATTCTCTCTCAATTAAAATTTAAATATTTAATCAATTTATCAATTTATTCAACTTATTACCACTTTTAATCATTAATTATCATTTTTTTTATCAACTAGTTTATATTATCATTCTTATTTATCAATTATCATTCTATTTACCACTTAGCTTAAACTGCCACAACTCAATTATCAACGAAAACTCATTGGTTTTCGATTAAACTAAAAACATTAAATCACCCTTTGTTGTTGAGAGAGAAACCTTTTTATTGTTCATTTTTCTTTTTTTTTCCAAACACTCAACTTTGATTTCGCTCAACCACTTTTATTTTTATTTGATTTCAAAATACCTTATGAAATTTTATTTTTATTTTTATTTTGATTTCTCACAAGCCCTAATAAAATTCCCTCGGTTTCCATTCCCAATCTCGAGCTAGAATAATGGTTAGGCATTTTTCCTTTTTTTTTTTCTCACCATTCAACCAAGCACTCAACTTTGATTTCGCTCAAAAACCTTTTATTTTATTTTTATTTTTGATTTCTCAAAAGACCTAATAGAATTCCTTCGATTTCATTCCCAATCTCGAATAGAATATGGTTAGGCATTTTTCCTTTTTTTTTTCACCATTCAACCAAGCACTCAACTTTGATTTCGCTCAAAAAAACTTTTATTTTATTTTATTTTGATTTCAAAAACCTTAATAGAACTCCCTCGATCTCCTTTCTTATCTCGAGTAGAATTCGTTTAGGCACATTTTCCTTTTTTAGCCCACTATGTACCATAGCATTCATTGATTTCTTACAATAAAAAATTTTTGATTTCTATTAATTATACTCAACCTATATCATCAACACCATTCTATCTTACTTTTATGTCACCAGCAATGCTTGTATATAGCCCCTCAATACCCACAACTAATTTTCCCACAAAATTATTTTTCATTTTACAGAATTCTCTCAGGCTAACCCCTTCTTGAATTCTTCACATGTAGGGGGCGCATCTGTCATAATTTGTATATAATTAAATGCAACCCCGACCCACTATGTATGTACCATGTATGATTTTCAAAGATTTAATAAAAGAATAAGGTAACTGGAGGAAAGAAAGTAACAAAAGACATAGGAAGTAAATCTAGAGGAGAACATATTTATTAATAACGACGCAGTTAACCTTCTGACCCCGGGTCCCTGCGAGCTAAGTTTAAACCGACACCTCCTGGAAAAACAGGACGTATCTAGTGACCAGAAGTTATAAATGTTAAAGCTAGCACTCAATACTTCCTGACAAAGCAGGACGTATTTTGATAACGCGGAAGTAAATAAAGTGGAAATAGCACTCGACACTTCCTGTCAGGCAGGCCATATCTTTCATCAAGGAGAGCCGCGGGCCAATCAGAAGACAGCACCTTAAGTAGGTCAACCAATAGGAAAAGATCATGTGACATCTCTCGACCAATCAGAAGACAGCACCTTAAGTAGGTCAACCAATAGGAAAAGATCATGTGACATCTCTCGACCAATCAGAGAGAAACTGAGTCTTGATGTTAAATCGAAAAGCAAGAATGGTCAGTTACGTTTTCGCTCTCATAGGAACAACACCTACAGTTGTTCAGTGGCTCTCGCCGAGTTCGGACAGTTGCTCCTTCGCTTCCAACAAGGTAACATCTACTCTAGAGATCTCTCTCCCTCCGCTCATTTCATCTAAATCCCATCATCGCCATGTGATCAACTAATTAATAAGTCAAATCGCTCAACTCTTCTCAAGCTTTCTTCCCTCCAACCCAGTTGCCTTTTATTTTCAAACTCAATCACGTGTCCTGATTATTCCTAACTGTATGCTGCAACTTCCACTCAAACGGCTGCGCTTCAACCAAATCTCACCATTCGCATCCAACAACAAGAAACCCCGCAACGATATTGCCACAGAACGGTTAAGTCGACAGGATTCTACAACAGTGTAATACATCAAATATTATAGTGTTATAACAATTGCATCATATTACATATATATATTGATAAGATATCTGTGTTTGTTTAGCATACATTTCCACAATATTTTACCTATCAGGATGAAATCGTAATAGAATATAGAAGTAGATCTGCATGGAATTATTATCATAGTGTTGTATCGATTGGCTTCAATTTTCCAAATATTGGAACTCTTTGAATTTTTCGTTAGCAGTAAAATGATGTTGATAATTAAGATGAATACCAATCATTGTAATTACAAATATTTATTGTTTATTATTATTTACTTTTGTTCAATTAATATTCATTTATAGAAACCTTTCCCTAAGAGAGAATCTATTCGACTCTTGGGTTTTTAAGTCTTTATTATTATTATTATTATTCCTAGTACACGTAGTACAAGCCATGATAATCATGGTGGGTAGAAGTTGGCGACTGCTTTTATTGTAAGTGTGCATCGAGTGGTTTTAATTTTCCAAATATTGGAAATCTGAATATTTCGTGAATAGGAAAATGATGTTGATAATAAAGATGAATACCAATCATTATAACTACTAAAATTTACTGTTTATTCTTTTGTTCAATTAATATTCATTTATAGAAAACATTCCCTGAGGGAGAATCTGAGACTATTAGGTTATTAAATCTTTATTATTATCCCTAGTACACGTTCTACAAGCCTTGATAATCATGGTGGGTAGAAGTTGGCGACTGCTTTTACTAAACGAGTACTCGTAAATGCACCACATGTTTACACATGTGAAAAGCGGTTCGACCTTTGCACTTACAAATGTGTCAGAGCCCCGTTTGGTTACTTGCACTGGCTGATGGTTTTGGACTTTTGCAAGAATCGGGGGTCATTGGAGATTTTTTTTTTATTATTATTAGAAAAAAAGCGGCTAATGTGAGATTCGATCCCGGGTCGTAGCGGTTGAAAACCAACGGTTTAGACCATCCTTCCACCAGCCCTCATAGCGTTATCGCCAGTTTAATCTGCCATACCGCTTCAATATAATAAATGTAAAACGACACTTGAAGTTACACCGCATGAGTTTCTTTTAAACGAAAAATCAAAATTTTATTTCAAGGTGAAATATCGACTATTTCTAACCTTTTTGGATGAGGTATGAAAGGATGAATTATGAAGAGTAATGACGAACGGAAAAATAAAAGTGTCCAGGGATGAGAATTACTTCATTAACCTTCATACCTCATCCAAAAAGGTTAGAAATAGTCGATATTTCACCTTGAAATAAAATTTTGATTTTTCGTTAAAGGAAACTCATGCGGTGTAGCTTCAAGTGTCGTTTTACAATCACAGGCCGCAGTGTATTATATAGTAAATGTATTACGCTGTATTACTTATTCATTTATTGTATTTGTAAAATATAGTGTCTATTAGAGGAAGCCTCTTATTAGAGTTTATATTAATGCTGATTGATTCAATTTATATCATTTTATAAACCTTTAGTTCAAGAAGACGCAGTATCACCGAATCATAGAAGGATACTATCTAACTATATTGGAAGATTTGACATGGTTTAAGTAAACTTCCAAACTGCTACAGTTGCCAACATAGCAAACTAATTGGATATATATTCCCAAACGATGTTCTATATTACTGCAGACGAAATGTAAGTCAATCTTCTGCCAATCGATTTGTCATTAGCGCCATGTCTAGCGAACACCTTTCTAAATATATTCTTTGATGATGGTTTTCTCAAGTTGGATTAGCAAGGGAATTCTTCAATATTATTTGGTAGGATTATTCAGTGCATGTTCAAATTATAATGATGTTATTTATTATGTACCTTAATTCTTGCTACTTGTAGGTTAAATTTCTTCAATCGTATAATTCAATATGATATAGAAATTATGTTTATAATTATAACTACGCCATCTATCGATAAAATTTGTAATAAATTGTATTTTAACAAAATGTTTCTTATGATCAACATTATCAAATATTATCACTCTAAATTATTCTTGCTCGAATTATAAAAATTATTAGGTTATAGGGCTTGAATCAGAAGTGGTAAACCCTCTCAACGATTTCACCAAAATAACCCCCAAAAAATACCTTCAAGCTTCCCTTTCTTTAATAAATATGCAGTTTATATAAGAAAAACAATAAAACCACAATCATTAAGCTGTTAGAGATTAAATATATATTACTAGCGGATTTACCCGGCTTCGCCCGGGTTTTACCCGAGTAAAGGTTTGTCTAACGAATCTCTCGATAAAGTGAACATTTTTTCCCGGTCCCTTGAAAAATACTCGATAATTTAAATAAAATCAATATTAATTGATTCCCTCGGTAATTTGAAGTTAAAGGAATAGTATCTTGCCTTGGAATTGTATCATTATTCTTGTCTCAAATAAATTGCCGTGTCATCCTGAATTTTGTCTTTCCTAATTTTCTACATTACAAAATCATCGTATCATCATGATAATATTTAGAGCAGATTGTTGAATTATAACAGATATATTAGAATATTTATCTTGATTATTTTTAGGCGAAAAGTTATTTCAAAAATGTTATTTGCTAGAAACCTTTCCAGTACTATACTAAATAACTTCCCAAAGTTTCATGGCGTTCCAATAAAGGACAGACAGACACACATACATTCATTTATATATATACTAGCGGATGTACCTGGCTTCGCCCGGTTTTTACCCGAGTAAAGGTTTGTCTAACGAACATTTGTTAAAACAATTCTCTATAAACTTATAAAAATATATATATATTGTTAATTTGAAACTCGTAAATTTGAATCTCTCGATAAAGTGAACATTTTTCCCGGTCCCTTGAAAAATACTCGATAAGTTGAATAAAATCAATATTAATTGGTTCCCTCGGTAATTGGAAGTTAAAGGAATAGCATCTTGCCTTGGAATTGTATAATTATTCTTGTCTCAAATAAATTGCCGTGTCATCCTGAATTTTGTCTTTCCTAATTTTCTACATTACAAAATCATCATTTTATCTATTCTCCCAATATATATATCTACTTATATATTTGCCTTATTCTGTCTGTTTGTCTGTTTGTCTGTTTGAAGCTCACGGATGGGATTTTTCATAACCATCGGTGGTTCAGTGGTAGAATGCTCGCCTGCCACGCGGGCGGCCCGGGTTCGATTCCCGGCCGATGCATTTTTTTTTTTTTTTTTACAATTTTTAAAACTCATTTATATATTATACAAGAATGACATCCACGGCGCCAATTTATAATTGTAACGAATAGTATTTGAATAAAAGCATTTAATCGGGTAAAACCCGGGCGTTGCCCGGGTCATTCGTATATAATAATTGTATAAACGAATGCAAGACAAAATCACCGCGAATGTTTCTTTTTTTTAAGGCAATTTCTTTTTAAGGCAATTGTCGTTATTTATCGTTAATTTTTGTTTCGATTTTATTGAAAAAAAAACGATATGGTGCCTTTAAAAAATGATCTTTATTACTATGCAGTTTTCTATTTAGTCAATATACCTAAGTTCATGTTGCAAATGTAATTATCTCTATCGATTTGGTAGGTGAAATGCAAAAAGAAAATCGACATGATGAAATATTTATGAAAATTCACATTTTTATTTTTATATTTTCAAGACACACACAGTTTGGGGCGGGACGTTTCACAAGAGAGACATCCACGGCGCCAATTTATAATTGTAACGAATAGTATTTTAATTAAAACATTTTAAAAACACAAAGTTTGGAACGGGACGTTTCACAAGAGTGACATCCATGGCGCCAATTTATAATTGTAACGAATAATATTTGAATTAAAACGTTTTTAAAATATATGCGCACTCGGGTAAAACCCGGGCGTTGCCCGGGCCATTCGTCTAGTTGTAGATAAATGATAAAACTAACTTTGACTTGTGCGCAATTAATAGGTAGAAAATCTTACTTTTGATAAATAATCTTCAAGATAATAAACTTAGTGATAATAAAACTTATAGATAAAAAAACTTGTTATCCCTCGATGGGGGGCGCTGCTTGCAAGTTAAATCTACAAATCTGCAAATAACTCTAAGGATATTCAAGATACTCAAGAAATTATTTTTCGAAAACCTTCCCAGGGATATACCTAATAATATCCCAAAATTTCACGGCGATTGGATGTATGGTTTTTGAATTTATATAGTACAGACAGACAGACATTCAATTTTATATATATAGATATAGATAAAATAAATGAAGCTTCCAGGGTTAGGTTTCTTCTGATGTTTTTTGTTTGTTTGTTTGTCAAATATTGCAATATTGTTAGATAGTATAGTACTATGATTAGATACCGCATCTTTTTAAATTAACAGTTTTATAAAATGATATATATTGAATCAATCAGCATTAATATAACCTCTAATAAGAGACTTCCTCTAATAGACACCATATTTTACAAATACAATAAATGAATAAGTAATACAGCGTACTACATTTACTATCTTAAAAATAGAGGCTGCCTGGCCGGCATTCATAGTTCTTCAAATAAAAGGCACTTCGGCCAGTAAATATTTTTATTGTCTCTGTACTGTTGCGGAATATATTCGAATATATTTGTAGATCTTTTCCCCATTTCCCGTGATACCCATCCCTCTGAATATAATCTTTCTTTTTTAAATTTTATATTCCTGTGAAAAATCTCAATATCATTCCAATATGGCCTATGTCCAGAATATAATGCATGTTCCCAAATTTTGCTTAACGCCCTTCTCCCTAAAGGATTTACTGGCCAAAGTGTATTTTATTTGAAGAAATACATTTACTCTATTGAAGCGTTATGACAGATTAAACTGGCGATTAATTCGGCTAAATCGTTGAGAGGGATCACCACTGATGAGCCAAGTCTTCTATTCTAATAATTTCCATAATCTTTGTAAGGTTTTCAGAGATTATATTTGATATTATATATCAAAAGAAACATAATTTTTTGTCGAAATACTAATTACTAAGCGAATTATATAATTGTTTGTGATATATTTTGAAGAATACCTATAAATTATCTCCGTATAATCAACAACAAATATATTTATACTACAATATAATGCTGTTTATGATTGTAAAAAGACATTTAAAGGTTTTCCCGCATGTGTTTCTTTTGAACGAAAAATATATTATTTTTAAGGAGAAATAACGATTATTTTTAACCTTAGGGATGAAGTATAAAAAGATGAATTGTGAATAGTAATGATAAACGGAAAAATAAAAGTGTCCAAGGATGGGAATCGAACTCACAGTGTTCCGCTTACCGGGCAGATGCCATGCCCACTAGACTACCCTGGACATATTTTTCCGTTCCGTTTCATACTTCATCCCTAAGGTTAGAAATAATCGTTATTTCCCCTTAAAAATAAATTTAGATTTTTCGTTCAAAAGAAACAAATGCGGGATAATTTTCAAATGTTGTTTTACAACAAGGTATATATTAGAAAAGATTAAATATATTTCAATCAAAAGCTTTAGCTTGAAACCAATAACTTTATTTCGTTACAAAATATGGATACATTCATTTAATATATTCAAATAAACTTAGAAATACGCACAAGATGAATCAGTCATCAAAAAAACGAAACATTATTATATCTTTTTTTTTTTTTTACTATAGGGGGAAGGATGGTCTAAACAGTTAGTTTTCGACCACTACGACCCGGGTTCGATTCCCGCATTGGACACTTTTTTTCTGATTAGAAAAAAAATGCTCCAATGGCCCCAGATTCTTGCAAAAGTCAAACTCCACCAGCGAATGCAAGTAACCAACAGTGCTCCGGCACATTTTTATGTGCAAAGTCAAACTGCTTTTCACATGTGTAGACATGTGGTGTACTTACAGTAAAGGCAGTCGCCTACTTCTACCCACCATGATTATAATGACCTGTACCACGTGTACTAAGGATAAGCAAAAAAAAAATAAAGAGCTCTACAAATAATTATTCTCAAAATCTATATTTTTATAACTGGAGAGAGATTTATTTTAATATTCCTATAAGTTCGTATTATGTATAAAAGAAACATTCGCGCTTTAAATCCTTTTATTTTATATTCCTCTATCATTATTAATCATATATTTAATTTATGGATTTTGTTATTTTCTTAACATAATTCAGTATTCATTAAATAAAGGTCGCCTCTCCCTTAAAAATAGACACTAAACATCTCCGCAAACTAGCGTATTTGGGTCGGTTACAAAGCCACAACACTAACTTTGGAAATTTTAACGCTTCGCCTAATATTTTAATTTTTGTTCTCTCCTGACGAGGACAAAAGATTTTGTCGAAACGTCGAGATAAAAAAAAATATTTACTGGCCGAAGTATCTTTAATTTAAATAACTATGAATGCCGGCCAGGCAGCCTCTATCTTTACGATAAAGTACATTACATATGATGATGTTAAATAATAAAAATACATATATTGGATTTAATAAAAGATTTATTTTGCCAATATTTCTGCTGGCTGAACGCCAACCTTTATCGAGGCATTACATCTTTGTATACACAAACTCAGCGCCAAATAGTGTTATAATATCACAGTTGAAATCATTTAAAATACAATGTAAATGAGAGAAATTTATGCATGAAAAAATATTCAAAAATTACAATCAGAATAAGTTAAATATCTTAAAATATTACAGTAAAATTATGAGGTCTATCTTATATTTTAAAATATTTGTAATAGGTACATAAAATATTATTCATTAATAATTCACATGATGTAATGACACATGTCAATCATGTGTATAATCATTTACAGATGCATTTCTATTATACAACATGAGAATCATGTTATATTATATACAATATGAGGTTTAAATTACCATATATATGTCATAATTTGTATATAATTAAATGCAACCCCGATCCACTATGTATGTACCATGTATGATTTTCAAAGACTTAATAAAGAACAAGGTAACTGGAGGGAAGCAAGTAGCGTTAAGATATAGGAAATAGACCTAAGGCTGGCCCGACTATTCTGGGCACCCCTGTGTCAATACTGCAGGGGCAGAGACCGGACATCTCTGGTATCCACAGAAGTTATTTTAGCCAAGATTCACTCAATACTTCCTGACAAACAGGACGTGTCGAGTGACCAAAAATTATAAAAGTTTGAGAGACATCCAATGCTTCCGGCAAAGATAGGGCGTATTTGATAACACGGAAGTAAATAAAGTCAAAATGGCACTCGACACTTCCTATCAAAGCAGATCATATCTTTCACCAAAGGAAACCGCCGGCCTATCAGAAGATAGCACCTTAAGTAGGTCAACCAATAGGACAAGATCATGTGAGATCTCTCAACCAATCAGAGAGAAACTGACTCGTGGTGTTAAATCGAAAGGCAAGGATGGTCAGTAGTGTTTTAGCTCTCATAGGAACAACACCTGCAGTAGCGACTTGGCTCTCACCGAGTTCGGATCAGTTGCTCCTTCGCTTCCAACAAGGTAACATCTACTCTAGAGATCTCTCTCTCTCCGCTCATTTCATCTAAATCCAATCATCGCCATGTGATCAACCAATTAATAAGTCAAATCGCTCAGCCCTTCTCAAGCTTTCTTCCCTCCAACCCAGTTGCCTTTTATTTTCAAAACAATCACGTGTCCTGATTATTCCTAACTGTATGCTGCAACTTCCACTCAAACGACTGCGTTTCAATCAATCCTCACCATTCAAATCAAACAACAAGAAACCCCGCAACGATATTGCCACATATATACACCTCTTTTTTAAATTGAGCAATCCATTTTGGGTTATAGTTCTGGTCAGTATAAGGCGAGCTTTAATATCATGAGATCCACAAGATATCAAATGAAATCTTCATAATCTTCTAAAAAAATGTATCTATATTTTGGCCATAAAAGTGTTCTAGGCCTTTTATAAGCTGAACATCTCTTTGGAAAATTGTGAAGATTGCCATGGTCTCCAGGTAAGCGCATCTCAATTTGCCAACGCTGGTGTTTTGGCTTCTATACACCACCCCGAGTCCTTTAGCTTGAGGAGAAGGTCAATAGATGGCGGCTAGTTATTAGCACCTATTTTGACGGGAGGGGGGACATTTATTTTATAGATCAATGTTTTTTAATATTCTATTTATAATTCAATATATGGATGGAAAATTTGACGGGAGGAAATTGATCCATAGAAGCATAGGGCGCCTCTACCGTCAAATACTGACGCCATCTATTGACCATCGCCGCAACTAGCAGCCTTGGCGACCCGGTAACAAAGCCACAACACCAGCTTTGGCAAACTGAGAAGTGTCCACCTAGAGGACCATGGTTTCGGGCTAATGGCCCTGGTCAGTCTAGGGCGGACTTTATTCCATGAGATCCACACGGGATCTAATGGAATCTTCACAATCTACCAAAGAGGTGTTTTGCTGGCAAGGTGGCTGGGCCAAATCTATGGCTAGAATATAGATGGAAAAATTTGCCGGGAGGAAATTGATCCATAGAAGCATAGGTCGCCTCTCCAGTCAAAATAAACGTCAAAAACTGACCCTATCTATCTATCTACCTGAGGCCGCTAGTTGCGGCGATGGTCATTAGATGGCGTCATTTTTTGACGTTTATTTCGACGGTAGAGGCGCCCTATGCTTCTATATATCAATATATGTAAACACATTTCCCAATGCATTAAAATAATGTGATTAGTTTATTACCTCAGTACAGAGTGTAAAATTGGTGAAATAAATGAGCCACAACACCAACTTCGGAAAATTCAGACAAAAATTGAATTTGTATGAACAACCATGTTGTCGGGCTATAGCCCTCATCAGTACAGGGAAATCTTCAAGGTAGTACATGTATACCATCCTCCATAAAAATTTCATTAAATTCATTGTATAATTACCTGCGGACCATATATACCCGGCCATTCTTGCAGCCCTCTATATGGCAGACATCAATCCAGAAGAAGACTTTTTTTTTGCTTATCCCTAGTACACGTGGTACAGGCCATGATAATCATGGTGGATAGAAGTAGGCGACTGCTTTACTGTAAGTGTACCTCTTGTCTACACATGTGAAAAGCAGTTCGACTTTGCTCTTACAAATGTGCTAAAGCCGCACTTGCACTCGCTGTTGGGGTTGGACCTTTGCAAGAATCGGGGCCATTGGAGCATTTTTTTTAATCAGGAAAAGTGCCTAATGAGGGAATCGAACGCAGTTCCTAGAGGTCGAAAACAAACGGTTTAGACCACCCTTCCACCGGCCCCCAGAAGAAGACATCAATACGGACAAGGCACCTCAATTGGCCGGTATTGTGATCAGGGTGCATGAACCGATCTAATCTGCTCCATGGACAAGATACCACCATTGTATAATTACAAATTCTCATTATTTTTACAATGAGTAAATTAAAAATAAAGAAGGCATCTCCTGACCACGAGCACATGTGCTTTTTAGATGGCAGAGCGCCATAACACCTGACCCACTTATCTTTTATTTTTTTCTATTGTTTTTTTCAAAGGGTAAATTGTAAGTTTTATCTTTGAATCATCTGGGATTAACACAACATTCTATCATTGTCATCATCATCAGGTGTCATCGTCAATTTAAAGTGTTCAACTTCGACACTCCGAGATAGATGAGATAGTATCTTTTTATTATCTGTTTACCCAAAATCCTTCAAATTCAATAGAGAGTTTTTCTATTTATGTGTTATATGCAAATAAATTCGCAAAATAGGAATAACATGTATCATAGTTTGTGTCAAAAGAATATCTATTGAATATATTTATGCAAAAAAGAGCGTACCTGGATATGTTAAAAACTATTTTTTTTTAACATATCCAGGTACGTCTTTTTTATATAAGTATCTTAGTGTTAAGTACGATAAACTTCACAA
Organism: Cordylochernes scorpioides; assembly: GCA_030710605.1. Classification (NCBI taxonomy): domain Eukaryota; kingdom Metazoa; phylum Arthropoda; class Arachnida; order Pseudoscorpiones; family Chernetidae; genus Cordylochernes; species Cordylochernes scorpioides. The sequence goes on from CP092872.1 coordinate 77,287,852, forward strand.
CTAAGATTTAAGTTTAAAATTTCAATTTATTTTTTCTAAATTCAATATGGTCATTATTGTGTCAGGTCTTAGTGACGGATAGTTATATCATAATAAAAGCGGGCCGGTAAAATGGCTAGGTCTTATATGCGATTTGGTCGTAAATACAGCTCATAATGTACTTTATATAAATTTAGTAATAGCCTATTAATATATTATAGTGATTTAATTAAAAAAAAAAAACTTTTAAAAACACCTTCTTGAGATTTAGCAACCCACTGCAGACGCTGAGAACTATTTCAGAAAAGAAAAATATAGCAATAGAACTCTATAATTTCTATTGATCACTTGTAAATATATTCATACACAAAAGAGGTAGTGAGGAAAGTTTTAGAACAGATGTGTAAATAAAACTCTTTTCAAACAAAGGCTCACGTGCATATGGGGAAAGTGAGGAAAAATTACTGTATTGTTTTGTTGTTGTATGGCGAATCCATACAGGGCAATGGGCCCTAATAAAATTGTTGTTGTTGTTGATTAAATGTGGTTTTTGTGGACAAACTATATTGCTTCTATTATTAATTTATGTAAATAAATGTCTATAAAATCATAGAAAAACACCGAAGATTATCGTGTATTATCAAGGTTATATTATATCAATATAGTTAATTCTGTGGGTGACCACCCAGACACAACTACAGTAAAACCACGCTAAAATGGACCAGAAATATTGCGAACATTCCTTCATAACGAAGTATGAATATTATTCTCAAATCTGTTCCATTTTAAAATTGCAATATTTATAAATATCATTGTCATTATATGTATTTCTACTGAAAAAACGAAATAAAAAAATAAAAGATAAAAAGGTTAGCCTACTCCACGCTGACGAGCGCCAAAAAGCGCGAAACTCGTTCGAGGATGGCTTTTCTTGATTTATCAAGAAATTGGGTTGGCCAAATATCATGGAAAAGGCTAAATCAATGGTTCCACCAGATGACGCTCTGCCTTCTGCAAAGCACATGTGCTCTTAGTCAGGATATGCCATTTTTATTTTATGTATTTCTACTGTCCCCTCGAAACTTATGTCCATAGTTTATTTAAAATATTCTTTACAAGAGTCTATCTTCAGTATCAGTATAAATGGAAAACAGAAAAAATGCAATGTTAGAGTGGTATGATAGATTAAACTGGCGAAACCGCTGAGAGGATTCACCACTGATGAGCCAGGCCCTTCCATTATTTCGTCTTCTTCTTTCTTATCTCCACTCAATCATATTAGGGTGTCAAGCTTGTAGGGTGTCTGTTGACAACCATCATGATTGGATGAAGTAGAATGCGTCTGCCTTTGTCATTAAGACTGGGAGCACTACTCAGTGGCAGGCTGAATTAGCTTCAAAAGAAATGGCCGCCTCTGACATGAGGAACATACGCCATGTGCAGCTGCTCCTAACATGGAGTACAGACGCTGCTCATCCTGTATCCCTGGATCAGGAGCCTTTACAGGGTACTATCAGCCGGGCCAGCTGAACCCAGGTTTTTTAGTGAGCTTGTTACTGCTCCCCCTCCTCCTTTTTCATCCGGGCTTGGGACCGGCAAAGGCGGAGTTCCATTATTTCATAATTGAAATAAAGGAAATAGAAAATTTATTAATTTTCAAAAGAATCATAGGTCAAAAATAGTTCAAATTTCTTATAAAGATCCTTAAGTAACAAACGCTTTCTTCATTACAAAGCTAATTTTGTGTTAATAAAAAGGGCATCTCCTGATCGTGCAACTAAAAGTTGGTTGTGGTTTACTGTTGGTTAATTTTAAGTCCCAAATTTCAATCTGATTTCAACAATGGCTATAATGGAATAAGGATTAAGTTCCATTAGGATTATCTATACAAAGGCTTCACTGCAATTTCTTATCAATTTATTTGCTTATGGAAGGTTTTTTTGTATAGGATTAATGAATATATTTTAAAATATAATTGAGATATAAATTCATGTATAGAAAATTTAAAGAAGTGTAATGCCTTTGATGTCGTCGTTCGTCTGTTTTTTTATAAGGAGACAGAGCAATTTTGTTGACACTTGGTTTTTCTCATGTGTCTTCAATAAATGTCACTGTATATCAAATATCTTTCAGTTATTGTCTGAATCCCGATATACATGCTAAAAGGTACAAATTTCTTAAGTTTGGTCCATGAGTGTATATTTCATAGTTATTGTCTGAATCCCGATATACATACTAAAAGGTACAAATTTCTTAAGTTTGGTCCATGAATGTATATCCTGATCAAGAGGAATTAAACAACACGCACAAATATACATATTTTCCGGTAATCTGTAAAGCAGAAATCCAATTATTTAGTGCTATTCTGTAAAATAGGAAAAATCCTCTTAAATTTCAATTACAATAAAACGCAGGCTTCGAGGATGAGTTTCACACTTAGTAGAGAAAGTTACAAATACATTCTCGAAGGTGGCGTTTTATTGTAATTTAGTGCTATTTTCTTTTACATCAAGATAATTTCCCTACTGCAATAAAAAAAAAAAAAAAGCTAGACTCGCCCAATATTTTTCTCTTTGTGTCAGAGTCAGTAGGGTAGTACTTGTTATTGTAGTGTCCACCAAGAGACGAGTTCGACTTTTTTTGACTTACATTAATGGACAAAACTTGAGGAAGTTGGACTTTTTAGTATTAATATCGGGATTCAGACAATAACTGAAAGATATTTGATACACAGTGATCTTTATTAAAGTGTGAACAAAATGGCCCCTGTCTCCTTGAAAAAAAAAAAGATTTTTTGACTTCTTTAAGTTTTGCCCATGAGTTTATATGACGTAGGGTTGTACGTCGTAGAAATAAAATATTACTACGGCGCTTTTCAGCGGTCGTTGTTTGTGAACAAAGTTTCTAGGAAAACAATATTGGTCCGTTATGGATACAGCTTAGTTCGATATACTTCATTGCCAGAAGCTGTTAATGGAATGGGAAACTAGGCACATTTAGATGGACTTGTCTCCAATGTCCGCCATCAGAAGGATTCTCCGCATCAACGGCCGGCTCCAGTCCAGGTCGAGCAAGATTCTCTGGCAACTTTTTTCAGAATCATACAAACGGCCACACTCCCTTAGACAACTTGCCACTTCTTATTTCACTGCCGATGTCACACTCGGTGTCCACTTCCACAAAGAATCCTATGTTCGAATGACTACAAGACCTAGAAAGCCCATAAGTCTTCCACATAGCAGTCAGCTTCAGGGCATCTCAGGCCGACAACTGCTATCTACCGGTCCTTTTCCCACCGTGGCTTCTTCAGGACTCCTCGATGTCGAACTACTGTCACCAGTCTGTTCACCCCCTTCCCTTGTCTCTTTGCCAGCTGACCACTTCTTTGTTCCCGCCGTACCCCAGTAGTACTTCTTTGACTATCACCCACATCGTTTTGGCTCTTGTGAAGAGGGGAGTCAGATGCCTCAATATCGATTAAGCTGTTTATTTCCCTTTGTGGAAATTCGAAACTATTATAGACGCGTTATCATACACCTCTATAATAGCTTCGAATTTTCATAACAGATGGCACGCTAATACATCATAATTATTTCCCTTTAGAGAAAAGAAATTGCTATCGCTATCATTCCATTCATCAAAACTGAACATTGATATTGGCTGAATATTTATTGCCTGATGAATCGAGAGAGAATCCAACTACGTACGCGTTTCGGGATGTTTTCAGGCGTCAGCATAGTGCATGCTATATCTCAACAACTATTATGGAGGTTAATAGGTCTCTTACTAAATTATTCAAAGGATACTTTCAGCAAATGTGCGTAAATACACTTAAACATGTGATTAAAAAAAATCAAGAATGCAATTAACATTCCTTCTGAAAATAATTAAGAATGGGGTCATTAGGAGAACAGTTGCTATGCCACAAATTATTCCCGGAAATAAATTATTTATATCATAATTGCACTCTTTTCCAAAAATGGAGCACGAAATCTCTTCAAACGAATTCATTTTTCATTTAAAGAACCTATTTAATTCAAATTACAGAGAAAATTCAAAGGAAACATTGAATATCTGAATTATTTTTTTGGAAAAAGAGAGAAAATATGTTAGCATAATTTATGAAAATATGAATTTAGCATAATACAGTATTTTCTCCATGTAAAGGACACCTAATTGCAGAGCTGAAGTGTCCTTTAGGGAGAGGTGTCCTCTTACCGGAGCGTTACTATATAGTAAAAATAGTTATTTTGCAAATGAAAACTGTCCTTTATAGAGGGGTGTCCACTAGCGCGAGTGTCCTCTTATGAAGTTTCTACTGTATATGAAAATTATTTTAGAGAAAAAACTAATTTATAAAAATAATTTTAGAAACTCTTAAAAGATCAATGATATTCTCTGGAGGCGATGAATATTTTACCTTGTCGAATCATATTTGCACTTAGATGATCCATTGTTGATATAGATGATTATTGGAATTCGAGTTGAAAAGCATTTTTTTTATTACAAGGCAATAACGCGCCATATATATATAAGAAATGAAAGCATTAAAGCATGTTGGTTTCTTTTCAAATGAAACAGACTTCTACTGTCCTTACTAAGATTAAAAATATTGGGAGGACTTGGGTAATTAGTGGTGAACCTTCACAACGGTTTCACCAAATTTAATCTACCAGACCGCTTCCGAAAGCGCTTGGTAGTCCCCAGTCGTCCTGGTCAAAAAGAAAGATCTGTCATAGACTTTGCGTGGATTATCGAAAACTCAATCGGGCCACGAAAAAGGATGTTTACCCAATACCAAGAACCGATGATGTGTTGGATAGTTTAACAGTAGTCAAGTTCTATTCCAGCATGCACTTACGTACAGGATACTGGTAAATAGAAATTGATGATGGAGACCAGGAGAAGACAGCTTTCATCACTCCTGATGGTCTCTGTGAGCTTCGAGTCATGCCGTTTGGCATATGTAATGCCCCAGCCACTTTCGAAAGAATGATGGATAATCTGCCGGCAGGACTCAAGTGGACAATTTGGCTCTGCTACCTGGACAAAATAATTGTCTATGCTTCTTCCTTTCAAGATCACATGGAACGCTTGAAAAGATCCTTAATTGTATCCAAAAGAAAGGTTTAGGTTTTAATCCCGAGAAGTTCGATTTGGATGGAAGTTAATCAAGGTATTAGGGCATTTGGTTTCAGAGGACGGTATAGGCTCATATTTTGGAAAAATAGAGGCAATCACAAATTTCCCGACTCCAAAAAAAAAAAAATACAACTGATGTGTGGAGTGGACTGATGTTTGGAATCTCAAATAGTGCATTCAACGACAGATGAACAAATTTACACTGCAACGATCTTTATGAATAAGAGTTTAAAATTTAATAAAATCAATAAATTCACAAACTCCTTTTGTACAACCACTTCTTCAAATTCAGCAAAATCAAATACTATTATTGCAAACTTTTATATACATCCACATAGATTTAATGACACTCATCGGAAATTTATCCAAGAGCTTCTGGAGACCTACAATCAACAACCTATTATACTATGTGGTGACTTTAATTCTAGACACCCAGTCTGGTTTGATCCGACAACAAACTCCAATGGTTTCAAATTCTACTCCATCATAGATGAACATAACCTATTTATTCATAATCTTAAGATACCCACCTGCCGAAATTCTAGCTTTATAGATCTTACGATTTCAAACAAAAAATCAATAAGTTTGGTACAAAACTGGAAGACGACTATATTGACGCACATTTCAGATCACGTAGCAATAACCTTTGACATTTATCACAATTTAAACAGGCAAAGGACAGTTCAAAACTCAACATGGAAATTTATAGAAAAAGATGCTGATTGGAAAACATTTACCGAAAAAATAGCAATACAAGACGTAGATAATATTATCACCATGATAAACCACGCGTCAAACATCAAAGATATTGACAACATTGTAAAGACTCTCACACAAATAATTAAAGAGGCAGCTTATCTGTCACTAAATGTCAAGACAAGTAGCGGAAATCATAAAACAAATACATACTGTGGGATGGGAAGCTGGAGAAAATGAAAAACGATTTCCACTATATTAGAAATTTGTATTACCGACATGGAAAGGTCCTTGAAAAGACCTATAAATCAATGAGAAATAAATATTTAAATAAAAGTAAAAAGGCAAAAAGAGCGAGTTGGAGAATTTTTATAGAAGAAAGTCATTCAAATAACTCATTTGGTAATGCTTACAGGATATTCAAGTCATTGAGATCGAAAAATAGAAATTTAGGATTACCACTAATAGATAATTTACCAGATCATTTAAAGACCAACAAAATAAAAAGTTTAATGAACGATCTATTTCAGGATGATATTGGAGGTTTGGATAAAGATGATCATATTTTGATTAGAAATTATACACCTAAATATAAAAATAAAAGTAGTGTTTATATCGAATCTAAGGAAATAGAGGAAACAATTTTAAAAACAAATATTAAAAAAGCACCGGGCCCTGATTACATTAGTAACAATATGATTAGACAGGCTAAAATAAAAATAATCCCAATTCTGTATAAATTATTCAATAAATGTATAGAAATGGGATATTATCCGGATGAATGGAAAAAATCATTCTTAAAAATAATTCCAAAACCAGGCAAAACGAATTATGAAATAAATAAAAGTTATAGACCTATATCATTGACATCTAATCTATCTAAAACATTTGAGAATATAATAAAAAATAAATTAAGTAACTATTATTTAGAGAATAATTTAATGAGCTCAAGGCAGCATGGTTTTATGAAATCTAGATCAACAATTACTGGAATGGATAAAATTATAGAAACTATATTGAAACATAAACAAAAGGAATTGACTTCCTTGATAGCTATAGATATTGCGGGTGCATTCGACAATGCATGGTGGCCTGCTATTATAAAAAGAATGGATAATGATGATGTTCCTTCAGATTTAATACGGATCATAAAATCTTATTTGAATAATGAAAGGGAGGTGAAATTTACATACGAATCAGAAACTTTTTATAAGAAACTAACTAAAGGATGTCCACAGGGTGGACCTTTATCTCCACTTCTATGGAATATTTTGCTAAATGATTTGTTGATAAATTTTGATTCAATGAATGCAGATATTATATGTTATGCAGACGACGTTACAATAATTTGCTGGAATAAGACTATTGAAGGACTAAAAACCGCAAGTAAATACACCTTAAATTATGTGATCCAATGGTGTAATAGAAATAAATTAACGATCAGTACAGAGAAGACTAAAATGCTATACCTACATAACAGACAAAAAAATACCTATTAAGGTTAATAACAATATAATAATGCCGGTCAAGCAAGTAAAAATTCTGGGAATGAAATTTTCTAATCACAAATGGAAAAACAAAGTTAACTTTACACCGCATGTTAATGATATTCTGTGTAAGGCAGGACGTATGAAAAATTTATTATGTTCACTAAATGGCAATATGTGGGGTTTAGACACTCAAAAGAGGTTAACTTTATTCAAAACAATCATTAAGCCTGTACTTACATACGGTTCTGAAATTTGGTTCAAATATTTAAACAATCGTTGTAAACAAAAACCGAACTCCATGCAGTACCAGATCATTTTATGGGCAGTTAGAGCATACAAAACCACTTCATCAAACTGTGTGCATAGCTTGGCAAAAATTCCACTCCTAACAGACTATATAGAATCCAGAATAATCAAATTTGATCTAGCTCAACTGTCCATTGAAGATCTAATTACTTACGAACCCCATGCTCCAAGTATAGTCAAATCATTCTTACACGCAAAAATGAATGAAATTTTTGAGAACACTAATTAAATTTTCAGAAGCTTTTTCGTATTAGGAATTCCAAGATTTTTCCGTCCAAATTTTTATAATATCCAATTCATTACAGATCATGGCAATTTTGGGAAATTTTTGGAAACTATCGGCGCCGTGAAGGAACCAGGATGCTTCTGCGGAGGTGAAATTCAAGACGCGAGACATCTACTTCTGGAGTGCCCAATTTTCCGGGATTTTAGGGAAAATAGATTTGGTCGTATTGGACAGCTTGATGAATTTGTAGACAAAAAAGAAAAGTATAAAAATTTTGATCAATTTTGTAAATACATATACAACTTTCTCTTGAATTGGAAAAAAGAGAAGGAATCTTAGAAAAAAAAAGAACTGCGATGCTTGCTCTGTGTGTTTTGCTTTGTTGTTTGTTTTTCTCTTTGGACAATTTTCTTTAGTTAATTTATGTAAAATAATGAATCGAACAGGATTGTATATAGCCGAATTGCTGTAATGCAGTGAAATGTATTGACGCAAATATCCCTGAGTTTGGGATATCGCGTTTCATGATGTTAATAAAGTTATGTTCTTACTACTTTGTGAGGAATTACGCGAATAAAGCAAATCCATTACACGAACTTCTAAAAATACTAAGTTCGTTTGGTCAAAGGAGCAAGATGAGTCGTTCCAGATATTGAAATCGGTGTTAACCAAAGATCCTTTGTTCGGCCATTTCAAAGAAGCCGAAACACATCTGCACCCAGACGCAAGTGGACATGGCATTGGAGCAATATTGATCAAAATTCATAAGGAGAGGGAGAGCCAATGGCCTATGCATCAAGAACTCTCAACGCTGCACAAAAGAACTATTCTACGACAGAGAGTGATGGCTGGCCGTAGTATAGGCTATTTTGTAGTTGCTTAGCTGTTCATCTACCTAATCTATCTAGTATTTATATTTTATTGAGGGTAGCGTTTACACAGGTTTTTGAATAGGCTTCGCATAGATGCACAACTCTGACTGCATAGTTTCAGCTCAATTGTGTTGATGTATCTGCACGAATGCTTTTATATGGAGATATACCTTCCACCTTTGTTTTAACTAATGTTTGCTCGGAAAACTTTCATTTGAATAAAAAAACGAGCAAAGCAAGGTAAATATTCTCTAATATATATATAAAATTTGTTGGTACTTATATATAGAAAGATGAAGATCTTTCTACTTTTTAAAAAGAGATTCGAATATAGTCCTAATATTAATTAAATCATCTGATTTTATAATACTCTCTCTTCAAGATGAAAAACCTATTAAAATTTCAATTTTAAATGAATAGTATAATGTATATAAGTTTATAAAAGACATACCTTATTTACCTCTGAGGTTAGAACAATTTTGTCTAAATTTACATTAATTAGGAATATCGTATCAGTTTGAAATACAGGAAACTGAGAGCATCAAGTTCTATATTGTTTGGGTGGAGAATTGCCTGTACAGCACCTCCTCTACCTGCATATGCCTAGAACTCGTGAGAGAGCTGAGCCGCTCGAGAACCTGTAAGATCCGGCAGTATTTTTTAAATACGATGATAACATTATATAAAGATCCAATAGATTTATTTCTGCAAGAACACAATTTAAAAAGGTTGGCGCTTCACGAGAAGATATCTTAATGCTAAGTAACTATTTGGCGAAAGTACTGAAGCTATCTGCATAAAACAATGGGTTAGCGATTGAAAGAAGTAGCTTTGTGCTTCGTTTTCTTTGGTCGGGGGCCGCCGCTCTTTTATATAGTATGTCGGGCATACACAAGTCGTGTACTATAGATAGGTACACAAGATGGGTACTATAGAAATACATGGCGAGCAGAAGCCCCCTTAACAGTCTCACCACGAGAAGGTGGAGACTTCGATCATTGAGCGCGAACCAGTTTCGAATGTTTGGCACCCACTCTGATCTCCCTTATCGTACTTGAGGCCCATAATCCCGCTTGTATTCGACTGTGGTCAGATTCATCCGAAGAAAGTTTCGATACCACAGTCTTGCATATATGGTAAAGCTGGGCCCCGTTCCTCAGGGCTGAGGGGTCATTCTACTAATGGTTGGCTCTCAGGAAGTATCTCCCTAAACTATAAGAGGGGTAGAGTATCTGCACGCAGGAAGTCAGAAACGGCTTCTACCTGAACAAACGCCAAACACGGGTTAGATGGAAGATTCCAGAGACTTCAGCAGCAGATCTTCAAATGTAATGACGTTTACTTTCAACAAACAGCTGACATTAACCTGGGTGTAAAAAATATGTTTTGTGGTAAAGGTTGAAGGTTTCGAAGGTTCAGGGTTTTGGGCTACAACAATTAGTTGTTATGAAAAGTCACTCACCTGGCATCCAACTTCGACAACTCGCTTGACCTTGACGTGAAACCAAAAGATTTTAAATTACAGTTTGGGATCAATATTCTTCTTTGGCTAACCTGGAAAGGAAGCTTCAGAAAAGGTTTCTCTTCATCCTTGACGAGTCACCATCTTTTAAGAACTGAAACACCCAACACACAGCCTCCTCCCTCTCTAGCTATACATACTTACTCGGTAGTCTGGGCTCCACGATTGAAGAACTGAAACACCCAACATCATTTACATTAAGAACCTCGTTTTTCACATAACTGTCGCAACAGTACGAGCTGACCAACACAATACAATAGCATCGGATCTGAGTTCATACCTCCCTCCACTGATGAGCAATGCCCATTATTTTAAATTACCATTGAGATAGTGTCAAATTATTTGTTAAAAGATGCCGAAAAATACTTTCAATTTCGATTCAGAGATGGCGTTAAATCTATCCCCATTCAATGTAACACCAAATTGTTTTTATATGAAAATAGACACTTCGGCCAGTTAGAGTTTTTTTATTTTCTCAACGTTTCGACACAAATCTTCTGTCTTCGTCAGGAGAAGTAAATAAAATAAAACATTTGGCAAGGCGTTAAAATTTGTTCTGAGGTTGCAAGGGCGTTCTCATGTGATTTTTCGAATTTAGTACAACATCTAAAGCGCGAGTCAAAAACAAATATTAAGCTCGTCAGAGACTATGAATTGTTTGTGATGGGAGGAAAAAGCAACGCTATATGTTTTAAATGTTGGTCATTTTCTGCTGTCCCAGAATATATTAAATATTCTCATAGAATCAGTGTAACTATTTTTATCAACAATCCAATTGAAAATCCAGCTATATAAGCCAATCGATCCAAAAGCAAAAGGAGAGATTGTCTGGTACATGCTCCACCAGACGTTTCAACTTTTCATACTTCATCCCTAAGGTTAGAAATAATCGTTATTTCTCTTTAAAATAAATCTCAATTTTTCGTTCAAAAGAAAATTTTGCGGTATAATTGTAAACACTTCGTTCTACAAACATATAAGTTATTCAAAGACTAAAATTAGTCAAATAACAAACCATTTCTCATTTTTGGAGTTATAAAATTATAATAAATATTATTATATTGTAACAAAGTATTTATTAATTTTATTATTTTTATTAACAGAGTGGTCATTTTTATGTTTATACTAGCCGAATGACCCGGGCAACGCCCGTGTTTTACCCGATTGAATGTTTTTATTCAAATACTATTTGTTACAATAATAAATTGGAGCCGTGGATGTCACTCTTGTGAAACGTCCCGCTCCAAACTTTACATGTACATTAGGTCAGCTGGTATTACCCCTCATTTTCACCGCTAGAGGCGCGAGCGAATTGACCTTTTGTAAATATACATAATTATAAAGATAGAAGCTTCTATAGAAATAAATAAAATAAGCCGAAATAGCTCAGTTAGGAGAGCGTTAGACTGAATATCTAAAGGTCCCTGGTTCGATCCCGGGTTTCGGCATCTTTTTTTAATTTTTAAATTTCTACTTACCGTAACTTGACACTTAACGTGACAGAATTGTGCATGACGCTGATAACTGTATTAAATATAATCAAAATTGTGCCTTATCACACACTATTTATTTATTTGGATTAGGTCTTATTACCTTGTGTTTATAATCTATAATCCAAATTGTGCCTTATCACACACTATTTTTTTATTTGTCCTTATTACCTTGTGTTTATAATCTATGACGTAATGCCGGCGGCGCGCGCCCGCTGGCTGCCGGCGAGCACGTGACCTCCCTGTGCGCGCGCATCCGTGACAGAGGCGGCCGATGAGGAATGAGGAAAGACGGTCGTGACTATATATATATAATAATAATAATAATATTATCATTAGATAATGATAATGATCATAATGATGATGCGCGCGCATCCGTGACAGAGGCCGATGAGGAATGAGGAAAGACGGTCGTGACTATATATAGTAATTTTGATACTCTGTAAATACCCTCGTGGCTTATCTTTTGTTCGCCTTTTCAAAGTTTGTCCTTGCCTGAAATAAATTGTTGTCTCCTCCTGAAGTTTTTGTCTACCTCATTTTCCACGTGGCAATATACTGACTCTAAATTACCCAATTACGCCATGCTTCTACTCTAGTGAATGTCTTCAAGGCGAATATCATTTTAACAAATGTTATTAATTATAATTAAATCATTATCACTTTAACAATCAGTAGTCATGAAGATTCAATTATTGTACAAGTATTATAATAATTATATTTTTTTTTTCCAAATTTTTATTTTGAAAATGTTTTCACTACAGAGTAATAATAAGATAATATCATAATATATAATTCAACCTTCATGGTAGGTTAGGACTGCTGTTATCTATAAAAAGCTGGAGGTACTCACTGTAGCAGTTCTGAGGGAGACCGTTCCTGACATATTTGTACTTGATCCTCACATGAATGCAGACAGTGTAGTACTGGGTACTGTCAGCCCAGGTTATTTTATAGAGGTATTCTCCTCTGAATATTCTTCCGCGCAATAACACCGCTGTGATATCTTCTGCTGTTATGTTTCCTGTTGATCTTCACAGAGGTCCGTTAGCATCCATAATTTATAAACCATGGAAGGTCCCAAGGTACACGATCGAGGACGTAGACTTGACACGCACCTTAGGATAATATAATATATATGTGTGTGTTAAAGCATTCTTCATTGGGCAAAAATGGGTGACACAAAGGACTAGGCAGGTTGGGTGTCACCTCAGAGAAAGGCCAGCGCCGAAGACCTGGACAAGGTCCAGGAGGGTGTGATCCACTTGAGAGGGAGAGATAATCTGCTTTTACGGCCGTTTGTAAGTTGGGGGATGAAGTAAAACTAACTAACGACTTCTGAAATTAGAATCTTGTCCTGTCTTGGGTGCTGAGTACTCTCAATAAAACTTTATTTCTTTGCTTGCGATTACATGATGACCAAGCTGGCGTGTTGAAATAAATCAAAGATTTTGAGGCTGTTACACTATTTATAATTATGGTATGGAAAATTTAGTGTTTATTGAAGTATATCACTACGTATATATGTTGTATCAAAATATTTCCTGAATGGATTATTAATGTTGAAATCAATTTTTGCTACTATGTAAACTTCTTTCATTTCCTCTATGGTATTTTATCAATGTTGATTTGTTGTTGTTGTCGTGTCCAATGAAGAGCCTCAGATGTATCCATGCATCTCTATCACAGCAGCAGCAATGTCCACATCTTGGGTGTGTAAAGCTGCTGCTCTGGGTCCATGTCAATTTTATGTTGTTATTGTCGTGTCTAATAAAGAGCCTTAGATGTCTCCATACATCTCTATCACAGCAGCAGCAATGTCCACTATCTTGGGTGTGTAAAGCTGCTGCTCTGGGTCTGTGTTAATTGTCTGCAAAGACATGTGGACTTGTGGACATGTGAATATGTGGGTAGTTGTTAGTTCCACACCAGGACAGTTGTTGCATGTCCTGTAGGTTCTTGTGCCATCTGGATATATTGTCATTCCTTTATAATATTTCGTTCTAAGTCTTATTATTGTTTTTGTAATTCTTCTCCCAGATTTTATTTCGCATATTTGATCTTTTCTTATTTTTTATTGAATTATCTTGTATTTTGCCAAAGCATCAGCATCAAATACTGAGATTTGTTCTTTCCTTTGACTCAACTTTCTGGCTTTCATTGCTAATTTATCTGCCAAATATTGATTTGTACTTGCATTAAATAAATTGCCGTATCATCTTGAGATGGTCTTTCCAAATTGTCTACGTGACATTTTGGTGGAGATGCTGAGTAGATTAGGTAAGACAAACTGAAGATCGCTGAGGCCATGGGTGCTGTGATTTACATTTCCCGCGACTGACTCCAGAATTCAACCGCCGTATCAAAGCAAAGGCTTCCATCCAGGAAGACAATGTCCCTATAGACGATAAGACGGAAAAATCTTCTCTTCACGCCGCAAGAAAAATGATTCAAAGCTACTAGGGACAAACTTCCAAGACTCCGAGGAAATATTTGACAGAAACACGTTAGATCTATGCCATCTATCGGAATACATATTCCGATTAGATTTTTTATTATATTATAGTTAGAATTTTATTCCGATAGATGGCGCAAGCCATCAGCAACTTTCAGTTGCATGATAAGTAGAAGCCTTTTTCTTAATTTATGAACCTTATCCCAATACAATGTCACATTTGTACTATTTTTTTCAAACTATTTATTAACACAAAGCAATAACGCGCCATCTATATATATATAAAATGAAAGGATTTAAAAGCACGAATGTTTCTTTTATACATAATACATTGAATGTAATTCTACTGTCCTATAAGCTTATGTCCATAGTTTTTTTGAAAACCATTTTGAGATTCCACTCTTCAGTGCTGCGTATATAAGCAGAATCGTCCAATACAGTATTAAAGCTCTGAGAAGCGGTCTGCTAGATTAAATTGGCGAAACCACTGGGAGGATTCACCACTGATGAGCCAAGCCCTCCCAATATATATTTTTTTCATCGCAGTAAGGACAGTATAAGTTTGTATTGTGTATAAAAGAAACATTCGTGCTTTTAAATACTTCAAACTATTTATTGTTGTATGAACAAATTATCAATTTTGATATTTATATTTTTGTTACTCTATAGCATCCTTTAGTATCTTTCTTGTATTTCATTAATTTTATTTTTTCTTACATTAAATAAACTTCTGTGTTATTCTAAAGTTTGTATCTTTCCTAATTTCTTACGTTATAATATTTTGATATTGGATTATGTGGTAAAAATGGGTGAAGGTAATTCTATCAATTTTATTGTCAAGATTCTTTGTGTCAAATCATTAGTCGAGTGTCACACATGAAAGTCATTGACATTGACAAATAATCAAGATATGTTTGAAACATAGTTTTATAAATTATAAAAAAGGTATCTCCTTATCGTGCAACTGAAAGTTGCTGATGGCTTGTGCCATATATCGGAATAAATATCAACTATTCTCGTTGATTTTTAATTTATTCCAGAATTGGCTAAATACCCATTCTTGATTAATTGGACAATTCTTCGAATAATTAAAAATTAACGAGAATAGCTGATATTGATTCCGATAGATGGCGCAAGCCATCAGCAACTTTCAGTTGCACGATAAGGAGATGCCTTTTTTTATAATTTATGCACCTTATCCCAGTACAATATCACATTTTTACTTTTTTTCACATAGTTTTATAAGTTTTTTTAAATAAATAACTAGCCAAATGCCCGGGCAACGCCCGGAATTTACCTGATTAAATGTTTTATTTGAATACTATTCGTTACAATTATAAATTGGGGCCGTGAATATCACTCTTGTGAAACGTCCAGCTCCAAACTTTGTGTGTTCTTAAAATATAAAAATAAAAATGTAAATTTTCACAACGATATTTGAAAATTCTATCATTTTGATTTTCAAATACTATTCGTTACAATTATAAATTAACGCGGTGGATGTCACTCTTGTGAAACGTCCCGCTGCAAATTTGTGTGTTCTTAAAATATAAAAATAAAAATGTAAATTTTCACAACGATATTTGAAAATTATATCATTTTGATTTTCAAATACTATTCGTTACAATTATAAATTAGCGCGGTGGATGTCACTCTTGTGAAATGTCCCGCTCCAAACATTGTGTCTTTCATATACGTTTCAGATATACATTATGTCATCTGATATTACCTCCCATCTTCTCCGCTAGAGGCGCTGGTTGCGAACGAAAAGGAAAATTTACAAATAACTCGAAATATATTCGGGATAGAGACCTAAATTTTTCACTATAAGTTTCTCCAGATTCTACTATATATACTGTTAAAACTTTAGTCAGATTAGTTACGTATTGTGGACGTGTATAGCCGACAAACATACATACATATATACATACACTGACTTATATATATATAGGGATTGAACCAATTATATAGTTTACCGTGAAAAGATTTCACATGAAGAGATGACATTCTTTTCATTCAAAAAGATTCCAGATAATTAAAATCTCGTCACTGACTCTGTCAGAAATTAGTGCGCTCAGTGTGTGAAAGAAATATATTAATCATGCGTAAAAAAGTATAAATACCATTTACAAATGTAAGACATTTTTATTCATTATGTTAGCGTTTTTTTTTCTCACATTAACCCCCATTGATCTATAAAAAATAAAGGTCGCATGTCCAGTCAAAATATACGTCAAAACTAAACATCTCTTTGGCCGTATGCGAAGATTTTAATTGATCCCTTTTAGACCTCATGAAATAAAGTCCGCCCTTGACTGAAGAGGGCCATTATCATAAAACCATGTCTCTAGGTGGACGCTTCTCAGTTTGCCAAAACCAGTTTTGTGGATTTGCCACCGATCTGAGTCCAATAGTTTGCAACGAAGGTCAATAGATCATGCTTAGTTTTAGCGTCTATTTTGTCGGAAGAGGCATTCTTCATTTATATATATAAAGGTATAGTATTACCCTTTGCAATTTTACCATATCCTCTATAAGCTATATATACAGCCAAATCCAATAGTTCAAGGGTTTGGCAGAAAGCATAGATGCCGTGAAGATTTATGACTGAAAAATCAGGTCTTCCCAAATACAATTTTTCATTCTTATAGGGGAAAGTGGCAAGTTATTTTATTTAGATCTATCGAGAGGTTTTCTCTTTTACGAGAAAAATATATATACATATACTGGTAAAATAAATGATATTTGGATCCAATATGTCTTTTTAATTAAATATATATATATATATATATATATATGAAAAGATAGTACAAATGTGATATTGTACTGGGATAAGGTGTATAAAATATAAAAAAGAGGCATCTCCTTATCGTGCAACTGATAGTTGCGCTGATGGCTTGCGCCATCTATCGGAATAAATATCAACTATTCTCGTTGATTTTTTAATTATTCCAGAATTGGCCAAATACCCATTCTTAATTAATCAAGAAAAGCTAACCACGGACGCGTTTCGGGCTGTTGGCCCTCATTAGCGTGGTACAAGCTGTACCTCAACGACCAAAAAAACTGGTCATTAAGGCATCCTGAGAAATCATGAAACGGGTAGTTAAGGCCAGAATCGCGTGAGACCGCGACACAACATATATATATATATGTTTTAATATATTCTAATATATGCTTATATATCATATGTAATATAGTATAATAACCAAAACTGTAAAAACAATTTAAATCGCCAATTTGACCATCATGTAATGCACGACAAAATAAAATTCGATTGAGAGACAGCCGGCGTCAGGACAGAAAAAAAAGGTCCGAAAAACATGTCGGGGTACCAGGTGTGCTCCCTTCTTGCTCAAACAATTCAGTCCGCTTTGAGACACGATGATTGACAGACCCCCCTACACAGACCTGCCTCAACCTGTGTTTGCATCACTTTCGACATCTCCGTGGTGACATCTAACATGTCTCGTTCTTTGGTGCAATATATTCACGCCTGAAACCACTCTGAACATCGAGGTCACAACGACTGCATTTAACCAACCACACTACAGTCATCCTACAGGATCAACTAAATTACAACATATATATATATATGTCATAATATATACTCTTCCAGGAATAATAAAGCCAACCTACAGACAACCCAGAGAGAGACGGGATGTAAAGTCCGGTCACTTGAGACAACAGCGACATTCCAAGGGGCGACCATTGGGGTCCGTTAGTTAACACCTTGGGACTTTTAAGACAGTTGGGGATTGTGTGCAATACGAACGGCCGCCCGGCTGTGCCGGTCCCGTCTTTCCCTCTCTCTCTCTGGTTGTCTGGGTTTCTCTTCCAACTTGTGGTGTGATTATTTCTCTTCCCACCTTATTATACCACATATATATATATAATTTATTGAATAATTGTTATATATATGTTATTTATGTGCTTGTAGAAGAGGAAATTTGATCGAAAGAACATGCATAACTTCAATAATAAATCTAATAAAACACTTTAACCAAAAACCATTTTTTGTTCTTATATACTTAGATAAAGCAGAAGATTGGTGAAATAGAATATTTTGAAGATCTTAAAAATATCCATAAGCATTTTTTATATAACTATTTAACTATTCATTGACCAATTTTTAAAATAGATTTACTTTGACTATATTGACACATTACGAATTGAAATAAGGGAATTGCGCGTGGTCAAAAGTCAACAATGTTTTTTTAAACTCTACGATTTAAATAAAAGAGTGGAAAATCTTTTATTCAATCCCTTCGAGGGGAACCTAGGTAGAATAAATACATAATGACCAAATAATAGGAAAACGTTAAATATGAATGGCCATGAATATTACATAACTGGATTAAGTTTCCATTTTTTTTAAGGATGATACAAATTACTTTTCATTAATCTTTACTACTTTTTATCAATTTTAGATTTTTTTACACCTCTTTTTTTCAGATAAATTAATTAAAATAAGGAATTAAAAATATCGATTTTTAATAAAATAAACTTGAAATATATTTTATCTAAATAGGTAAAAAAATGATGTAATTTTTTTTTCAATTAGAGAAAATTGAAAACTAAAAACTTATGTTAAAAAAAAAAAATATGTGAGAAGGAATTCAGAATTAAATTATTTTTTGTGAACACTTTTATCTAATATCATTTTCCATAAAATATTATTTTATATTATAAATATATACAGTTAAACCTGTCTATAGTGCCCCCTCTAAATAGCGCCTTCCTCTCTATAGCGCCCGATTTTAAAAATTAAAATGAAACATTTTACATTAAAAAGTGACCTGTCTATAGCACCTCCTCTTTATAGCGCCCCCTATTGGGACTCAACAAAATAGAGTGCTATAGACAGGTCACTTTTAATGTAAAATGTTTACATTTTAATGTTTAAAATCGGGCGCTATAGAGAGGAAGGCGCTATTTAGAGGGTGCGCTATAGACAGGTTAAACTGTATTTTCATGGACAAAATTTAAGGAAGTGAAATGTCTTTGATGTCTCCGTTTGTCTGTTTTATTTATTTATTTATTTTTTAAGGAGACAGAATCA
Source organism: Cordylochernes scorpioides (assembly GCA_030710605.1). NCBI lineage: Eukaryota > Metazoa > Arthropoda > Arachnida > Pseudoscorpiones > Chernetidae > Cordylochernes > Cordylochernes scorpioides. The sequence goes on from CP092872.1 coordinate 77,307,092, forward strand.
ATTTGGTTCACACTTTGTTATCTCGTATGTCTTCAATAAAGGTCACTGTAATACCTTTCAGAGTTATTGTCTGAATCTCGATATACATGCAGAAAGGTACAGCTTCCTTAAGTTTTGTCCATGAGTGTAAATATATAGTATGTTAGAGGAAATTTATATAATTGACTTTAAGAATATGAATATGCTATTCTTTAACTGCACATACAAGTATATATCCTTTTTGTATATTGGATAAAACGATTTTTCGGGATATTGTTCAAATATTTTGAATGCAGGATTTCTATAAAATTTTATTGTCTTTTGCCCTTGAACCTGCAAAATTATATTTAGGCAAAAGTAAACGTAAATTATTTACAAAGTATAGAAAACTAGTTTTATAATTTTCGAACACGATATTAAGGAGAAAACAAAATATTCCAAATTTATAAGCACAATGAATAATACAATATGTTATCTATTATTCTTAGAATACGTGGTACAGACCATGATAATCATAGTGAGTAGTATTTAGCGACTACTTTTACTGTACGTGTGCCACATGTCTATACATATGAAAGGAGTTTGACGTTTGCAATTTCAAGCGAGCCAGAGCCCCGTTTGCTTAATTGCACTCACTAGTAGGGTTGGAATTTTGTAATATTTAGAGGTCTCTTTGGAGCAAATTTTTCACCAAAAAAAAAAAAAAAGGCTCAATCTGGGATTCGATCCCGGGTCGTTGCTTTTGACAATCAAAGGTTTATACCACTCGACCACCGATTCCAATGCAATAGTTGAATGGTCAGGTATATTTAAATTGTTAAAACAACTGAGAGAGTTCACCTTAACTCCCAATCTATTTGTAACATATCCAAATTTAGCCAATAAATACAAGTGTACTTGTACTTTCAGTTAGTATATTTTCACTCAAAAGATTCCATAATAATATAACAATACGCATATTTAATTAAAACTCTGGCAATCTTTCAGACATAGACTTTTTTTCAGACTCTTATCTAGGTATTTTTATATAGTTCTGAGGAAGAACTGGTAGAAAAGTTACTGTCATAGTTTTGTATTAAACCATTTTATTCACGATCAAACGTTATGGCCCACTGTACCTATTACATCTCAAACACGACGTCATCCATCTCTGTCTTGAGCTCGATGTACCATCTCGGTGACCGTTAAGCAAGTGAGTTACTTTAATTGGTCGACGAAGCGTGTCGGCGGGCATCCAGGTATGCGTCTCCCAGACGTCTAGTTTTGTATATGGAATGTGAAGATAAGCTAATTTACAGATAGAGTATCTCGGATCGGAATAAGACAAAAATATAATATTCATAAGTTTCAATTAGCATATTATTGTTGTCGTCGTGTCCAATGAAGAGGCTCAGATGTCTCCATGCATCTCTATCACAGCAGCAGCAATGTCCACTATCTTTGCTATTCATTGGAAAATGGGTGCCGTTGCCACGTTAATCACCTTGGAAACGAACCAGAATTTGGTCGAATATTCCAAGGGTCTAGGAGGGACCGCAAGTAGATGTGGTCGGACTTCTCCCCCCCCCGGGGAGAATGATTAGAATATCATCGTGCTAATAACAAAAATAATAAAATTCTTTAAAATATAAATTAAACAAAAGAGAGAGATGCATTAGGATGTCCTCTGTTAATTGAAAATGTAAATTTCACAGTGTTTATGCTTCTTTTCAAATCTAACGCTATTTAATACCATTTCTTCTTTGCCAAAAATCATCTTTAACATCCGATATAAAGAAAAACAGACAAATGCAATATTAGAGTGGTAAAGTAGATTAAACTTGCGATACCGCTGGAAGGATTCACCATTGCTTATCCAGACCTTTCTATTATTTTTATCATTATAACAATGGCAATAGCGTATTGTTTAATTTGAAAATAAACATACGCGCTGTAATATAGTTTCCATTTTAACTAATAAACATTTGTTGAGAGAATATTCATTTTGAAAATATTCACTCAGGAAGAACCCGAGCGAAGCGGGGTCATTAGTCAATATAATAATACATAATACATATAAAGGTAAAATCTCACTTTAGCTATTCATCTTATAGGCATTCGTTTTCCAGATGAACTACGTTCATGAACTGAAAAGCTATTTATTCTAGAGTTTATTTCAGCCTTCTCTGAAAGACTATAAAAGACAAGAAATATGCAAATTTCCTGAGAAGCGAATAATTTAACACTCTTTATAACCAATTTTTTTATTTCAAACATCCTTCAGTGTTTTGGTCTAAGCAAGGAGTCGACAACATTTTTAGTCGGAAGAGTCAAAAATTAAAATTTACAAAATATCAAAGTTTTTAAAGAACCACATTGTTTTTTGAGGCCAACAATAAATAGTACTCTAATAAATAATATTTACGTATGGAACTATATAAAGAGCCGCAGTTTTACATTCAAAGAGCCGCATGTGGTTCACGAGCCGCAGTTTTCCGACCCCTGGTATAGGCTCAAACTGACCAACCAAAGAGATTGGCTACTAATATTTAATAAAAAAAACCACGTGACTAAATGAATTGCGAAGAACTCTTGTGATTGGCTGAGGAATAAATAATAAAAGATGGCTGAGATATTATTGATTGTGGACCTATATTATTCATCGTAACCTGGCCTCACGTAGAGCTATGTTAGAATTGGTTAGGATGTCTCTTAAACTCTTTCTATATTTATCAGAATATATTATAAAATAAAACCATTCTTTAATTTTCTTGAAGGCTACACTTGTGGTTGATGAAAGAGGGTCATTAATTGTCGATTATAATTATTTAAATAATCAACAGTTAAACCTGTCTATAGCTCTCGCTCTCTCTCTCTCTCTCTCTAAATAGCGCCTTCCTCTCTCTAGCGCCCGATTTTAAACATGTAAACAATTGAAATGTTTATAAAAATTTTCTATTGATTTTGGTGCAGTATACAGAGGATATATTTGTGTGCAGAATAGCAAAGAGGATAAATATGTCCTTCAAAGCTTTGATGGCACATTGTATCTTTTAACATGTATATCGGGATTCAAACAATATTTCTGAAATACGTATATTGCAGTGACCTTCGAGTAAAAATATCCTGCCCACAGGGAAAATTATACTTTTCAAAAACCTTTTTATTCTCTAACTTTCGGGGAAATGTAAACATTTTATATTAAAAGTGACCTGTCTATAGCACCCTATATTGGTCAGTTCCAAGAGGGGGCGCTATAAGATAGGTTTAACTGTATAACTTTTTAAAAATATTCTCTGAATACCTATAAACTTTTCTTTCAATTTTGTAGTTAAGAAGTTTTCAATATTTGTTTATATCAATAAAATAATTCCTTCAATATTGAATAAAAATATCAAACATCCAGGGAAAAGTATATTTTCGTTTTTTCATGAAAAGATACTTTTCCTTGGAGGCCTAATATTTTTATATAATTTGTTTATTTATATTGTAGTAAATATTTTAAACTAATATAACGATGAAGTTAAAGATCTTGTGTAAATTAGGATATGATTTTAAAGAATTTGTAGTAAATATTGCCACATGGAAAATTAGGGAAGAAAAACTTCAGGATGAGACAGCAATTTATTTAAGGCAAGAACAAACTATGAATGATAATCAAAAGATAAGGAATGAGGGAAGTTTACAGAGTAGTAAAAATATAAAGATAAAAAATAATACCCTGTTAATACTAGTGTGAAATAATGAATACTTCGCTACAATATTGTTATTTAGATTCCAAAAGAGTGTTTCTCCCCACGAGCCTATAACTGGGGCACTGTGCGATGTTCCAGGTTCGATCCCAGATCGATAGTCAATCAATTGAAAGTCGAAGGAGATTTGCTCCGTGGAGATCAATTAAAGGGCACGCTGGGAATTTCTAACGGCTCTATCCTCTAAATGTAACACCTCTGTTCTTCCATTTATTTCTTGATTTCTCAGGAAGCCTTCTCAGGAAGTTGATACGCTAACCTTGACGTATGCACGATGAAACGTATGGCCACTGGACATGCGTCGGACCTGGAGGCTGTTGTTGGGTGCTGCGCTGCCTGGAATATAGGAGCTCCATCTATGCTTCCTTCCTGTAGTAAATCTATATAAGACCGGTGGTCTTAATAAAGATGTGTGTGATTACTCAGGAGACCTCTTGTACCATATTTTTGATCGTTGAGGTACAGCTTGGGCAATGCTGATGAGAGCCGACTGCCTGAAACGCGTACGCTGTTGGCTTTTCTTGATAAAAAAACCTAAAAAATAACTCTATCTGCGATCTAACACGCACACGCAATATTAAACCATTTTATGTCACTTTCAGATTGTAAAGTACCTTTTAGGAAATCCTATTCTTCTTCTTCTTTCTTATCTCCACTCAATCATATTAGGATGTCAAGCTTGTAAAGCTTGAGACTTTTGATGGTGTCTGTCGGGGATGAGTAGAGCACATCAATGGATGATTCAATACAGTGACAACCATCATGATTGGGTGAAGTAGAATGCGTCTGCCTTTTTCATTAATACTGGGAGCACTACTCAGTGGCAGGTCGATTTAGCTCTAAAAGAAATGGCCGCCTCTGACATGAGGAACAGACGCCATGTGCAGTTGCTCCTAACATGGAGTAGAAACGCTGCTCATCCTGTATCCCTAGATTAGGAGCCCTTACAGTGTACTATCAGCCGGGCCAGCTAAGCCCAGGTTTTTTAGTGAGCTTGTTACTGCTCCCTCTCCTCCTTTTTCATCCGGGCTTGGGACCGGCAAGGGCGGAAATCCTAAATAATGACTAAGATTGAAATTCTTATTTTGTGTTACGAGCGAATTTTCTTAATAATAAAATATAATTTTACTAACTTTTCAAATTTTATATAAATATTTGAGTGTTAATCAATCCTATTCTGAAATATATAAAATTCATTATGAATCTCTATTGTAACATGTAAGGGACATACACATTGTAATTTAGCTCACAGAAATTCTAATAACTTAGCCCGAAATTTAAAGAACTTTATAAATAAATATATAAATAGTGAATATATATATATAGACGGAAATTTCCTCCTTTATATAATCAAGTGGAAATTTACATATCAAAGAAATGTATATATGCAATAAAGAAAAATCATGATAAACATATATTTATATAATGAACACAAATACAAAGAAACAATCATTTAAAATACTGTATTTAGAAACCTCTCATTTCTGATTTGATTTTACCAATATACGAGTATAGGATACCCCTAAACCAAAGACGTAATTTTATGTTGGAAAACACAGGCTTACAATTGAAATTTATAGTATTTTCCTATTGATTGATAAAGTATAAAGGATAAAGTTATGTGTGTAGAGAAAAGCAAATAGAATAGATTATTTTTCTTGCGGAGAAACTGAACAAACTGCTCTTCACCTTATCTATGACTGTCCGAATTTTACAGAAGTGAGACATCGATTATTCCTTGATCTAAATCATTTTACTCTCTTACATCAGCCACTTTGTCTATATAAATTTATAAACTCTGTCGATTAATACATGTAAATTTGTAAATATTTAGAGTATTTAAAGAGTATTCATCCTTTCATACTTCATCCCTGAAAATAGAAATAGTCGTTATTTCTTCTTAAAATAATTAAAATTACGAGTTTTCGTCCAGTAAAAAGAAACATTTGCGGTAAAACTTGTTAAACGTCGTTCTATGATATAATCATAGCCGCATTATATTGTATTATAAGAAAATTGTATATCCTGAACGTGCAACTAAAGGTTTCTGAATGAAGACTGGTATTTATTCCGACAGATGGTGAAGGCCGTCACACGATTAGGAAATGTCATTTTTTGTTTATTGTTCTGTTTTTTTCCTCTTCAATATTCGCAAATATTTCAATATCGCACCTGGTTGATTAAAAATGTAAAAATATATAGATATGGTCTTCAAAGCTTTGATGGCACATTGTACCTTTCGGGATTCAGACAATAACTCTTAAAAATATTTGATACACAGTGTGTTAGGAAACCAATTCTTTCCTAGTCTACCAATCGAGCAGAGTCAAACACTACACCTCTCAGAAAATCAACACTTTTAATTTCCTCTCATGACTAACTAATTTACATCATTAAAACCAAATATATACATTTAAAGTCGTCCGGTCATCTGGTCAAATATATATATATAAATCTATGATAAAACAACTTGTAAAATCCCAACAATGCCCCCCCATTTTAAAGTTGTTTTCATACCCTCATCGGAGGCCTATAGTGGCCAAGATCCCGGTCAGTTTAATTCTTCCAATTCCCCCAGTTAGAATATCTGCAACACTCCCTCCGCCAAGCCGCAACTCTTGAAGACCCCCTTGGGATTATATTTTCATTCTGGCCTTCCTCTTCGTCTTCTCTCCTCAGTTCTTCGTATTCTCCCATCGGCCGTGGCATTGTCCCATCGGCCATGGTATTCTCCCATCGGTCGTGGTATTCTCCCATCGGCTGTGGTATTCTCCCATCGGCCATGGTATTCTCCCATCGGTCGTGATGTTCTCCCATCGGCTGTGGTATTCTTCCATCGGCCATGGTATTCTCCCATCGGTCGTGATGTTCTCCCATCGGCTGTGGTATTCTCCCATCGGCCATGGTATTCTCCCATCGGTCGTGATGTTCTCCCATCGGCCGTGGTATTCTCCCATCGGTCGTGGTATTCTCCTATCGGCTATAGGAATAACCTTCTTCAACCATTTATAGCCATCTCCAACCAGCTGTAGGCATAACCTTCATCAAACATCTATAGCTATCTCCAACCAGCTATAGGCATAACCTTCTTCAAACATCTATAGCTATCTCCAACCAGCTATAGGCATAACCTTCTTCAAACATCTATAGCTATCTCCAACCAGCTATAGGCATAACCTTCTTCAAACATCTATAGCTATCTCCAACCAGCTATAGGCATAACCTTCTTCAAACATCTATAGCTATCTCCAACCAGCTGTAGGCATAACCTTCATCAAACATCTATAGCTATCTCCAACCAGCTATAGGCATAACCTTCTTCAAACATCTACAGCTATCTCCAACCAGCTGTACGAATAACCTTCTTCAAACATCTATAGCTATCTCCAACCAGCTGTAGTCATAACCTTCATCAAACATCTATAGCTATCTCCAACCAGCTATAGGCATAACCTTCATCAACCATCTACAGCTATCTCCAACCAGCTGTAGGCATAACCTTCATCAACCATCTACAGCTATCTCCAACCAGCTATAGGCATAACCTTCTTCAAACATCTATAGCTATCTCCAACCAGCTGTAGGCATAACCTTCTTCAAACATCTATAGCTATCTCCAACCAGCTATAGGAATAACCTTCTCCAAACATCTATAGCTATCTCCAACCAGCTATAGGCATAACCTTCTTCAACCATCTATAGCCATCTCCAACCAGCTGTAAGCATAACCTTCATCAACCATCTACAGCTATCTCCAACCAGCTATAGGAATAACCTTCTCCAAACATCTATAGCTATCTCCAACCAGCTGTAGGCATAACCTTCATCAACCATCTACAGCTATTGATTTTTCTAGTTATGCAAATCTGACAAAAAATTATAACTCAAATATTTTCTTCTTCTTCTTCTTTAAACTTTCTACTTATTCTCATTCAAACCTCACCTTCACTTCTTCAAACACTACTTCTTCAAACCCTATCTTCACTTCCTCAAACACTACTTCTTCACACTTTACCTTCACTTCTTTAAACTCTACCTTTTCAAACTTTAGCTTCACTTCTTTACTTTCTTAGCTTTAACTTCAGCTTTTTCTTCTTTACCTTCTTAGCTTTTCTAGTTATGCAAATCTGACAAAAAATTATAACTCAAAGCTTTTCTTCTTCGTTGCACAAAGTTCAGTCTTTAAATCACTCAAATTTCTTATAATCAAATTCTATTCTCTATCTTAGTTAGCCTAACAAACTTTTCTTCTTTGGCTTTCCCTTCAGCTTTAACTTCAGCTGTTTCTTCTTTAGCTTAAACTTCAGCTTTTTCTTCTTGACCTTCTTTGGCTAAACTAATTACTTTCTTCGGCGCAGTGGAAGCGTGCTGCTGGGCCCATAACCTGTTAGGAAACCAATTCTTTCCTAGTCTACCAATCGAGCAGAGTCAAACACTACACCTCTCAGAAAATCAACACTTTTAATTTCCTCTCATGACTAACTAATTTACATCATTAAAACCAAATATATACATTTAAAGTCGTCCGGTCATCTGGTCAAATATATATATATAAATCTATGATAAAACAACTTGTAAAATCCCAACACAGTGACCTTTATTGAAGACACACGAAATAATCAAGTGTGAACCAAATTGCCTCTGTCTTCTTCTTCATCAGAAAAAAAAAACAGAAAACCGGGGGCATTAAAAACGTTCCATTTCCTTAGGTTTTGTCACACAAGTTGATATATTAAAATAAATGGCACATCTTTGATCGAAAAATAAACTGCGTTTTTACTGCATGATGTTTAGATAATTAGAAAGGCATTTATATATAAGGTTATCCCAAAGGTTCGTGTTTTTCTTTAAATGTTGTTTTTCTTATTACTTGGCGAATAATATTATTACGGCGAATACATAATAACACATAATACAATTACTTTATATATAATACAAGGACATTAAAAATTATCCCGCATGAGTTTCTTTTCAACAAAAATTCAAAATTTATTTCAAGGAGAAATAACGATTATTTCTCACCTTAGGGATGAGGCATGAAAGGATGAATTGTGAAGAGTAATGATAAACGGAAAAAATAAAAGTACGAACGGAAAAATATGTCCAGTGTAGCCTAGTGGACATGGCATCTGCCCAGTAAGCGGAACACTGTGGGTTCGTTTCCCATCCCTGGACACTTTTATTTTTCCGTTTATCATTACTCTTCACAATTCATTCTTTCATACCTTATCTTTAAGGTTAGAAATAATCGTTATTTCTCCTTGAAATAAATTTTGATTTTTCGTTGAAAAGAAACTCATGCGGGATAATCTTTAAATGTCGTTTTACAATCACAAGCCGCATTATATTGTATCACAAAGACATTAATTTATACATAATACAAAGACATTATAAAGGTTCGTGTTTTTCTTAAAACGTTGTTTTTCTTATTATTTGGCGAATAATATTATTACGGCGAATACATAATAATACATAATACAATTACTTTATACATAATACAAAGACATTATGCATAACGGCGAATAATATTGGTATTTCAATTTTTTGCAAGTGTTTACGAACTTTTGAGACAAACTTGTACTTAGAAGTTTAGGTATCGAGGAAGTTGCAATTTGTGTAACTGAATTACCTTAAAATTACATAAGGGTGTAACACAAATCAAATTACATAGTAATTTAAAATATTGCCAAGCTAAAAATTAGCGATTCAAAAGACCGTTAAAAAATGCGGGGTGAAGAAAAAAAACCTATTGACAACCCGGAGGCATGTTTCCACTAATTACACAACCCCAGGATAATCCTGGTTGGACAATTAATTAGAATTTTCTCCAATATTAAAATTAGCAAAGTGGTGTTAAAAATATTGGATACTGTTGTTTTTCATTTCCTCGCTTTTCTATAAGCTGTCATATTGGATTTTTCTCAACGATTCTTTGATAAACAGAAATAATTACATTGAAATAATAGTACAAAGTTAAAATTGTACTTGGCTCAGATGAATGTATTAAGAAAATAATACGACGTTTAAAAAGTTTTAACAAAGATAGAGGCTGCCTGGCCGGCATTCATATTTCTTGAAAATAAAGATACTTCGGCCAGTAAATCTTTTTATTACCTCGACGTTTCGACAAAAATCTTTTGTCCTCGTAAGGTGCAGACAAAAATAAAAAGATTTAGCAAGAATGATTTTTAACGCATTGCTAAATGTTTTCATTTTTGTTTGTTCCTGACGAGGACAAAAGATTTTTGTTGAAACGTTGAGGTAATAAAAAGATTCACTGGCCGAAGTATCTTTATTTTCAAGAAAAAGTTTTAACAAGTTAAAAATCGTAATTTTTAATTATTTTAAGGAGAAATAACAATTTTTTCTATCCTTAAGGATGAAGTATGAAAGGATGAATTGTGAAGAGTATTCATTCTTTCATATTTCATTCCTAAGGATAGGAATAGTTGTTATTTCTCCTTAAAATAATTAAAAATTACGATTTTTCGTTCTGTAAAAAAAAACATTTGCGGTAACACTTGTTAAACGTCGTTCTATAATCATAGCCGCATTATATTGTATTATAAGAAAATAGGATCTCCTGAATATTGGATAAAAAAAAACATTTTACCAATATTTTAGTTAGCTGAACGCCAACCTTTATCAGGGTATTAAAACATCATGTTATAATAACTTGATGAAGGTTGGCATTTAACTAACTGAAATATTAGTAAAATAAAAGTTTTTTTATCCAATATATGCCTTTTTAATGGTATATTTATATATATGTGACAATATAGTGATAATAATAATGTGGGGAAAGAGAAATAATCACACCACAAATTGATAGAGGAATTTGGAAGGCCATCCGAGAGAGAGAGGGAGAGCGAGGGGGCTGCCACCGCTGAGCGGCCGTTCGTGTCGCACACAATCACCCAACTGTCTCCAAGGTCCCGAGGTGCCAAGTGACGGACCCCAGGAGCCCCCTGGAATGTCCTTATGTCTAAAGTGACACCCTTCAGCTGCCCATCCCTCTCTGGGTCGACTGTAGGTCCGTTTTATTATTCCAGGAAGAGTATATATTATGACATATATATATATATCATACATTTATAACGTCTTGCCACACACAAATGTTTTAATTTTGATTTCTCTCCTGACGAAGACAAACTTTTGCCGAAGCGTTAAGAAAATAATTGTTTTAATGTGTCAAAGATACAAGAGGTGACAACCACTCATTGTCTGGCTGAAAATAATTTATTTTACAGCGAGGAGAATATAATAGCCATGGATTTGCATAGCGTTAAAAGATAAAACAATATTTACATATGAATGAAAATAGTTAATCATATCAAACGGACAAAATGCATAGTATTATAATTCACCATATATCGCACAATAAAAATATTTTCTGGCCGAAAAAAGTGTCTTTTATTGTTGAGAACTGTGGTTGTATGGATACTTCTGTTATCTTTCGGAGATGGTCGTGGATACGAATTCATTTAAAAAAGGCAATTCGGGGGCGTCTGCTCATTAGAAGAATAGTACAAGGAAAGTTTACTTTAAAAAATCCTTCTACTAATTATAAACTGATTTTATTAAAGTTTCGCATCAGTTTTTTCTATCAATATGTCAAAAAATACTCTAACAGTGTATATATATATAGACCTAACAAGATATATAACAAATCAGAAAGGAATAGAACAATCAAAAGTTTCTAATACAACCGGTATGTGGGAGTAACTGGGAAAAACCCAATTCTCCAGACAATACATAGAGAATAAAGAACTTGGCAAGTTCTCAATAAACAAAGAAATACAGGAAACTAATCCCTTCATAGAGAAAGTGGCGTGTTAGACTTATTTCATCTGACACCACGGCTTCACAGAATATTACAGATGGGTGACCAGTTTGTTTTATTACAAGAAAACACAAAGATAAATAAATAATTGTCTTCTTCCACTAAACCTTTTAAAATATTCTCTAATTAGGGGAGGATATGAGAATTTTATTAATAATTTGTTTCGTTTGATTTGATTTATATAAACAAATTTGTATTAGTAAGAAAAGAAATTTTAGTTTATTGGTCTATGAGATTTTGTATCAATGAAATTAGGGTTCATTGAATAGAAATTTTATCTATATTTTATTTGACTCTATTATAATATATTTGTTATATTATATAATATATATATATATAAATATGAAAATTTTGCCGGGAGAGGAAATTGTACTAAAAGCATGGAGTTCCTCTCCCGTCAAATTAAACGTCAAAGCTAGACGCAATCTATTGACTTTTGCCGCAAACTAGCGGCCTCGGGTCGTTGACAAAGCCACAACACCATCTTTAGCAAACTGAGAAGCGTCCACCTAGAGACAATGGTTTCAGGCTGATGGCCCTCGTCAGACTAGAGCGGACTTTATTTCCGTGTGGATCCCTTGTGTATCTCCTGGAATAAAGTCCACTATAGGTTGACGAGGGCCATTAGCTTGAAACCATGGTCTCCATGTGGACGCTTCTTAGTTTTCCATAGCTGGTGTAGTGGCTTTGTCACCGAACCGAGACCGCTAGTTTGCGGCGACAGTTTCATATAAATGAACAGCTTTTTTGTTATTTTACTGCCATGTATATTTTAAATCTATTAGTTCT
>CP092872.1:77319533-77368068 GCA_030710605.1 Cordylochernes scorpioides
ATACAGAGAGAAACCTATATGTAGTAGGTATAGTATAGTATTTTCTACACTGTGACTATATACAACAGCAGCAACAAGCCTTTTACTGGAATCAAAGTCCCATACAGGATTCGTCATTCTAATCCTGACAAAGATTATTTACATATGAATATTTACATCAATTAGATTATGTATATAGCTTCCTTTTCTCTTCAGCCGTCTTCCAAAATTTGAACAACACAAACGCTCCAGCTCTGTTTCTCACCACCTCATTCAAAAGAAGCTCCAAAGAGAGTCCCTCAAGGCCTATTTCACTGAGGAGCACTTCTCGTTCGTCTTTGTTAAATTTAAATCAATTTTTAAGGAATAAAAAATATATATTAAAAATTATAAATAAATAGTTTCAATATGAAAAAATTAAAACATTCAAAAATTATATTACCAGGTCTATTAGTATGAAACGCGAAAATGGGCGCCAGAGGCCGCTGTACAACTTTATTTGAGCCGACGGTGGCGCTGTTGTAGGCGTTTTGTTCTTTGACTCACCTGGCATCAGCATGCGTGCAGTTTTAGAAAAATTCAAATCGTGAAAAATTTCTGGAGCCTGTGGAAAATGGCGATTACCGAGCCAAAAAGTGCTCATTTGCGGGAAGTTTTGCTGTTCGCCTTCAACTGGAAGAAAGGTGCCACTGAAGCCCACCGAATGCTCGAGGAAGTTTACAGCGACCACGCTCTGAGCAAATCGCAGTGTTACAGGTGGTTTAAAAAATTCCAAAATGGCGATTTTGAACTTGATAATGAACCACGTGGAAAACCGCCCCAAAAGTTCGAGGACGCTGAACTGCAAGCTTTGTTGGATGAGGACAGTACCCAAATGCAGGAGAAACTCGTAAAACAGCTCCAGGTGTCTCAAGGTGCTGTATCTCTACGTTTAAACAGCCTCGGAATGACCCAAAAGCTTTCCAGATGGGTCCCCCACGAGTTGAGCGAAAGGCAGCAATAACGGCGTCTGGTAACCTGCGAAGGGCTGCTCGCCAGGCATGAAAAGAAGTCATTTTTGCACCGAATCGTAACTTCTGATGAGAAATGGATCCACTTTAGCAATCCTACGCGCCAAAAGTCGTGGGGCCTGCCCGGCCAATTTCCAAAACAGACGCCTAGGCCCAATCGCTTCGGAAAAAAGGCAATGCTTTGCATATGGTGGGACCAGACCGGCGTAGTATATTTCGAGCTCCTGAAACCTGGCAAAATGGTCAATACTAGTCGCTACGAACAACAAATGCACAGTTTGGGAGAGGCGTTGAATGAAAAAAGACCGGAATGGCGTGAAAAGCACAACAACCTGATACTGCAGCATGGCAACGCTCCAGCCCACAACGCTACGGTGGTCAAAAACATCATAAAAGACTTGGGCTGGGAACTCTAACCCCACCCGCCGTACTCACCAGACTTAGCGCCGTCGAACTACCACCTTTTCACATCTTTAGGACACGCCCTAAAAAACCAGGAATTCACGAACTCAGACATACTCCGAAAATGACTTGTTGACTGGTTCGACTCAAAAGGAAAATAAATTTTCAGACAAGGAATTCGAAAATTGCCTGAAAAGTGGTCCGAGTGTATAGCTAATCAGGGCATTTACTTTGAATAAAAAATCTTTTGTTGTATGGAATTGGTGAACTTTTGAATTCACTGAAAATTTTCGCGTTTCATACTAATAGACCTGGTATATAAAAAAACTGATTTCTTTTTAATGTGTGAAAAAATAGTACAAATGAAAAATTTTACTGGGATAAGGCATCTCCTTATCGCGAAACTTAAGTTCAGTTGCTAGATAAGGAGATGCCTTTTTCTGAATGTGTGTTATTAATCTCTATAAAATGTTTTATACTAAGCTATTATAACGTTATTAAATTCTAAACTTTCTTTCTAAAAGTCTATATGGAGCTCCTTCAATAACTGGAAAAACCAACGGTTTCGTAGCATTACTGCGAAAAAAACTAAGTGAAATTTCTGATGGTTCCAATATTCATCATACGCATTGCATTATACATCAGGAAGTATTATGTACAAAGGTAATAAAAAGGGAAAATGTGTTGACACCTATCAAAAACCTTGAGAAATATCAAATTATAATGTACCATCATTTTGTATTAATTTCAACAAATTCTACATATTTAGCTGAACATTTAATAAATTGGAAATCAATCTTTATAAAAATGAAAAATACGTGTTTTAAATAAATATATAAAAACTAATTCTATAAAAAAAGTTTCTATTTTATATCGTTCACAAGCAATTAGTACAATAAATATGAAAGAGATTGACTTGTTACGCCATCTATTGACAATATTTGTAACTAATATTGTTTTCTCTATATAACTTCGGAATATGTTTCATTGTTAATTTTTAATGCTTTAAAATATTTTATTTACATATAAAAATATCAAATTTATTTTTTCAATAAAAATATAGTGTGAGTGTTAAAATATATTGAATATTTTGAGAATTTATTTAGTATTTAAAGTTCTTACATTGCATGTAGTAATTATGGTATTTTTGAATAAAGAATGTTGAATAAAGAATTTATCAGTGTTATTTTATTTAATCATATATAAAAATAATTTCTGCAAATCACCACTGTGTTCACCACTGATGATCCAAGCCCTCCCAATGTTTTTTCATCGCAGTAAGGACAGTAGAAGTTTGATTTATTTGTGATGGGAAAATTCGCGTCTTAATGTTTTCATTCGTTAATTATAGATGGCGAGTTATTGCTTTGCATTAATTTATGCCTAACTTGTCCTTATTGTTTGGGGAAGAGCATTGCTCGATGCAAATATTTGAATGTAATTCTACTGTCCATAGTTTGCTTAAATAACATTTCTAAGATTCCACCCTTCAGTGTAGCATATAAAAGCAGAATGATCCAATACAATATTAGAGCTCTAAAGAAGCGGTTTAGTAGATTAAATTGGCGAAACCGCTGGGAGGGTTCACCATTGATGAGCCAAGCCCTCCCAATATTTTTACATCGCAGTAAGGACAGTAGAAGTTTGATTTATTTGTAATGGGAAACATTCGCGTCTTAATATCTTCATTCGTTAATTATAAAAGCCGTATTAAATAAAATAAAAAAAACTCCCTTGGCCCTTTCTCATGAATTGGTTCTTCACTCACCTTGTGAATAAAACAAAAAGACTTGGGTCTGAAGGACAATCCGAGTAATTGGCAACATCTTCAAGAACCTACTGAATTAGCTAAATGAAGAATAACGATGAAAATATTTGTTCTGTTCAAAATTATAATTTGACTTGTCATATTGAGTTTTTCGTAACTTTTCTACACATGACAATGTAAATCATTGTGAAAATATATTATCTCATATTATTAAATAGTTCAAAATTATGAATAAAAAAAAAGAGTTTAACTAAAAATTACATATTAAAGTATATTTACAAGACAATGAATACAATATATTTAGGCAAACACCTAATTTCATAGACAAAACTTAAGGAATTTGTACTTTTTAGCATGTATATCGGGATTCAGACAATAACTCTGAAAGCTACTTGATACACAATGACTTTTATGGAAGACACGATATAACCAAGTGTGAATAAAATTGCCTCTATCTCCTTAAAAGACAGACAACCGACGATATCAAAGACTTTCTTCTTAAATATTGTTCATATGTTAATTATGCGTTATGTGCAGCTAACGTTAAATGTCTGGATACCCTCGACACTGAAGTATGCAATATTAACTGCAAGGTAGAATGCAAGTAAGTATCTTTTATTTCTGTGGTACCTATGTTTAATTACAACCTTGTGGTCTTACAGTGAGGTGGTGTTTGGATATGAGTTTCTAATTCGGGTTCCCGAGTTTACAGTAAGTATAATAACTTCTATGATATAAATATTCCTTAATCAAAACCTAACTTCGAACAGAATATTCAAATTTCAGATTATCTCAGAGAGTATTTTTAAGTATCCGATATTACCTTATTATACGAATTTTCTAACTTCCGAACTTCAATTATAACAACTTTCAAGTATTCGAACTTTTAATTATCTGACCCTATAATTATACGAATTTCCAATTACAGTAGACCCTCCCTGTAAAGGACACTTAATTTCAGAACCAAACTGTCCTTTAGGGAGAGGTGTCCTCTTACCGGAGAGTTGCTAAATAGTAAAAATGGTAATTTTGCGAATGAAAACTGTCCTTTGTAGAGAGGTGCCCGCTAAAGGGAGGTTCTACTGTATCCGAATTTTCACTTATATCAGCTTTCAATTAGACTGTACATAACCACCCCCCATATATTATTGTAAATATCATTATCTAGATTACTCTTTTGAGCGGTTTCTTAATAAAGTTAATTTGGAATTTCCAATTATCCGAATTTTAATGTATCCAAACTTTTAATTATGCCATACTTCAATTATCCAATTTTTTTTCAATTTTTATCCGAACTTTCAATTAACCGACCCTACAATTATACGAATTCCCAATTATTCGAATTTTAATGTATCCAAACTTTCAATTATACCATCTTTTATTTACACGATTTCTTCTCCAATTTTTTAATCCGAACTTTCAATTATCTGAAAACCTACAATTATGCGAATTTTCAATTATCCGAAATTTAACATATCCAAACTTTCAATTATACCATCTTTTACGAGTATTTATCCGATCTCTTCCAATTTTTATCCGATCTTTCAATTATCCGACCCTACAATTATACGAATTTCCAATTATCCCAATTTTAAAGTATCCAAACTTTCAATTATACTAGCTCTTAATTATCCAATTTCTTCCAATTTTTTATCCGAAATTTCTATTATCCGACACTAAAATTATACGAATTTCCTATTATTCGAATTTTAATTTATCCAAACTTTCATTTATATCATCTTTCAATTATCCAATTTCTTCCAATTTTTTATCCGAGCTTTCAATTATCCGATACTAAAATTATACGAATTTACAATTATCAGAACTTTCAATTATACCATCTTTCAATCATCCAATTTCTTCCAATGTTTTTATCCGAAATTTCTATTATCCGACCCTATATTAATACGAATTTCCAATTATTCGAATTTTAAATTATTCGAGCTCTCAATTTTACCATCTTTCTATGATTATCTATATATTCGGAATTATCAGATTTCTTTAAATTTTTTCATTTAAACTTTGAATAAACTATACTTCTAATTATCCAATTTTCAGTTATACAAACTTCCAGTCATTCAAAATTCCGACTATTGGAATTTCATATCATCCAGGACCACTATAATAGAAACTTTCTTACAGCCCCATCTGGCTTGTCTCAATGGTGCTATCCAATAAGAAGAAGGATCATTTTCGAAATTTGTATTTTAAAAAAACTCGTTTTAACTTAAAGCAATAGCAATCTCCTTAATTGATCCTTATTTATATACAGTAGAACCTCCATGAGAGGACACTCACATTAGCGGACACCTCTCTACAAAGGAAAGTTTTCATTTGCAATATTGCCATTTTTACTATTTAGAAACTGCCCGGTAAGAGGACACCTCTCCCTAAAGGACACTTTGGCTCTGCAATTAGGTGTCATTAACAGGGAGGTTCTACTGCATATTCATTTTTAATTCATATTATCAAGTCTTTATAAAGGTGTATTAATATTTACCTAAGCATTTTATAGATATAAACAAAATGTTTATATTATAAAAAAAAAATAAATTTAACTGAGGGGAGAGTTTCTTTTTGCATATCGGCAATACACGCTTTCGGGAGCGCAACAGCCTTTCGACAGGTATAATAATATACATTACTCTTATTTTCTTCTTTTTTTTTTATCTCCATTCAATCATATCAGGCTATCAAGCTTGTGAAGCTTGTTGACGATGTCTGCTGGGGATGAGTAGAACTCAGCAATGGATGAGTCAGTAGAGTCAATAATGCCTTCTTCTTTCTTAATTCTACTTAATCATATCAGGGTATCAATTTTGTAGACTTGTTTATGGTGTTCGCTGGGGATGAGTAGAGCTCATCAATGGATGAGTCAATACAGTCAATAATGTATTCTTCTTTCTTATCTCCACTCAATCATATTAGGGTATCAAGCTTGTAGAGCTTGTTGATGGTGTCTGCTGGGGATGAGTAGATCTCACCTTAATGGATGAGTCAATACAGTCAATAATGTCTTTTTCTTTCTTATCTCCACTCAATCATATTAGGGTATCAAGCTTGTAGAGCTAGTTGATGGTTTCTACTGGGGATGAATAGAGCTCATCAATGGATGAGTCAATACAGTCAATAATGTCTTCTTCTTTCTTATCTCCACTTAATCATATCAGGGTATCAAACTTGTTGATGGTGTCTGATGGAGATGAGTAGAGCTCATCAATGGACGAGTCAATACAGTCAATGATGTCTTCTTCTTTCTTATATCCACTCAATGATATTAGAGTATCAAGCTTATAGAGCTTGTTGATGGTGTCTGCTGGGGATGAGTAGAGCTCATCAATGGATGAGTCAATACAGTCAATGATATGTTATATACTCTAATAAACGTAAAAAGTGTGTATAAACTATACCATATAACTTGTTATAATGTGTGTGTCCTACAAGATAGAACTGTTCTGGAAATTTGCATCCATCATGATGCGAGTTGAGCCAAATTTTTATATAGACATCATGGACTACGCTAAGTAAGTATTTGCCTATTCTAACTCCTTCTCTATGGATACTTCCAAATATAAGGTTGTCCCAAATATAAGGTTTTCTTTAAACGTTATTAATTGGTGAATAATATTATTACGGTGAATATACATAATAATACATAATACAATTACTTTATACATAATACAAAGACATTATAAATAACGGCGAATAATAATGTAGCATGGAAATCAAGTCTTTGTATATCTGAAGGTGTGAAAGTATTTTTTGATGACGTCACGGCGACTAGACGACAATTATTAACAAATTAACCAAACTATCTTCAGCTAGAGAATATCGAGCAAGAAAGCTAGGCAACTAAATGATAATTCACACACAGAAAATGTAAAATTTTAAATCTGTTTCAAATATTTTCATTGAATAATTAAATTAAATAATAAATTATTTCTTCGCCACAATATTGCTATTCCAATTTTTTGAAAGTGTTTACAAACTTTTGGGACAGCCTTGTATATTGATAATCCCTCGAATATTAAAATATTTCAAATCCATTGATTCCAACTGACTTCAGACATAATGCCTTTCTTTATTTTGGAATTGTTCGATCAAAAGATCTTCAACGGACCAATAAGTGGGTATCTACATTCTTGGACAAAACATAAGGAAGCTGTACCTTTTACTATATATATCAGCATTCAGACAATAACACTGAAAGATATTACAGTGAACTTTATTGAAGACACACGAGATAACTAAGTGTGAACAGAATTAATTGCATATGTCTCTTTAAAAAAAGCCTGTCAGCGACATTGAAGACTTTCTAACTTCTTTTCGATTTGTCCATGAATGTAAAACAAAAATTCAATTTTTAATATTTCAAAAGAGAGAGAGAGAGAGAGAGAACTTTCCAAGATCAAACCCATGATCTTATATTTAAATAGAATTTCGTTATTCAATGCAACTTCTGATGCAGCTCCTTGTATTACAGTGACCTTTATTGAAGACTAGACGAATGACCCGGGCAACGCCCGGGTTTACACGATTAAATGTATTTTACATATGGAAGATGGACGTAGTTCCGGAGGTCACCCGCGAGGCTTTTTTGGCACTTGGCACAGCTGTGTCACCAACGCCAGGACCGCGCGCGGTGGGAACTTGAACTGGCCAACCAGCCGGCAGCCGGACGATTCCATTTTCTCGGAGGGGGGGGCAGGGAAGTCACGTGCTCTCCGGCAGCCAATGGGCGTCCCCCGCCGTCAGACCGCCACGCGTTCTAGACGCTGCTCGTGAGCTAAGTAGAATAATTTGAATATATAGTTTTAATAATTGATTTATATATTTTATAAAATAGCCCATCGTCATCCCCGTTATTTTTTACCTATGTATGGAAATTTTGGTTTGAATTAGTGAACTACTGCGAATTTGTATACCGTGCATATATATAGATATACGAGATAACCAAGTATGAACAAAATTGCCTCTTTGACAAAATCAAAATGGAATCTAGGGCTAGGTTTCTTCTTACAAAGTTTTATTTCTCGAGCTGTCAGGTTAATATCGGACAAATAATTAATACTTCTAAATCTCCCTGTTGAAGGACATGTTAGCCGAAAACTCGAGAAATAAAAAATTGTAAAAAGAAACCAAACCCTAGAATTCTTATTGATTTTTTCAAAGTGTAAAAGCAGAAAGGAATCTTTACCAAAAATTGCCTCTGTTTCCTTAAAAAAAAAAAGATAATAGATAACTTGCGACATTTAAAGAATTTCAACTTCCATAAAGTTTTGTCCATGAGTTTACTTATTGGCTCAATAATGATTCAAATAATATTATATATATATATAAAATGAAAGGATTCAAAAGCACGAATGTTTCTTTTATACACAATACAAACTTCTACTGCCTTTACTGCGATGAAAAAATAAGCTAATGTCCCTAGTTTTCTTGAAAACCATTTCTGAGATTCTACCATTCAGTGCTGCGTATATAAGCAGAATCGTCCGATACAGTATTAGAGCTCTGAGAAGCGGTCTGGTATATTAAAAATTGGCGAAACCGCTGAGAGGGTTCACCATTGATGAGCCAAGCCCTCCCAATATATTTTTTCATCGCAGTAAGGGGCAGTATAAGTTTGTATTATGTATAAAAGAAACATTCGTGCTTTTAAATCCTTTCATTTTATATGTATAGATGGCGCGTTATTGCTTTGTGTTAATCTTTTTTATATTCTGCCCTCTATATAATTAACATGTGATAATAACTATAAAGAGATTTCTCACAATGAGTTTCCTTTTTTTAAGGAAAATCCGTGTGAGAAATCTTTGCATTTTGAAAAAAAAAAAAGGTGAATAAGACCAAATAAAAGTCGGTGGACGAGTGGTTAAATCCCTCGATTCCCGACAGCCATTATCAGGGATCCCGTATTGTACACTTTTTTCTATGAAGAACCTGTTCATATTTTTTATTGTAAACTAGACGGGTGACCCGGGCTTCGCCCCGGGATTTACCCGTGTGCATATCTACCCGAGTGATATATATTTAGATAATATTTTTTATAATTGTTTGTTATTAGCATTATATCTATTTGTTTGCATCAGCATAATTTAATCTAATCTTTGATAGAGGGCGCTGTTCGTGAGCTAAGTAGAATAATTTGAATATATAGTTTTAATAATTGATTTATATATTTTTTAAAATAGCCTATCGTCTTCCCCGTATTTTTTTACCTATGTATGGAAATTTTGGTTTGAATTAGTGAACTACTGCGAATTTGTATACCGGACATACAAACAAACAAACATACAAACATTCATTTTTATATATATAGATAACATACGCTAATATTGCTCTTTTTGAACGGTACCTGATATAGTTACTTTGGAACAGAAAGACCAAATATATAAACAGCGTATGACGCTTCGGTAACAGCGTTGTTACCATTAACAGACAAAAGTACTGAAAGATTGGAAAAACAACGCTGTTACGAACCGTCACACACTATTTACTTATTTGGATTCTGTCTTATTACCTTGTGTTTCTAATCTATAATCCAAATTGTACCTTATTTATTTATTTCAACACATAAAACGCGATATCCCCTCTAGGGATAATTGCGTCGATTTACATTTTTCAAACAGAGAAACAGTTCTAAAACTCATTATATAAGAAAAATATATAATAAAAATTGTACCTTATCATCTTTATAGTTTTTAATAACCTTTCACAATTTTACCATGAATAATAAATAAGAGTACAAACACAAGGTAATAAGACTAAAACCAAATTAAAAAATAGTGTATGACGCTTCAGTAACAGCGTTATTACCATCTTCAGACAAAAGTTATGAATGAGAAGAAATCACAGAAAAATTCCAAACAATATTGTGATATTTTTTCTCATTCAGCACTTTGGTCTGAAGATGGTATTAACGCAGTTACCGAAATGTCACACACTA
This sequence comes from Cordylochernes scorpioides, assembly GCA_030710605.1. Lineage (NCBI taxonomy): Eukaryota > Metazoa > Arthropoda > Arachnida > Pseudoscorpiones > Chernetidae > Cordylochernes > Cordylochernes scorpioides. Next base: position 77,329,642 of record CP092872.1, read on the forward strand.
TTTGGTTTTGGTCTTATTACCTTGTGTGTTTTACTCTATAATCCAAATTGTATTTTATCAATAGAGTATTACGATAAACATGTGTTATATTCGAATGTTTTCCTATGACATCGCCCTGTGTTCCAGCGAAAATTACCTTCTGGTTGGGATTATCAATAAGTATGATGAGGTCATCAACTATATCTACCATCCCAAATACGAGGTACAGTATCTACAATATCTACAAAATTATATACTTTCCATGCCACATAAATGTGCTTCTACTCTTTCAAGTATTTATTCTAGCAAGCTACAGTGCATATAGTGCAGACTGTGCACCTTTGCATGTATTGACAAGATGTCAATAAAATTATTTTATTGTCTAAAAAAATTGACTAGCATGCTACATTTCTTATCTACATAGACGGGTATGGGGTCGGTGGAAGGATGGTCTAAACTGTTGGTTTTCGACCGCTACGACCCGGGTTCGATTCCGGTATTGGACACTTTTTTCTGATTTAAAAAAATGCTCCGATGGCCCTCGATTCTTGCAAAGGTTCAACCTCACCAGCGAGTGCAATTAACCAAAACGGGGCTCTGGCACATTTGTAAGTGCAAAGTCGAACTGTTTTACACATGTGTAGACATGTGGTGCATTTACAGTAAAAGCAATCGCTTACTTCTACCCACCATGATTATCATGACCTGTACCACGTGTACTAGGGTTATAAGCAAAAAACATAGACGGGTGGGTTATGAGGAAGGTCATATGCGTATAAAAATTCTTATGAATAAAAGGTATAGCTGATGTAGTGAAATTTCGAATGATAGTTAACTTTAAGGATCTTAAGTGTCGCCTCTATACTATTTAAATATTTACACTGCGTGACATTGAAAATGGAACACCAAGATATAGTGGCCAGAAAGTGATGAAACTCGGCAGACAGAGAGAGACAGGGACGAGCAATAAGTGATCTTTATTTCAAAATGATAGTCATAATACAGAGCGAGAACGGCGTCGGCTTAGTAGCAAGTAGGACCACCGCGGACGGCGATGCACGCAGCAACACGTCTAGGTAGAGAGTCAATCAGAGTACGGATGGCGTCCTGAGGGATGGCTCTCCATTCCCTCTCAACCATTTGCCACAGTTCGTCTTCTGAACGCGGCTGTGGCAAGGCATGCAAACGGCGTCCAATTATGTCCCAGACGTGCTCGATTGGTGAGAGATCAGGAGAGTACGGTGGCCAGGGAAGCATCTGTACATCTTGCAGAGCTTGTTGGCTAATGCGAGCAGTGTGCGGTCGGGCGTTATCCTGCTGATAAAGGGCATTGGGTACCCCCTGAAGGTAGGGGAGTGTCACCGGTCGCAGCACATCATCAACGTATCGTTTGGCCGTCATAGTGCCCTGAATACGAAGTAAAGGTGACCTGGAATCATACGCGATTGCGCCCCAAACCATGATTCCACGTTGTCGCACGGTGGGGCGTTCCACAATTGCTGCCGGATTGGACCTTTCTCCACGTCGACGACACACGCGTACACTGCGACTATCACTGGACAAGCAGAAACGCGACTCATCTGAGAACACGACCCTGTGCCATTCCGTCATCCACGTCGATCTAGCCCGACACCATTCCAAACGTTGGCGCCTATTCGGTGGGGTCAATGGCAGTCTTCTTAGCGGACGGCATGAGTGCAAGCCATTAGCAACCAATCGACGGGAAATGGTTCTGGTCGAGATGAAATGATCTAGGGTGTCTTGCACATGTTGCAGGATGGCGGTACAAGTGGCTTGTGGGGCCGCCACTGATTGTCGAAGGATACGCCGATCCACACGTGCTGACGTCACTCTGGTTGCACCGACATTCCTATAAATTGCCACATTTCCTTGTTCCAACCATCTTCTCCACAGTCGGTGCACCGTGGACGCACCAAGGTGTGTATCAGCTGCGATTTGACGTATGGACCAACCTGCCCTTTTCAGTCCGATCACCATGCCCCTCATAAAACCGTCTGTCTGCTGAAATGCCTCCGTTTACGATGACCTGGCATTCTCTGTTATTACACGTGTCTTTTGACACAAGAACAAACTTTCTACAATGATTTTCCTTGAAGAAATAACGACACGAATACTGTCCTTTCTGCAAGTTCCGTCCCTTATATCTTACTCCATGTGCGCACGAGAGCTGCGCATTTTACATCATTTGCATAACTCGGTTAGGCGTGTCTACCCTGAAATTTGCATAATTTTCTGGCCACTATTTCTTGGTGTTCCATTTTCAATGTCACGCAGTGTATTTTAGCATGATACACTCATGAATAAAACTTAAGGAAGTGGAAAAACTTTGAATATCACCGGTCATCTATTTATTTATTTTTTAAGAAAAAGAAGACTGAGGCAATTTTTTCACACTTAGTTATCACGTGTGTCTTCAATAAATGTCACTGTGTATCGAATATCTTTCGAGTTATTGTCTGAATCCCGATATACATTCTAAAAGGTACATCTTCCTTAAGTTTTGTCCATGAGTGTAAACACACTTGGTTATCTCGTGTGTCTTCAATAAAGATCACTGTAATATCTTTCAGAGTTATTCTCTCAATCCCGATATACATGATAAAAGGTGAAACTTCCTTAAGTTTTGTCCATGAGTGTACATACCCTCCATACATACACGGGTGGTTTATAAGGAAAGTTAGGCGAGTAGAAATTATTGTGAATAAAGGGTTTGCAGTGAGATGTCAACTCTTCAGCTTCAAACGACAGTAAAGAGTAATGATAGCGAAGAGAACAAATCTCTGTATATCTTGAGATGTAAAAGTATTTATTGATGAAGTCAGAATGACTAGTCAACAATTGGAAATAAAGACAAAACTATCATTACTTTAGATCTGCAATTAGGTGTCCTTTACCTGGAGGTTCTATTGTAGAAGATTCTAAGAATAATTTGTGTGTTTCCAGCCAATTGAGGTGTTTAGCTTTATCGGTGGTTACATTGGAATCTGGCTTGGGATCTCCCTGTCTTCTTTGGCCGACCTTCTCAAGATCCTGGTTGCTCTGTGGAGCTGATTGGCTGCACTGCAAAGGACCCTTAGTCTTCACTGTCGAATAGATTTGACGCACATGTTTCTTTTGGAAAATACAATTTGAAATCCTCCCTTGGCTGACCTATCTAATGATACACCACATGATACACACATGAGCAACTGAAAAATGTTAACGAGTAAAAGATTTTACGAGTTACACACAAAATAAAAATTACTGGAGCCTAAAGTAAAAGTAACTTAACACACAGAAGCGCGTACACTCAAAAGTACAACATAAATAAAAAGTAAGACGAAAATAATAAAAAAACACGATTGGTTATAACACAAAATTAGTACTTAGCTTTTATTGCAGCGTTGATAAGGAGCGAACCGGGGTTACACAGGTATTCGGAGATCACCAGACACGGACCAAGCATACAGAGAAAGCTTTAAGCGTTTCCACACTGTAACTCCTAATATAGTTCCCGCATTCCCTCTGAACCCTCTTTATATACAAACATGGACACATTCGTCCAATGAGAAGGCTCAGGAGATCAGTTCGCTTAACAAATAAACAACATTCTTCCAATATAACTGTAAAACTTAAAACTGCTTATGTTTTTGTCAAATAATTTGACAAAACCACTTTTAGGAATTTGAAGAAGACTTAAACTCTAACAAACCTAACTGTTAATAGAAAATATCACCTCTAAAATAAACCAGGATGATTAACGCTTCTAGTGATCTGTTAAAGGGAGAATCTACTGATCCAAACAGAATTATTCATCCATAATTGTAATTATATATGTGTATGCACAAAAATAAATATTTCACTCTATAAAAATGCGTTAAATCAATGCATTTAGTTTAACACCCCAATACCTGATGTATGGTGGTAATAGAAAATGTACCACAAAACCAGTATTCGAAAATTCTGATACTACTCTGATAAAAAATTTCGACACTTTTCTCATAAAATCCTAAAAACTCAATATATTTTCTCCCGGTTTGTGGCAAGCGTCGCCCTTGGCTTGGAGACCTGCCACTTTTCATAAATCACGCGCCACAACAGCGCGAGCAGCGGCAGTTCGAAGCCTATGCTTCGATTTCGTTAGTCACCGAAATGGAGGATCAACGAATTTGCATCAAGTTCTGTGTGAAAAACGGATTCAAGGGTGCCTAAATTTTTTGGATGTTGCAAACAGCCTACGGGGATGCCGTCCTGAGCCGAAGACGAGTTTTCGAGTGGTACAAGCGCTTCAAGGAAGGTCGGGAAGAGAACGCCGACAACGAGCGTTCCGGGAGACCGTCCACATCAACCACGTCTGAAAAAGTGGACAAGGGGTTGGAACTGGTGCGTGAAGACCGACGAATAATTGTCAGGGAGGTTGCCGAAGAAGCAGGGATATCATTCAGGTCGACTCAATCGATAATGAAGGACATTTTGGGAGTGAGAAGACTCAACGCCGTTCTCGTTCCCAAAGATTTGAATTTTGATCAAAAGAAAAGAAACGGCCAGTCTCAATCTCGAAGCGACAACCGACGATTTTCGTCCGCTATGACCCGGGATAGAATCCTGCATTGGGCACTTTTTTTCAAATAAAAAAAAAAAATGCTCCAATGACCCCCGATTCTTGCAAAAGTTCAAACCTCGCCAGCGAGTGCAAGTAACTAAACGGGGCTTTGGCACATTTGTAATTGCAAAGTCGAACTGCTTTTCACATGAGTAGACATGTGGTGCACTTACAGTAAAAGCAGTCGCCTACTTCCCACCATGATTATCATTCCCTGTACCACATGTACTAAGGATAATCAAAAAATATATATACATTAAGACATACAATATTAAGACCTTTAGTCTTATGAAAAAATCTTTTAACCGAAGAAACGGGAGATTTAAAATTTTGAAGCAGGACTCACATACAGAATTTGCATTTAAAGAAAGCGAAATAAAAAAACACAAGGTAACAAGACCAAATCCAAATAAATAGTGTAAGACTTTTGTCACACACTAATTATTTGGATTTGGTCTTGTTACCTTGTGTTTATAATCTATAATCCAAATTGTGCTTTATCGCGAAATGAAAAAAAAAAAGAATAAAAGCAAAAGAAAAGATAGACAGTGAGAGAGGAGAAATAACAACAAAAATCCTAAACACAAGGTAATAAGACTAAATCCAAATAAATAAATAGTGAGTGCCGTTTCGGTAACAGCTTAGTCAGACAAAAGTACTGAATCGTCGCACTATTTATATATTTGGATTTGGTCACCTTGTGTTTATAATCTAAACTAGCCGAATGACCCGGGCAATGCCCGGGTTTTACCCGATTAAATGCTTTTATTCAAATATTATTCGTTACAATTATAAATTGGCGCCGTGGATGTCATTCTTGTATAATATATGAATGAGTTTTAAAAATTGTAAAAAAAAAAAAATGCATTGGCCAGGAATCGAACCCGGGGCGCCCGCGTGGCAGGCGAGCATTCTACCACTGAACCACCGATGGTTATGAGAAATGGCCATATTTGGGTATTTATTCCATTCACAAAAGCAAACGGTGACAGAATTGATTAAGAAAGAACTGATTATGACGCTGATAACTGTATATATAAATTGTGTCTCATCAATAAAAATCTTATAAAATAATCCCTTGTATGAATTTGGGGGGGGGAGTAAAATTAATCAGGCCTCATTTGATCATGCCCCAATGAAAATTCTATTAGGTCTTGTTGTTTTATCTTTGTTTTTCTGTTCGGTATATATATCGAATAAAATATATCTTTATACCAGTTTTATTTTGCTGATAATAAATAAAATCTGCTATTGCTTCCCTAGATGATATAATATTAAAAATAACTGGTTCTCTCCACCGTGACAAATCCAAATCAAGAAAAGCCAAACATCTATTTCTTCATGTAATTACGTAAACTCAATACAATTTTACTTTTTGTATTCATATAGATTGACGTTCTTATACCCTTTTAGTCTTAAATACCCAATTCTAGATTTTTCAAGTAGCCTCTAAGGACATTAGACTATATTACACTGACAAAGGCCTACAGCCTGAAATATCGTATGGGATTGGCTTGTCTTGATTTTATCAAGATATTGTATTTAGTCAATAATCAGTAAAATTTAAAATCAATCGTATTGGTTTATATTTATATACTAGCCGAATGACCCGGGCAACGCCCAGGTTTTAACCGATTAAATGCTTTTATTCAAATACTATTCGTTACAATTATAAATAGACGCCGTGGATGTCATTCTTGTGAAACGTCCTGCTCCAAACTTTGTGTCTGAGAAGCGATATTTTTATAAAGGGATGATCTGGATTTGTCTTCTGCTCGAATGAATGTTTTTCTGTTAGAATTTTGTTCCTGCATACTAAAAATGAACTGGCTTCACCCGTGGTCTCTGCTTTTTGGAAATTTTCCGGATATAATTTTGTATCTGATAATCAAATATGATACAGTAATATTGTCATAATCATTTTCTGAATAAAAATAGTTACTCTTTTCCCAGAACCTGTCAATTTATTTTTCTTGACTAAAAATCCGAAAAATATATTTTCCAGATTTTTCTCTATGTCCTGTTAAAACACGTTTTACATGTCCATTAGGTCAGCTGATATTACCTCCCATCTTCACCGCTAGAGGTGCTGCTTGCGAGCGAAAGGGCAAATTTGCAACGCAATTTGCAAATAACTTGTATACATACTTGTATACTTGTGTACATAGACCATAAATCTGTACATAGACAGGAAAATCACATATATTTTAATAATATAAATGAGTTTTAAAAATTGTAAAAAAAAAAAAATGCATCGGCCGGGAATCGAACCCGCGTGGCAGGCGAGCAATCTACCACTGAACCAAAAGCAAACGGTGACAAAATTGTTGATGACTCTGATACTTGTATATTTAAATAATGATGTCATAAGCCATAAGCAACTCTTTGATGCAATCAGAAGTTTTTTCTTAAAGGTAATCAAGTCTGTACAATGGTCATTTTCTTATAATTACACTCATGGACAAAACTTAAGGAAGTTTCGTTTTGTTATGTCGCCGGTTGTATCTTTTTGAAGAAGACAAAGGAAATTTTGTTCACACTTGATTATCTCGTTTTTTCAATAAAGGTCACTGTAATATCCTTCAGAGTTATTGTCTGAATCCCAATATACATGCTAAAAGGTACAACTTTCATAAGTTTTGTCCATGACGGTAATTATGGTATATTCTGATTAGTTTTGTGGTGGTGGTGTCTTGTCCGTGGATCAGATCAGTCCGTGCACCTTGATCACAATACCTCCCAACTGAGGTTCCTTATTCGTGGTTAGCTTTGAAATAAAGAGGATATGACAAATATATTAAGATAAATTCCAATGCACTTATATAGACAGATAGAGTACTTACCGTATTTTGAAGGCGTGAATATACAAAATGAGATTACTTTTGAATACAATAATTATTCTTTCAATGCAAATTCTTCATCAGAAATTTCGAATCGTAAATATATTATCATTAATTTTTCCATAGCCAATAACACTTTGCTGGATGTAGTAATCCACCAAGATTTTCCATTCTTCTCTATACATTGCTCCTTTTTTTCTGCAATTTTTTTCTTCTCATCGAGATAGATTATTTATAAATTAACTCTCTTTTTCATGAATTAAGTCATATAAGCAATTTTTTAGGATTTTTATTGTCTGATCTCTTAAACCAGGGGTCTCCAAACTACGGCCCGAGGGCCACATCCGGCCCGCAGACAGATTTTGTCCGGCCCGCGGAGACATACTTGAAAACTCCTTTTAGAGAACAAATATTTTTTATAGCAAATAAAATGTTTGTGATAAGTTGGATAAAGAAACACAGAATGGTAATGAGTAAAGACATGCATAATTTATGCAGTAAATTTAACTTCAGCATATAATAACTAACAAATTATTGAAATGAATCCAACTTACATTTTATACATTGTAAGTAATGAACAACACATACCTTATAACATGACATATGAAATGCTAATAAGATGTATGTAATTGAGATTTTCCACCGACAATAGTTTGTAGTTGTGGACTAATTTTACTTGTACCAATTATTAAAAGAGATTTAAGATGCTCGTCAGTTAATTTAGATCTGTATACATTTTTTGTGTACTTCATTTTGGAGAAGGTTTTCTCACACAAATAAGTAGTACCAAAAACGGAAAACAGCCCACGAGCAAATTTATGCAAATTATCAAATTGTGTCAGTGGAAGACTCTTATAAAATTCCAACAAAGATGAGTTTTCATATTTGTTCTTAATTATATCACTGCACTGAAGATCAATCATTTCCATTTGAAGTTCCGGGGCTAGGGTTTCAATGTCAGCATCAAAAGGATTCTGAAAAATCTTAATTTGATTCGCAATGGCATCAAAGTCCGAGAAACGAGTATCAAAATTTATCTTCAAAGCACTCAAAGTTTCGATTGCAAAATCGATAGGAAACTCAGTCTCAGTAGTGTGGCTGAATATTTCACATGTTTTAAAAAGTGAAAAACATTTACTTCGTAGTTGTGATTGAAACAGTATCAATTTCATCCGGAATGACTTGATATTAGTGTATAAATCAGGAAGATGCTGGTTTTCTCCTTGCAATCTCAAATTCAGTTCGTTCACATGTTTTGTTAAATCAACATAGAATGCTAACTTCCATAGCCATGCGTTGTTTTGTAATTCAGTAAGAGGGCGGTGCTTTTCATTCAAAAAAATTTCGATCACTGCTCGAAGTTCAAAAAAGCGCTGAAGGACTTTCCCACAACTAAGCCAGCGTACGGCAGTATGATAAGGTAAGTCTGTTTCTCCAATCTCTGCAATAAATTGTCGGAATTGTCGGTGATTCAGCCCAAAAGATCTGATGAAATTAACAGTTGATATGACTGGTTTCAGAACGTCAGACATATCCAAACATTTTCCGCACAAAGACTGTTGATGAATGATACAATGTAAGACTAATGGTTTTGAGCCGCCGTCATTTTCTACAGCCTTTGACACAAGAGCGACCACTCCTTTATCTTTCCCACTCATGTTTTTGCCTCCATCAGTTGTAATACATTTAAAGTTTTTCCATCGAAGGTTCTTTTTATTAATGGCCATTTCAACTCCTTTAAAAATATCGGTACCAGTAGTTGTGCCATGAATACTATACATATCAAGAAGTTCTTCGTGCACTTCATAGCTTTTATCTACTCCTCTAATATAAATCAAGACCTGAGCAGTATCTGACACATCCGTTGACTCATCCAAGGCCAAAGAAAACCACTCAACATGTCCATTTTTGTCGAACAGTTGAGAGGATATATTTTCAGCGATGTTTTCTACCCTTCGAGCCACAGTGTTTGCTGACATACTGACAGTTTTTAATAAATTTACCTTTTCAGGGCACATTTCTTCGACTACTGCAATTATGCATTCCTTGATCATTTCTCCATCGGTGAATGGTTTTCCACGTTTTGCAATTTCAAGAGCCACACGAAAGCTGGCACGAGTTGCCGCCTCTTGTTCAGTTTTGACTTTTGTAAATAAAGATTGCTGCGATTTCAATCCGCGCTTCAAATCTTCGAATTTTTCTGTCCGCACAATTCCTGTATATTTTGAGTAATTTTGAGAATGTTTTGTTTCATAATGACGTTTCATGTTATATTCTTTGAGAACGGCTATGCTTTCATTGCAAATCAAACATAGCGCCTTGTTACTGGACTCAATTACGAAATACTGAATGTTCCACTGATCTTTGAATTTTCTGCATTCACTATCAATTTTTCGCTTCTTTTCCATTCTGATAAATCACACACAAAAGCAACAATTAATAATAACATTTAATAACAAATAAACATAACAATTAATACAGGAAAATTAATAATATGCAGTGTTGCCATCTTGGCCCTCGGAACTTACTGGAGTAATCAGTATGGCCCTAATGCTGGAAAGACCCCATCAGTATGGCCCTAAGGCTGGAAAGTTTGGAGACCCCTGTCTTAAACCAATCATGTTAATAGCGATATTTCATACTTTTTTGGTAGATTTGGAATTATCGTCTGTTTTTCTGGAATCAGACGATTTGTTTCAACGAATTCTAACTTGAACAGACGAAACTAGAAGAACAGCTGTTGCTTCATCCATATTCTTCTTCAGTTTTTAACGGATCTTTTTTTTGTTCCAATTTAAAATATTATTTTTCACAACTGATGCCAAAAAATATATACATAGGAAATGAATTTGATATTTAAAGAAATTATAATAAAATTGAATAGAAATTAGATTACTTTTTTTTTTCATTACTTGAATAATTGTTTTTCTATGAATTAATTTTGAACAAAGAATATCGTCTTTGAATTCTTAAATTTCTATAATAAACATATAGGAATTATTAAGATGGTTAAAAACATAATACATGTTATTGAGTAAAAGCAATCATTCCTCCAGGGAAAAGTGTCTTTTCGAAAACATTTTTATTGTTCTCGAGCCAAATATAATCGGATACTATTTTACATATTTTTATGAAGATATAAAAATATTATTTTTTTACATTTTAACTATTATACAAATTGAGACAAAATATTTTAAAATATATATCTCTAATAAGAGGACAAACAAATGAATAAATATAGGCTACTAGAAAAAACCAAGGAAGCAAGGAATACATAGTTAGGCTGTAGTTATCATTATTAGGAGATGTCTACTTGGTTCCCACCGCTGCAATTCTGAGACGATTTCTGTATTTGGATGATTTGGGGTAAGCTCAGGGAATAGTATATTATAAACTTCCGGAATGTCTATTATTCTGTTGATACTATTGTGCTTTCTTGATATTATGGATTCTATGATGAGTCTCTGTTGTTTATTGGGGATGTTTTGGAGTAATGGGTTCTTGGATCGGATAGTGCGAAGGAATGACCTGTTTCTCTTATATGATGATATACTAGAGATCTATTGTCCTGGTTTTCGATATTTCGTTGATGTTCTGATATTCTTATATTTAAATTTCTACATACGGCATACGGCTACGCGTCCACCTAGGGCTGGTGTGGTCGACACTTTTCTCCAAAACCATGCAATTGCTCGGATGAATTGGCCAGCTCGATCCCCATACCTAAATCCCATTGAGCATGTATGGGACAATCTAGGACGGCGGATATCATACCTCCAGCCCCCTCTTAGAAACACTCATGAGCTATAAACAGCCTTAACACAAGAGTGGGCGTTGATTCCACAGGAGCTGATAAACTCCCTAATTCTTAGTTTGGGTCACCGATGTAGAGCCTGTCTATCAGTTAAAGGCGATCACACCCCATATTAACAACAATATCTAAGATATTTATGCACTGACTGCAAGAAGATCATTGCTTGACCGGCTAATTTGCATAAAATACGTGTTAGAATTCTTTGATTTCGAGTAATCTAATCAATAATGGAATAATAAATTTGTGTATAAAATTTCATTGATAAATGTTCAATAAAATTTGATATAAATGAAATATTTTGTTGTTCCTTTAATTTTGCGGACCAGTGTATTTGTACGCAAATATCCATATAGGATATAGCGTGTGCTTTGTAATAAATAAATTAAAAAAAAAGACTTATAATTTCATAAAATAAATAAAGCATCCAGGGATAAGTTTATTGTATCATTTTTATTTCTCAAACCTTCAGACTTACTAACCCTTCGACAGGAGTAACACAATAACTAAGGGCTTATAAGTACGAAATTTTGAGAAATAAATATTATACAATAAACACATGGTAATAAGACCAAATAATTAGTGTGTGACGTTCCGGTAACAACGCTGTTACCGAGATTTATTTAATAGGATTAGGTCTAATTACCTTGTGTTTATAATATACTAGACGGGTGACCCGGGCTTCGCCCCGGGATTGACTCGTGTGCATATCTACCCGAGTGATATATATTTAGATAAGATTTTTTTAAAATTGTTTGTTATTAGCATTATCTATTTGTTTGCATCAGCATAATTTAATCTAATCTTTGATAGAGGGCGCTGTTGGTGAGCTATGTAGAATAATTTGAATATATAGTTTTAATAATTGATTTATATATTTTTTAAAATAGCCTATCGTCTTCCCCGTATTTTCTTACCTATGTATGGAAATTCTGGTTTGAATTAGTGAACTAATGCGAATTTGTATACCGGACATACAAACAAACATACAAACATTCATTTTTATAAAACGAAAATTAAAATTATACCGCGAATGTTTCTTTTAAAAATCGAAATTTATTTTCAAAGAGAAATAGCGACATTTCTAACTTTGAGGATGAGGTATGGAAAGGTGAAACATGAAGAGTAATAGAGAACGGAAAAATAAAAAAAAAGTGTCCAGGGGCGGGAATCGAACCCACACCCTTCTGCTTACCGGGCAGGTGCCTTGTCCACTCGGCTACCCTGGACGTATTTTTCCGTTCATAACTTATATTTAAAGTAACATTTTAAAATACAATATAACGCGGCTGATGATTGTAAAACGAAAATTAAAATTATACCGCGAATGTTTCTTTTAAAAATCGAAATTTATTTTCAAAGAGAAATAGCGACATTTCTAACTTTGAGGATGAGGTATGGAAAGGTGAAACATGAAGAGTAATGGAGAACGGAAAAATAAAAAAAAAGTGTCCAGGGGCGGGAATCGAACCCACACCCTTCTGCTTACCGGGCAGGTGCCTTGTCCACTCGGCTACCCTGGACGTATTTTTCCGTTCATAACTTATATTTAAAGTAACATTTTAAAATACAATATAACGCGGCTGATGATTGTAAAACGAAAATTAAAATTATACCGCAAATGTTTCTTTTAAAAATCGAAATTTATTTTTAAAGAGAAATAGCGACATTTCTAACTTTGAGGATGAGGTATGGAAAGGTGAAACATGAAGAGTAATGGAGAACGGAAAAATAAAAAATTGTCCAGGGGCGGGAATCGAACCCACACCCTTCTGCTTACCGGGCAGGTGCCTTGTCCACTCGGCTACCCTGGACGTATTTTTCCGTTCATAACTTATATTTAAAGTAACATTTCAAAATACAATATAACGCGGCTGATGATTTTTAAAATGTCGATTTTTAAAAGAAACATTCGCGGTATAATTTTAATTTTCGTTTTACAATCATCAGCCGCGTTATATTGTATTTTAAAATGTTACTCTAAATATAAGTTATGAACGGAAAAATACGTCCAGGGTAGCCGAGTGGACAAGGCACCTGCCCGGTAAGCAGAAGGGTGTGGGTTCGATTCCCGCCCCTGGACACTTTTTTATTTTTCCGTTCTCCATTACTCTTCATGTTTCACCTTTCCATACCTCATCCTCAAAGTTAGAAATGTCGCTATTTCTCTTTGAAAATAAATTTCGATTTTTAAAAGAAACATTCGCGGTATAATTTTAATTTTCGTTTTACAATCATCAGCCGCGTTATATTGTATTTTAAAATGTTACTTTAAATATAAGTTATGAACGAAAAAATACGTCCAGGGTAGCCGAGTGGACAAGGCACCTCCCCGGTAAGCAGAAGGGTGTGGGTTCGATTCCCGCCCCTGGACACTTTTTTATTTTTCCGTTCTCCATTACTCTTCATGTTTCACCTTTCCATACCTCATCCTCAAAGTTTGAAATGTCGCTATTTCTCTTTGAAAATAAATTTCGATTTTTAAAAGAAACATTCGCGATATAATTTTAATTTTCGTTTTACAATCATCAGCCGCGTTATATTGTATTCATTTTTATATATATAGAATACTAGCGGGTGTGTGTACCCGGCTTCGCCCGGGTTTTATCCGAGTGAAAGTTTGCCTAACGAATATTATTGCTAATGATATTCGGGAACACACAGAATATTATGATAATAATGATAATATAATTCGTTACGTCATATATTTATATAATATATGAAATTTATTTTTCGAGCAAACATATCCACTCTCTACTGAAAAGATTTTAAAAAAGATATACATAAATAAAAATATCTAGAGATATACTACATGATCTTAGCCAAAAGGCCGAGAATCGATATTTTATATATAGAGATGACCTGACTTCGTGTGTCTTCTGCTCAAGTGAATGTTTCGCTGGTAGAATTTTGTTCCTGCCTACTATTAATCTTTATCTGGATTCGCCCGTGGTCTGCTTTAGTGAATATTCCCCAAAAGATTTTTTTAATGCAATCAAGCATGATACGGCAATATTGTCATCATCATTTCTGACTAAAAAAATATTGTTACTCAGTACTTGGTTACATATAATTTTTCTTGGTTAAAGTGCGACAAAAAATTTCTTCCAGATTTAACTCTCTGTCCTGTTCAAATTTCAGCGAGATTAGTTACATATTAAGGGCGTGCATAGCCGACAAACATATATATATATAAATGTTCCCGGCTTCGCCCGATTTTTACCCGAGTAAAAGTTTGCTTAACAAACATTTGTTAAAACGATTCCAGCAAACATCCAATCCCTACTGAATCTATACTTGTCTACACTCTCGATAATTTTTCCCGGTCCCTTGAAAAATACTCGATAAGTTGAAAAAAATCAGTATTAATTGGTCCACTCGGTAATTAGAAGTTGAAGGAATAGTATCTTGCCACAAACGAATATTTGTAAATAACTGTATTTAGCGAATGTACCCGGCTTCGCACAGTTTTTATCCGAGTAAAAGTTTGCCTAACGAACATTTGTTAAAACGATTCTAGAAAACATCCAATCCACCTATATATTGATTTATAAACGTATATAAATATAAATATTGTTATATGCGTTTAAATATATTTTTGAAACACATAATATTTTGAAAACGTTTATTATATTTTAAATAAGATATTGTCACTTTTGTGAATTTGATAATTAATTAATTCTTTTTTTTCTCAATGAATTATATATATTAATTTAAAAATTCATTTTTGTTATCATCATCACATACAATGTAATTTTTTTTATATAAACAAACGATAATAAACAACAACAATTAGGGGCTCAAAAATCATTTATTTTGGTTAGCAGCTCCGTAAATATATTTTCACAACAACAATTAAAGTTGCATCATCATTTTTATAAAACAACAGCAAATTTTAATTAAATTAACAATGTAAAAATATATTTTAACATCACATTTTAACAATTAACACAAAAACGTTGCAATCTTTTCTTTAAATATATATAAATATTGAAATGCCAAGTATTTTTTGGAATATTATATTACTAAATTCTCAAATTAAATTTATTATACTTGGAAAACATTTTAAGCATTGTTACAATTTATAAATTTAATTTCACCAGACGCCGCTAGAGGCGCTGTTCGCGAGTGAAAGTAGAAAATTTGCAATTAAAATTGCAAATAATATTTATTTCAAATCAAATTCAAATCAGAAATCTTCTCAGTAGTATAGTAAATAACTTCCAAAAGTTTCACGGCGATTGGATAATCTTACCTTTTAAAAACATTCATCGTGTGAACAAACTAACATTCATCGTGTAAACAAACCACGTGTTAATTATTAACTAATCAAATTCATTTATCGTCGCGACCAGTGCTGCGCCCAAGCGGTAAAAGGCTGGAACTAACGCTTTTTGGTTTTTTATTTTTAAAAAAAAGCACATTAACTTTTTTAGTTTTTTTGAATAGCCTATATGTTAAAGGAAATCTTCAGCTACCTACTTGCGAAATTTCATAAAGATTTATTCTGTAGATTTTGCGCAAAGCGATAACAAACATCGATTTTGGATTTCATTTTTATAGATATAAGGATAATCCAAATTGTGGCTAATCATTGTACAAAAAACTTAGCCATGGATTATTTATTGATTTTATTAGATATATGTGTATTATGTATCTACTTGAAAAGATTTACGACGCAACGCTAGTCATTTTTGCATACATACATTTTAATTAAAACAAAGTATTTATACAAGCAAATGATGATGATAAATAATATCTATGAATATTAATACATAACAACTTCTCCCCACAACAAAAAATTATATTTCAAAAAACTTCGAAGGCCTTCTTAATCTTGAGGACCTTCTCAAAATAGGACTCGACGCTTCACCAGTAGGATCTATTTCCTGACCAGCTTGGGGGTCTTCAATATTATTTGACTCTTGTGGAGTTGCCGATGTAGACGGAGTTGCTTCTCTTTCTCCACAATCTCGGACTTGATCCAAATGCCTGTTTAAAATTGCACCTTCATCTGTCTCCACCTTAATAGAAACAGGACCAGTTTTTTCCCGCACTACACCTGGTAGCCATCTGGGGCCATGGTACCCTCGTGCTATAACTGCCTGTCCTTCATTTACCACTCTATGGGGTTTCCAATTTCTTATGAACCTGTCCTCCTGTCGCATCCTTCCCTCCGACACACCTTCAGGATGAAATTTATTTATGAGACTCTTCAGGTTTCTGTTCATCAACAACTGTGCTGGGGATTTCTGCGTCGTGCTGTTTATAGCTATTCTCATGGATAACAACGATCTAGATAACCTAGTCGTCCAATTTCCCGAGCTGTTCTTTCTTAGCAGATTTTTAAGCGTCTGAATAGCTCTTTCCACCTGCCCATTTGACGCTGCATGATAAGGCGCACACAAGATGTGCCTCACGCCATTTCTTTTTAAGAAAGTCCTGAAAAGTTCCGATGTGAAGGACGTACCATTATCCGAAACTATCACATCCGGCAACCCGTGGGTCGCGAATATTTCCTTTAGGCAATTGATGGTAGTTTCAGTAGATGTTGTAGATACGATTTTAGCCTCAATCCACTTAGAATAGGCATCTACTACAACAAGAAAGAGTTTTCCTTGAAAGGGACCCGCATGATCAATATGTAGTCTCGACCAAGGTCTTGATGGCCAAATCCAAGGATATACGTCAGTTTTTGGCGGATCGTGACTACACGACAAACAAACCGAACAACTGAATATCATCCGTTCAATATCTCCATCCATCTTGGGCCACCAGCATAATCCTCGAGCTAGCGCTTTTGTCCCCACTATGCCAATGTGAGTATCATGTAAAAGATTTAAAATATCCTTTCTTAATCTTTCAGGTATAATCACCCTGCTCCCCCACAATAAACAGTCCTTATGAACCGATATCTCACCAGATTTGGAGACAAAATCCCTAAATTTATCATCAACTTTCCTTTCAGGCCACCCATTCATTGCCCAGAATTTAACCTTAGAAAGGATTGGATCTTTATTGGTTAGTTTTGCCACTTCCGAAGAATTAATTGCAGCATGTTCCGATTCTATAAAGAACACCTCTGAAGGGTTCGGAACTACACTTGGACATTCATTTAAAGGAGGTCTACTAAGTGCATCGGCATTACAATTCACTTTTCCCGGTTTATACTCTATACTATAAGTATACGCGGCCAGAGTCAAACACCATCTCAACATGCGCGGTGATAGCACTTGAGGTATCGGCTTTTTGGGGTTGAATATTCCAACTAGGGGTTTATGATCCGTCTAAATTTTAAATTTTCTCCCTAGAAGATACTGTGACAATTTTGATACACCAAAAATAACCGCTAATGCCTCTTTATCAATTACTGCATATCTTCTCTCAGTTTTATTTAAAGTTCGAGAGGCGAATACAACTGGTCTTTCAACTTCATGATCTACTTGGGACAATATGGCTCCAATGCCATACTCAGAAGCATCACAGCTGACCAGAATAGGCAGATTATCATCAAAATGAGCTAAAACAGACTCAGAACTGATTAAGCTTTTAGCTTCTTTAAAGGCTCTTTGATGCTCTCTGTTCCATTTCCAAGGATTATTACTGTCTAAAAGTCTATGAAGAGGTTCAACTACTGTGGCTTTATTTCTTAAAAACCTATCATAATAATTTAAAAGTCCTAAAATAGACATCAATTCTTTTTTATTAGATGGTGGTCTGGCATCTTTAATTGCTCTCAACTTTTCTTCGGATGGATGAATTCATTTATTGTCAATTTTCATTCCTAAAAATTCAATTTCTGGAACATAAAATTTACATTTGTTTCTTTTAAGACGGAGTCCTGCTTCCTTGAAACGCAAAAGAACTTTTTCCGTTTTTTTCATAAGGTCACCGCAATTTATTCCTGATATAAGGACATCGTCCAAATAAACTGCTACTCCATCAATCCCCATTAGAAGAGTGTCCATAAATCTTTGGAAGGTTCCGACTGCGGAATTCAATCCAAAGGGAAGCCGTTTAACTCTATACAATCCTCTGGGCGTATTAATGGTAAGAATTTCAGAAGATTCACCATCCACCTTTAATTGTTGATAGGCTTGGGCCATATCTAATTTAGTAAATACCTTACCACCTCTTAACCTGTCCAAAAGTTGTGGAATTGTGGGCAGTGGATATTTATCTGGGTTGGTATATAAGTTTACTGTTGTCTTGTAATCATGACAAATCCTTATTGTTCCATCATTTTTTAGAACCGTAACAATTGGTGATGCCCATTTAGAAAATTTTATTGGTTCAATAATTCCTTGTTCCTCTAATGCTTTCAATTTTTCATCTACTAAATTTCATAGAGCAAACGGCACGGTTCTGGCCTTCACAAATTTGGGCTCAGCATTATCAGGAATATCAATATGGATCAAAGGTCCATTATAGGCATCAATTTCCTCCTTAAACAATTCCTCGAAATCAGGTGAAATAGGATTAGTTTCCAATGAGTTTAAAAAGTTTAACTTCAGGCGAAAAGCAGAAAACCATTGCCTTCCCAGAATGTTGGGACCTAAACCATCAGCCACTAAAATTTGCAAACTTCTACTACCATGGGGTAGCCTTGCTTTAACATAGAGTTTCCCAAGAATTTTTACTTGACTGGATGACCAAGTATTTAGAAGTATCTCAGATCTTTTAAGTTGCGTCAATTTCCAATATTCAAGAAAGGTTTCTTTATTTAATAATGAGTATTCACTTCCCGAATCAATTAACATGTGTACATCGTGGTTATCTAAATTTGCTGTTATATAATAAGGATTGCTTATCTCTTCCCTTCTCAGGCAACATAAAGTTGGATTACTATTAGCCCTATATAGGTTTCCTGATTTACCAACATTTGTTAAGCAAGCTTTTTGTACATGACCTATTTTGCCACATTTAAAACATTTTGCATTACGGAATTTACAAACATTTGGCATATGATTTCCTTTACAACGTATGCAAATAATTCTTTTATTATTAATTTTCTTGAAATCTCTAAAATGAACTTTGCCCGATTTAAAATTAGGTGGTTCAGTTTTGCTAGTTTTTTTTAATCATATTTACTTCTGTAATTTTTTCTTGCAACATACTGGCGTCTGCACTAGCCGATTCATCACATATTGCCAAATTAACAGCCTTTTCAAAGGTCAAGTCTTTTTCAGACAATAGTCTTTTAACCAGAGATTCATTTCTCAAGCCACAAACTAGTTTATCTCTTAAGCGATCATCTAGATCAACAAATTCACAATCTTCACTTAACCTTCTTAGCTCGGCAATATAAGCACTAACTGATTCATCACCCTGATTTCTTTTATTGAACAAGAATCTTTGTACTATTATGTTTGGCTTAGGAGAAAAATGATCGGTCAACAATTTAACAACAAGAATTATGGACCAATGCTTCTCTTTGCCTATCTATTATAAATGGATAATATTAGGATAGCCCCTGCCAAAGGATGACACACAAAATCGTGAAGCATTCCATATATTAAGAAAAAGGCATCTCCTTATCGTGCAACTGAAAGTTGCTGATGGCTGGCGCCATCTATCGGAATAAATATCAACTATTCTCGTTGATTTTTAATTATTCCAGAATTGGCCAAATACCCATTCTTGATTAATCAAGAAAAGCTAACCACGGACGCGTTTCGGGCTGTTGGCCCTCATCAGCGTGGTGCAAGCTGTACCTCAACGACCAAAAGATTGGTCATTAAGGCATCCTGAAAAATCATGAAACGGGTAGTTAAGGCCAGAATTGCGTGAGGACGCTACACAATGTGAAAAAATAAAGATTTAATGTTTCATGAAATGCTCTTCCGCAAAATCACAAATAAGCCTGTGTTAGGCGCAACATTTTAAATATCTTCTCATCAAGTTGAAAAGAAAAGAAGTTTAAAGAACTTGCGAGAAAGAGAAAGTTATGCAAGAAATCCAAGAGTGTTGACATGTCCTGGACATCAAACGTAAAATGCGGGAAGATGATATTCCTGTACCAAATGATATACCTCTCTCTCTTCAAAAATGCATCAAACCATGAATTTTAATTACCAACCCAGAAAAGAACTTTCTTTTCTGGCAAATTCGACCGATTTCATAGCAGCTACGAATGATGTTTAGAAATAGATATCGAAGCCGCCCTTGTTCTGATGAGGGCTATAGCCCATAACTATAATATTTATTTATTAAATTTCAACACACAAAACGCGATATCCCGGCCAGGGATAATTGCGTCGATT
Organism: Cordylochernes scorpioides; assembly: GCA_030710605.1. Taxonomy (NCBI): domain Eukaryota; kingdom Metazoa; phylum Arthropoda; class Arachnida; order Pseudoscorpiones; family Chernetidae; genus Cordylochernes; species Cordylochernes scorpioides. The sequence continues at coordinate 77,350,138 of CP092872.1, forward strand.
TACATTTAAAAAAAAAAAAAAACACACACACACAAACAGTTATAAACATTTTTTACAAGAAAAGTAATAAAAAATTAAAAAAGATAATCAATAATATATATTAGGAACCTGATCTTTTCAGGTTAGAACAATAATCATAAATATATCTACAAAAAAGTTAAATCTACGATAATTCTCTCTGCTATTTACAAATTGATATAGATCTACAACATTATTTATTGTCTGTTGTCTAGCGCTAGAAAAGAGTGGACATTCCAGCAGTAGGTGTTTCGAGTCCTGGAATTCGTTGCCACAATGACAGCTAGAGTCTTCAACCGCTCCATTTTTTCATAAAACCCCTTTAAAATGCCATGGTTCGTTGTAAACTGGGCATTATAAAAATTCGAACGGAAAATGTTGGAATTCCAAACGGGAAAAAGTTTCGGAATGTTTCATTTGTTTTTCGAAATAATTAATCCATTTTTGCACTTAAAAATGAACCAATTATACTCGGAGAATGCGGTCTAAAAGTATTTTGATCCTCCATCGAAAGATGAGCCAAATCATATTCAATTATTTTAGATTAAATATAATCTGTGAGAAGGGGGATGTTCGCGAGACTATGGACACAGATGGAAGATGTAGTTTTGTAGGCTCTGCTCACCCACAGAAGAATTTGAAATTGAGTAGAATTTAGTTTTTCTTTGCATCGCTTATTTATAAATTTGTACAATATTTCTGAACCATATGTAAGAACTGGCCTGGTAATTGTTTTATATACAAAATTATTCATTTTTAAAAGCTTTTATTTAACTTGCCTCCATGTCTGTCTGTCTGTGTGGATGTCTGTCGCCAAATCTTGTAATCAAATTTTAATATACTTATAGGGCACCTAGAAATATGAAATTTGGTACACATGTTCAAACCTGATGACAATGCCAGCTGACCAATTTTCAGACTTCTGGGTTGTCAGGTTAGCCAAGAACGGACAAATTTCCAAATTTCCTTTCAAATTTTGTATATTTAATTTTAATATGCTTCCAGACCATATAGAATAATAGAACTCACAATTCTCTCTCAGTCCAATTAACAATGAAAGTGTACTAATTTTCAGACTTCTGGGTGGTCGGGAAGGCGGGAAATGAACCATTATCTATATTTCTTTTTTAATATTATGTGTTGCATTATATCTACTCTCGGAAAATGCTGGAGGTTGCGAAAGGATTTTTTCAATAAATGTTCAAGACATGGAAGGAATTAGAAATCCAAATATTCAGATTCCTATCTAAAATGTTCTTGGAATTACAAGCAAATAAATTAGAAAAGCCAACAAATGTATTAATTTTATCTGTTATAATTTAGTCATCTTATTCCAATATCATCACACATATATTTATATTCGTTATATATATATATATATATAGGTGTGTGTAACAATATACCACTATACATTTCACGACACCTTTTTAAATAGTTCTCCTTTTTCAATTAGTATGTTGTTACTTTTAACTATTTAATCAATTGTTTAATTATAATTCAAATTTTATATGTACCAATTATTCCCTAACAATAATCCATTGGGTGCCTCAAACTTTGTAATATAATTCAATAAATTTAGGGTTCCCAAAAGCAAAGAGACGCAGTTCTGTTAGTAACGGATTTTGCTTACGTCACTTCCGACCTCCCACGAGGAATTGACCAATCTGCTGCGAGCAGGCTTGCAGCTATTTAAGGCCAACGTCGTCTCAGTGATGAGGCTTTTTTTTTGACTGGCATATATACAACTTAAAATAGCGTGAATAATTAATTATAAAAACACTTTTTATTAAAAGCTTTTATTTAACTTGCCTCCATGTCTGTCTGTTTGGATGTCTGTCGCCAATTCTTGTAATCAATTTCTAATATACTCATAGGGCACCTATGAATATGAAATTTGGTACACATGTTCAAACCTGATGACAATGCTAGCTGACCAATTTTCAGACTTCTGGGTTGTCAGGTTGGCCAAGAACGGACAAATTTCCAAATTTCCTTTCGAATTTTGTATATTTAATTTTAATATGCTTCCAGACCATATAGAATAATGAAACTCACAATACTCGCTCAGTCCAATTAACAATGCAAGTGTACTAATTTTCAGACTTCTGGGTGTCGGGAAGGCGGGAAATGAACCATTATCTATATTTCTTTTTTAATATTATGTGTTGCATTATATCTACTCGGAAAATGCTGGAGGTTGCGAAAGGATATTTTCAATAATTGTTCAAGACATGGAAGGAATTACAAATCCAAATATTCAGATTCCTATCTAAAACGTCCTTGGAATTACAAGCAAATAAATGAAAAAAGCCAACAAATATATTAATTTTATCTGTTATAATTTATTCATCTTATTCCAATATCATCACGCATATATTTATATTCACTATCACATTCACAGTCAGTGTATATTTTATTGTTTAATTTCTTAATGGTTTGATAAACTCTAGGAGAAACTCGTAAAACTATGTTGTGGGTAGAGGTGTTAGATTTAGTGCAGAATAGCACTTTAATTTCGCTTTTCATATCCTTTAGTTCGTCGTTCATCTGAAAAATTGTTTGTTCGAAGGAATTTACCTCGGTGATTTTACTAACGTTTTTAACCATTATAGTAGGATCTCTTTTGGTCGGAATGAATGTTTTGCATAGATTTGTAATTTGGATTGATTTGCATAATTCCTCTTTTAGGAAATTAAATTCTTTCTCGTCCGATGTTTTTATAATAATTTATTTTCTTGTATTTATAATTTTATTGACTCGGACCCTTCTATTTTCCCCTCTTAACACTCTGATCCTATCAGCAATAGCGTGGTGTACTTCTGTAATGTTTCCTTCATTGAAAGGCTGTGCTATAATTACAAATTCTTTATCACTACTTTGTTTGTTATACATAGTTTCCCTCGCAGTTTGGGATTTCAAAACCTCTGAAAAGGTGTGTCTCAAGGTCTTGAGTTCTCCCTTGAATTTGTCCAGTTTCTGATCAAGGACATCAGACACTTGAACAGAAAGTTGATCCACAAAGTCCCGATTATTGATATCTCCCAAGGCCGTAATGCCTTCCTTTGTCTGCTTTACCATTGTAGATAGAAAGGAAAGATCATTTTTTGTTAGGTTTTTCTGTTTTTTTTTTTTTTTTGTTTGACTTTATTGTCAAAATATTTATAGATTTCATCTAATTTAGCAGTTAGTGTTCTTATCAGTAAATCCATTTGCAATTTTTACTTATTTCAGTATACGTCTAGTCAAACCTTATCCTATGAACTTTTCAGGAAAAACAAAAAGAATTTTAACATCATATAAAGGAAAAACAAAATATTTACCGGAGCGATGCGACAATCCATCCATTGCAGCGCCGATCAATTTTGCAGCGCCGGTCAATATATAGGTTGGCTTTTATCAGAATTTTCGAAAACTGGTTTTGTGGTACATTTTTTATTACCACCATACATCAGGTATTGTGGGGTTAAACAAAATGCATTGATTTAACGCATTTTTATAGAGTGAAATACTTCTTTTGTGCATACACATATGTAATTACAATTATGGATGAATAATTCTGTTTAGATCATTTGATTCTTCCTCTAACAGATCACTAGAAGCGTTAATCATCCTGATTTATTTTATAGGTGATATTTTCTATTGACAGATAGGTGTGTTGTGTTTAAGTCTTCTTTAAATTCCCAAAAGTGGTTTTGCAAATTATTTAACAAAAACATAAGCAGTTTAAAGTTTTACAGTTATATTGGAAGAATGTTGTTTATTTGTTAAGCGAACTGATCTCCTTAGCCTTCTCATTGGACGAATGTGGCCATGTTTGTATATAAAGAGGGTTCAGAGGGAATGCGGGAACTATATTAGGAGTGATTGTGTGGAGACGCTTAAAGCTTTCTCTGTATGCTTGGTCCGTGTCTGGTGATCTCCGAATACCGGTGTAACCCCGGTTCGCTCCTTATCAACGCAGCAATAAAAGCTAAGTACTAATTTTGTGTTATAACCAATATTATTTTCGTCTTCCTTTTTATTTATGTTGTACTTTTGAGTGTACGCGCTTCTGTGTGTTAAGTTACTTTTACTTTAGGCTCCAGTAATTTTTATTTTGTGTGTAACTCTTAAAATCTTTTACTCGTTAACATTTTCAGTTGCTCATGTGTGTATCATGTGGTGTATCATTAGATAGGTCAGCCAAGGAAGGATTTTAAATTGTATTTTCCGAAAGAAACATGTGCGTCAAATCTATTCGACAGTGAAGACTAAGGGTCCATTGCAGTGCAGCCAATCAGCTCCACAGGGCAACCAGGATCTTGAGAAGGTCGGCCAAAGAAGACAGGGAGATCCCAAGCCAGATTCCAATGTAACCACCGATAAAGCTAAACACCTCAATTGGCTGGAAACACACAAATTATTCTTAGAATCTTCTACAATAGAACCTCCAGGTAAAGGACACCTAATTGCAGATCTAAAGTAATGATAGTTTTTTCTTTATTTCCAATTGTTGACTAGTCATTCTGACTTCATCAATAAATACTTTTACATCTCAAGATATACAAAGATTTGTTCTCTTCGCTATCATTACTCTTTACTGTCGTTTGAAGCTGAAGAGTTGACATCTCAATGCAAACCCTTTATTCACAATAATTTCTACTCGCCTAACTTTCCCTATAAACCACCCGTGTATGTATGGAGGGTATATACACTCATGGACAAAACTTAAGGAAGTTTCACCTTTTATCATGTATATCGGGATTGAGAGAATAACTCTGAAAGATATTACAGTGATCTTTATTGAAGACACACGAGATAACCAAGTGTGTTTACACTCATGGACAAAACTTAAGGAAGTTGTTGCTTTTAGCATGTATATCGGGATTGAGACAATAACTCTGAAAGATAAACAGTGACCTTTATTGAGACACACGAGATAACCAAGTGTGTATACACTCTTGGACAAAACTTAAGGAAGTTGTTGCTTTTAGCATGCATATCGGGATTGAGACAATAACTCTGAAAGATAAACAGTGACCTTTATTGAGACACACGAGTAACCAAGTGTGTATACACTCTTGGACAAAACTTAAGGAAGTTGTTGCTTTTAGCATGCATATCGGGATTGAGACAATAACTCTGAAAGATAAACAGTGACCTTTATTGAGACACACGAGTAACCAAGTGTGTATACACTCTTGGACAAAACTTAAGGAAGTTGTTGCTTTTAGCATGTATATCGGGATTGAGACAATAACTCTGAAAGATAAACAGTGACCTTTATTGAGACACACGAGTAACCAAGTGTGTATACACTCTTGGACAAAACTTAAGGAAGTTGTTGCTTTTAGCATGTATATCGGGATTGAGACAATAACTCTGAAAGATATTACAGTGACCTTTTTGAAGACACACGAGATAACCAAGTATGTATAAACTCTTGGACAAAACTTAAGGAAGTTGTTGCTTTTAGCATGTATATCGGGATTGAGACAATAACTCTGAAATATATTGCAGTGACCTTTATTGAAGACACACGAGGTAACCAAGTGTGTATACACTCTTGGACAAAACTTAAGGAAGTTGTTGCTTTTAGCATGTATATCGGGATTGAGACAATAACTCTGAAAGATATTACAGTGCCCTTTATTGAAGAAACACGAGATAACCAAGTGTGTATATACTCATGGATAAAACTTAAGGAAGTTGTTGCTTTTAGCATGTATATCGGGATTGAGACAATAACTCTGAAAGATATTACAGTGACCTTTATTGAAGACACACGAGGTAACCAAGTGTGTATACACTCTTGGACAAAACTTAAGGAAGTTGTTGCTTTTAGCATGTATATCGGGATTGAGACAATAACTCTGAAAGATATTACAGTGCCCTTTATTGAAGAAACACGAGATAACCAAGTGTGTATACACTCATGGACAAAACTTAAGGAAGATGTACCTTTTAGCATGTATATCGGGATTCAGACAATAACTCTGAAAGATATTCGATACACAGCGACATTTATTGAAGACACACGTGATAACTGAGTGTGAAAAATTTCCTCTGTCTTCTTTTTCTTAAAAAAAATAAATAAATAGATGACCGGTGATATTCAAAGTTTTTCCACTTCCTTAAGTTTTATTCATGAGTGCATCATGCTAAAATAAATATTTAAATAGTATAGAGGCGACACTTAAGAACCTTAAAGTCAACTATCATTCGAAATTTCACTACATCAGCTTTATCTTTTATTCACAAGAATTTTTATACGCATATGACCTTCCTCATGACCCACCCGTCTATGTTTTTGCTTATAACCCTAGTACACGTGGTACAGGCCATAATAATCATGGTGGGTAGAAGTAGGCGACTGCTTTTACTGTAAATGCACAACATGTCCACGCATGTTAAAACAGTTCGACTTTGCACTTACAAATGTGCCAGAGCCCCGTTTCGGTTACTTGCACTCGCTGGTGAGGTTCAACCCTTGCAAGAATCGAGGGCCATCGGAGCATTTTTTTAAATAAGAAAAAAGTGTCCAATGCGGGAATCGAACCCGGGTCGTAACGGGCGAAAACCAACAGTTTAGACCATCCTTCCACCGACCCCATACCCGTCTATGTAGATAAGGAATGTAGCATGCTAGTCAATTTTTTTAGACAATAAAATAATTTTATTGACATCTTGTCAATACATGCAAAGGTGCACAGTCTGCACTATATGCACTGTAGCTTGCTAGAATAAATACTTGAAAGAGTAGAAGCACATTTATGTGGCATGGAAAACTTAAAGTATATAATTTTGTAGATATTGTAGATACTGTACCTCGTATTTGGGTTTGTAGATGTAGTTGGTGACCTCATCATACTTATTGATAATCCCAACCAGAAGGTAGTGTTTTCTGGAACAAAGGGAGATGTCACAGCAAAACATTCGAATATAACACATGTTTATCGTAATACTCTATTGATAAAGTACAATTTGGATTATAGAGTAAAACACACAAGGTAATAAGACCAAAACAAAATAAAATAAATAGCGTGTGACATTTCGGTAACAGCGTTAATACCATCTTCAGACAAGAGTGATAACTGAGAAAAAGCATTGGGTGATTTTTTTTCTCATTCAGCACTTTTGTCTGAAGATGGTAACAATGTTGTTACCGAAGCATCACACACATTTGTACTGTATTTATTTTTCATGGTAAAATTGAGAAAGATGTTTAAAAACTACAAAGATGATAAGGTACAATTTTTGTTATTAATTTTTTCTTATATAATGAGTTTATAGCTGTTTCTGTTTGAAAATGTAAATCGATGATATTATCCCTAGAGGGAATATCGCGTTTTATGTGTTGAAATAAATAAATAAGGTACAATTTGGATTATAGATTAGAAACAACAAGGTATTAAGGCAGAATCCAAATAAGTAAATAGTGTGTGACGGTTCGGTAACATTGATGTTGTTCCAATCTTTCAGTGCATTCAGTACTTTTGTCTGATAATGGTAAAAACGCTGTCACCGAAGCGTCATACACTGTATATTTAATTTGGTCTTTCTGTTCCAAAAAAACTTTATTAAGTACTGTTCGAAAAGAGAAACCTAGCATATGTTATTGACAATGAATAATATGAACAGGTTATTTACAGAAAAAGTGTACAATGTGGGATTCGATCCTGGTTCATGGCTATCGGGAATCGAGAGTTTTAACCACTCGTTCACCGACTTTTATTTGGTCTTATTTACCTTTTGTTTTTTTCAAAATGCAAAGATTTTTCACACAGATTTTCCTTTAAAAAAGAAAAAGGAAACTCATTGTGAGAAATCTCTTTGTAGGTATTATCACATATTAATTATATAAAGAGCCGTATATAGAAAATATTATTTGGATCAATATTGAGCCAATAACTACACTCATGGACAAAATTCAAGGAAGTGGAAAGTCTTTAAATGTCGCCGGTTATCAATTATATTCTTTTTTTTTTTAAAGAGACAGAGGCAATTTTTGATAAAGATTTTGTATATTTTTCTTACAACATAAACCTTAGATTATTAAAACATTGGATCATTAAACATGAGGGCAACCATTTCGTTCAATTACATTACTTTATTTTTCATATAACATTTTTGTAAAAAAAAAGGTGATGATGATAAATTCAATGAATATTTACACAATCATAGAAAAATTAGATTAAACATTCATATAAACATAAATATTCTAACTAAATTAAACAGATTTCTTTCTGCTTTTACACTTTGACCAAATCAATAAGATTTCTAGGGTTTGGTTTCTTTTTACAATTTTTCATTTCTTGAGTTTACGGACTAATATGTCCTTCAACAGGGAGATTTAGAAGTATTAATTCTTTGTCTGATGTCAGCCTGACAGCTCGAGAAATGAAACTTTGTAAGAAGAAACCTTGCCCTAGATTCCATGTTGATTTTTTCAAAGAGGCAATTCTGTTTATACTTGGTTATCACGTGTCTTCAATAAAGGTCAATGTAATATCTTTCAGAGCTATTGTCTGAATCCCGATATACATGCTGAAGGGTACAACTTCCTTAAGTTTTGTCCAAGAATGTAGATTTCTACTTATTGGTCCGTTGAAGATCTTTTGATCGAACAATCCCATAATAAAGAAAGACATTTTGTCTGAAGTCAGTTGGAATCTATGGATTTGGATTATTTTAATATTCGAGGGATTATCAATATACAAGATTGTCCCAAAAGTTCGTGAACACTTTCAAAAATTGGAATACCAATATTGTAGCGAAAAATGATTTATTTTTTAATTTAATTATTCAATGAAAATATTTGAAACAGATTTAAAATTTTACGTTTTCTAAATCATCATTTAGTTGACTAGCTTGCTTGCTCGATATTCTCTAGCTGTAGATAGTTTGGTTAATTTATTAATAATTGTCGGCTAGTCGCCGTGACGTCATCAATAAATACTTTCACACCTTCAGATATACAAAGACTTGATTTATACGCTACATTATTATTCTCCGTTACGTATAATGTCCTTGTATTATGTATAAAGTAATTGTATTATGTATTATTATGTATTCGCCGTAATAATATTGTTAGCACGTTTTCTTTGAACTTTCTTCTAGAAAGAACGAGCTGACTCACTTCGATTCAATTCGATTTATTTCAAACAACAAAAAAGAATTACAATAAGATTTAATTGTATCTATTACATAAAAGAAAAAAAGAGACTTTTATTAACACAAAAGAAAAAAACAATAACAAAAAGAATGATGATAAGTAACAATAAAATTCTATGAATATGAATTATAATTAATTAATAAAATACAATAATAATAATAAAAAAAACCTAACATACTCCATCCCGGTAGACTAACTTATTCCTCAGCAAAAGGTAATGGTACTATTTTAGAGACAGTTCTAGTAAGGCGTTCTTGGTGTTTGGTCTTCACCTCGACGACTCGAACTTTTCCGTCCGCTCCCGGAAAAACTTTGGTGATGCGACCAAGGCTCCAATACTTTGCTGGTGGTGATATGGTATCCTTGAGCAAGATGAGGTCACCTTCCTTAATGTTGGGTGAGGATTTTTGCCATTTTAGGCGTTGTTGCAAATTGTTGAGGTATTCTCGATTCCAACGTTTCCAAAATACATTTTTATTTTTTTTTATTTAGGCTCCAGCGATCGAGGTAGTTTTTCGGAACATCATCATCATCATTAGATTCTGGAGGGGCAGTTAAGGATCTCCCGATTAAGAAGTGTCCTGGTGTAAGAGGATTAAAATCGTCTGAATCTGAACTTAGAGGACAAATAGGTCGCGAATTTAAACAAGCTTCTATTTGAGTTGTCAGAGTACTCAGCTCTTCAAATGTGAGTATCTGAGACTTTAAGCATCTGAGAAGATGAAATTTGAAGGATTTTATTCCAGCCTCCCAGATACCTCCGAAATTTGGGGCGGAAGGAGGTATAAAATGCCAGTTGATTCGTTCATTAGATATGAATTTTTGTATTGTTGAAGCTTTCAATATACCAAACTTCTCTCGGAGAATTTTGTTAGCTCCCCTAAAGTTGGTCCCGTTATCACTAAATATATCAGAAGGTTTTCCTCGACGAGAAATAAACCGCTTGAGAGCTGCGAGGAAAGCCGCTGAAGATAGGTCTGATACAATTTCTATATGAATTGCTTTTGTGCAGAAACATACAAATAAAGCAACATATAATTTTAATTTTACTTTGGATCTTTTGATGTTTGGTTTCATTAAAAAACGGTCCTGCAAAGTCGATTCCAGTTTTAGTGAACGGATTTGATTTCACAATTCGGTGTATAGGCAGATCTCCCATGATTTGCTTGGTAACGTGGCGTTTACCCCTGAAACACACCATGCATTGGTGGATTATTTTCTTGACCAAACTTCTGCCTGCAGGAATCCAATATCGTAATCGTAGTGCTGACATGGTCAGTTGAAGACCAGAATGTATATGATCCAGATGACACTGTCGCACTATTAATTCCGTGATAAAATGATCTCTTGGCAATATTATTGGATGCTTTTCATCAAATTGCAGATTTGAATGACCTAATCTTCCTCCAACCCGTAGTAGTCCAGATTCATCAATGAAAGGATTCAAATATAAAGGTCTTGAGTTAGTTGGTAAAGATTTCTTTTGTTTGCAACAGGTAATTTCTGATTGAAATTCAAAACTTTGAATGAAACGAATGATATTGTGAATTGAACTTGTTAAGTCGCTTGAAGATAGATGTCCTTTCTTTCTTTCATTGAAAGAACATTGGTAATTGAATACAGATATATAAATCCAAGCTGTAATTATAACAAGTTCGTTAATATTTGAGTATTTGAAAATGAAGTCTGGGAAAAGAAGATTAGTGGAATGAAAAACAGAGAAAGGTTTTCGTCTTCCACCTGAAATTTCTTTCGGAAAATCATATTGAGTTTGAATTGGATCTTCAAAGTTCCCATCCGAGAGCCAAGTTGGTCCTAGCCACCAAAGAGGGTGATCCACCATCTCTGAAAGAGTTATACCTCTGGAAGCGCAGTCTGCAGGATTATCTTTCGAAATGACATAATGCCAGGAAGAATGTAAAGTCAATCTTTGAACTTCAGTAATCCTATTTCCGACAAATGGCTTCCAATGTCTAGATTCATATTTAATCCAGCTGAGAACAATTTTGGAATCAGTCCATAAAATACTCTATTAATTTGTAAGCATAAAGAATTGCGAATAGTATCATATAAAGTTGCGAGAAGAAGAGCAGAGGACAGCTCCAGCCGTGGTATGGAAATCATTTTCAGAGGAGCAACCCTCGTCTTGGAAGCAATCAGAGAAACTTTCACTTGGCCCGATTTGAAATGTGATCTTATATAAAATACTGCCGCATATGCAACTTCTGAAGAGTCACAAAAACCAAGAAGTTCAACAGAAAGTAAAGCTCCCCTGCACGAGAAGTATATAGGAATTTGAATTTTATTTAATACGGAAAATTCCTTTTCGAATTTCTTCCATTGAGAGCACAAAGTGTCAGGCGAGGGATCATCCCCCCCCCCCCCCCAATTCAACTTCTGTTTCCAAAGTGATTGAAGCACACTTTTAAGACGAATAATAACCGGGGACAGCCAGCCTAAAGGATCAAAGATTCTGGAGATGTGGGACAACAAATGTCTTTTAGAATCCGTTTGTTCTGGAATGTCATTAACAAGAATCTGAAAAATGTCAAAGGAAGGATTCCAAAAAATACCAAGTATTTTGACACATGAATCACTCTCAAAATCCCGAAGATTATGCCTATCTTCAACCTGTTCTGAAAATCCAAAAAGGACCTCCGCGACATTTGATCTCCATTTCCTAAGAGAAAATCCGGCTGAAGAAAGAAGATTATTGACTTCACGAATATGACATGTAGCTTCTTTAATTGTGTCTGCACCAGAAAGCAAGTCATCATATTAAAAAACGGTTTGTACTATTTTTGAGGCCACTGGGAAAGTTGACACCTTGTCCCTTGCAAGTTGATGTAGGGTACGCATGGCGAGATATGGCGCACAAGACAATCCATATGTCACAGTCAGTAGTCTATAATCCAATAAAGGTTCTAATGGTTTTTTTCTACATAAATTTCTCTGGAAATCACAATCCCTAGAATCGATTCTTACTTGGCGATACATTTTCTCTATATCTCCTGAAAAAGCTATTGGGCGTGTTCGAAATCTTATCAGAATGATGAAGATATCCTGTTGTAGTTTTGGTCTTACATGAAGAAAGTCATTTAGAGATTTGCGATTGCTAGTTTTGCAAGATGCATCAAAAACAGCTCTCAATTTAGTGGTAGTGCTTTGCTCCTTAAAAAACAATGATGAGGTATATAATAACATTGTCCTGAAGGTGTATCCAGCTCATATCACTGGGAATGAGCTCCATATGATTGATTAAAATATATTAATCCATGAAATCACAATATTGTTTTAGGATACTTGGAGATTTTGTAATTTTCTTTCAAGTGATAGAAATCGTTTCAGAGCATTGATCCTAGAATCGCCAAGAGTTGGCATTGTTCTAAATGGCAGCCCAACAGAGTATCTTCCATCTTCCAGAAATTTGAGGTTATTAATATTTATTTCTTCACACGAAATTTCTTCTCTGGTTAAAGATTTGGCAGAGGGTACTGACTCCAGCTCCCAGAATTTTTTAGAAAATCATCTTGTTCCTCCGAAACAAACATAGTTATATCTAGATTGGAATTTTCACCTGACAATAATATTTTACCTGTAAGTAACCATCCCAATTTGGATCCACACACAGTGGGTCCAGATAAATTTTGGAATCTAACCTTCCCGTTAAATAAGCATGGAGCAAGCTCTGCTCCTATCACTAAATCAATCTGGCTAGATTTGTCAAAATTGTGGACAGCCAACTGAAGATTTTTCAAATAAGGCCAATTATCCCTTTCTATAAAGAAATTGGGCAATTCTGATGCAATCTTACCAATCGTAAGGTGGAATCCTCTGGTGTATAATTAGCAGCAACACATAAAATTCCGAGATAAGTTTCTTTTATTTCAAAAATAATATCTTGAGCTTTCGGGCGTAAACAGCCCTTCTTCAGGAATATTGGAAACAATTTCAAGTAGAAATGTTTGTACACAAATAGATGGTATCTTTCTCAACACTACAGTATATTATAAGCCCACTTTCCAATATAACTATATACACTACTCCTCATATTGCCTTTTAAATCATAAAATAAACACCATAAAAACCCTCACAAAAAGGATCCATACTCATTGTTCCAATCAAACATTTAAAACAATAAAAACTCAAAATATAATGCAAAACCTTCTCATAGCAGGATACCCAAAATATTTTATACTAAGACATTTTTATAACCCTTCCACAATTAACAATAACCAGACATATAGATCAACATGCATCATACCTTATTCCCCCAATAACATCAAAATAGCCCGAGAACTTAAAAAACACGGAATCAGAATTTTTTATGAAAATACTCCAAACATTGGTTCTATAGTTAGAAATCCTAACACCAAAACCAATAGCCCTATCCTACCAATACACAACAAACAGGCCATCTATTCCGTTAAATGTAACCATTGTAATAGTATATATGTAGGAGAAACAGGCAGGTCAGTCAAGGACAGGATTAATGAACACAATAGAAATATAAAAACAAAGACAATAGATCACTTATCTTTCAACATATTAAAACAACAGGCCATACTTTTAATTTAGCTGAACCAAAAAACTTACTACACCAACATAAAAAATAAACATAAAAGAATAATCCTAGAAGCAATAGTATCCAAAAAACACCAAAGCATCAATAGACATTTAGATATCCCAGAAAATATACAATAGCTTAATACACAATCCTGATACATAAAACTACATTCTAGAAAAACAATAGCAATTTCCCGATTAATTTGTGTGTATAAAATTTAATTCAGACATGGAATATTCATTTTAAAACAAGTGATCCTTTCAATGCGTTCAATGTAATCGGTCAATGTTTCTGGGAGCGGGGCACCTCTCTTTATAAAGGCTTTTTTTAGATTTAAACTAAATCACGTGGGTATGAGATTCACTCACGCTATACAAGACCAAAGAAAGATACCATCTATTTGTGTACAAACATTTCTACTTGAAATTGTTTCCAATATTCCTGAAGAAGGGCTGTTTACGCCCGAAAGCTCAAGATATTATTTTTTGAAATAAAAGAAACTTATCCTCGGAATTTATGTGCTGCTGCTAATTATACACCAGAGGATTCCACCTTACGATTTATAAAAGAAGTTTTAAAAATAAATACTGCTGATCATGAAATGAATCACTCATGAACCTCATCCATAGAAAATCCTTATCTTTAGCAAAATGGAGGAAACACCTCCTTTTCAATAGAATATGTGAAGAAAACAGCTTTATACCTCCCTCACTAAGAATTAAGGATCCCGTGAAGAACCCTTTTTCTTCTCAAATCATAAAAGAAGCTCAAATCAGACTGTTAAGATCCAGAACAAGAGGTTGTTACTCCAATATCCGCTGATTTCAAAAACATTAAAAGAATTAATCTGCATTACCTCACAAAGAGTACACCTGATGCCATGCTGAAACTCATCACAAGAACTACCCAAGATATTAAAATTCTAATGCTGAAATAAGTGAAAAAACACAACAGAAGCTACAGTCTGGTCGAAGAAATATAAAGTAAAACTTCATTAACTTTTACCCAGGAAAACCAATATAGTCAATCTATCAAAAACAGATCTCACAATAGAAGAGATAAAATACCTTTCCAAAGGATTAAAACACAGGTATGCCGATAAAAACGACCACCAGAACCATTGCAGAATTGAGACTGCTATCAAGGGACTCGATCATCAAACAATAGCCAAAATAAGAAACAAAACCTCATCTGCTTTAACTGAAACCACGAACTTTCCAAAGATAAACCCCAAAAACAAAATATAGCCAAAAACTAAGAAATAGAAAAGAAATTCTTATAACCCGATCAGACAAAGGAGGCCAAACTGTAATCTTGGAAACAGCAGAATATATCAACAAAATGAACAATATCTCACAGACCGAACACCTTCGAATTAATCTCTGAAACTGACAAAGTGGCAATCTGCAATCAATACAAAAAAGATTTAAGAAGCCTTCAAAGAAATAACACCATCACGGCGGATGAACTCAAGGACTTTCTATCAAATATAAACTCCGATGCATACATATATGGACTCCCAAAACTACACAAGCCTGGTAACCCATTACGACCTATAGTAGCAATACATCTATCCCCAGCAGCTCCTTTAGCCAAATTTATAGCCAATCTCCTCATCCCCTTACTCAAAGATAATCCCCCCAAAACAACTATAACATCCACGCCAAAGTTCATCAGCGAAATTTTAGGCAGGGGGGGGGGGGGGGGGGGGGGGGGGGGGGGAGAGTGGCAGACTAACCATAGTATGGTATCCTTCGATGTAGTTAACCTTTACCCTAGCCTACCACACCAATTAGTCATGGAATGTACAAAAAACTTCCTTCAGACCACAATCTATAACCTCCAATATATACACTAAAATAATTAAATTAATAGACATATGTTTACATATCAACATATTTTCATTCATAGCAATTATTACAAACAAACTAAAGGCTCCCAAGGAGCCCACTATCATCCCCTTTAGCAAAATAGTCATGCAACAGATAGACCGACAGATTACTAGCCACTTTCCGAACAGAAATTCAAATATGGAGCAGGTATATAGACGATATATTCTGCTTATGCACACAGAAACAATAGAATAGCATTTTAACCAAATTAAAAGACTTTCATAAAGAAATAGACTTCACCCTAGAAAAAGAAACCAATGGCACGTTACCTTTCTTAGATATTTTCATCACCAGGCAAAGCCAGAAATTCAACACTACAGTATATTAAGCCCACTTTCCAACCCAACTAATATACACTACTCCTCATATTGCCCTTTAAATCATAAAATAAACACCATAAAAACCCTCACAAAAGGATCCATACTCATTGTTCCAATCAAACATTTAAAACAATAGAAACTCAAAATATAATGCAAAACCTCTCATAGCAGGATACCCAAAAAATTTATACTAAGACATTTTTATAACCCTTCCACAATCAACAATAACCAGACATATAGATCAACATGCATCATACCTTATTCCCCCAATAACATCAAATAGCCGAGAACTTAAAAACACGGAATCAGAATTTTTTATGAAAATACTCCAAACATTGGTTCTATAGAAATCCAACACCAAAAACAATAGCCCTATCCTACCAATACACAACAAACAGGCCATTATTCCGTTAAATGTAACCATGTAATATATATATGTAGGAGAAACAGGCAGGTCAGTCAAGGACAGGATTAATGAACACAATAGAAATAAAAAAAACAAAGACAATAGATCACTTATCTTTCAACTAATAAAACAACAGGCCATACTTTAATTTAGCTGAACCAAAAACCTACTACACCAACATAAAAAATAAACATAAAATAATCCTAGAAGCAATAGTATCCAAAAACACCAAAGCATCAATAGACATATAGATATCCCAGAAATATACAATAGCTTAATACACAATCCTGAACATAAAACTACATACTAGATAAACAATAGCAATTTCCCGATTAATTTGTGTGTATAAAATTTAATTCAGACATTAATATTCATTTTAAACAAGTGATCCTTTCAATATGTTCAATGTAATCGGTCAATGTTTCTTGGAGCGGGCACCTCTCTTTAATAAAGGCTTTTTTAGATTTAAACTAAATCACGTGGGTATAGAATTCACTCACGCTATACAAGACCAAAGAAAGATACCATATTTGTGTACAAACATTTCTACTTGAAATTGTTCCAATATTCCTGAAGAAGGGCTGTTTACGCCCGAAAGCTCAAGAGATATTATTTTGAAATAAAAAAAACTTATCCTCGGAATTTTATGTGTTGCTGCTAATCTTATCAATGACAATAGGATTGGCGTTAAATATTAGGTTTGAGAAATGTGGGCTAAATTGGAGAGAGACCTCACCCATGATTGTTCTACAAGTTTGCTTATCCCAAACCAAAAACTGTAGTTTTACATTCAGCAAGAGGAGATTTAATTTCTTTCGACAACTATTTGTTATTAGACACCTTTGAGAGCGTATCTATGAGGGCTCTACATGTTTGAAAAACCCCGTTTTCCAATTTGACCTTTATTAAGCCGTAGAGAGTAATATCCGATCATGACTTTTGTTGTCTGAAAAACATGAGACACTGGCATGGGTCAATTGAGATATGTCCCCAATAGGACTTAACATTTCCGGTTGAACTGATGCAAAAGTATGATGTCTCTTATTACAGATTGCAATTTTGCGTGAAGACGCATGGCGAATACTCTATGGTTAGATCTTAGAGGGTTGTAACATAGACATTATCTTTACAAATGTCCATCTTCAGGTAACATCATACCATTAAACTAGGACATTTAACAAAAAATGTTCACTTTTACATAAAACGCATTACTTGACTCTGCTATCTAGAGTCAGAGGCAAATGTTTGCTGAATGAGAATGAGAGATTTATTCATTTTGTAGAATTGTTTTTGAATTTTCTTTATTCTGAAAACTCCCGCGAACTTCCACAAATCTCAGGATAGAAATCATCTTTCATACGATGGATATTCTTTCTCATGCAAACTCATCTCCCATTCCTTTCTTATTGAACGATCAAGTTTGATGAATTATATGAATTAAAATCATAACCGATAAATTATTACGTTCCAATCCGAGGATAGAGAGATTCTGAATGCTTTCGTTACAAGTGTCCAGGAGATCAAGTACATCTTTAGTCGATTCTTGTTTTACATCTTTTAGATCATACAAATTT
>CP092872.1:77368168-77436355 GCA_030710605.1 Cordylochernes scorpioides
TTAGCACCACATTCTTGTGCTGAATGTGTATCTAATCCACAGCGATAACATTTAGGCTTTGAGGCACCTGAAAATGATGGGGTACCTTGATTAGTGAATCTACCTTTGTTGAAATTATTAGCATTATAGTGCTTTTGAGGTTTATTTTGAACTCTATTTAGTGTTTGATCATTTTGAGGTTCAAGAAGTCTAATTTCTTTTCTAGAAATTTCTAACATTCTAGCAATATCAATGGTTTTTGACAGTGTCAAATTTTCTTGTTGCAACAATTTTTCTTTAAGTTTTTTGTTGTTACATTTTTCAATTATTTGGTCTCTTATCATATCAGCTTCTAAATTCCCAAATTCACAAGATTTAGAAAGCTCTCTTAAAGAAATTAGGTAGTTGTCGATCGATTCATCATCTTTCTGGACTCTTTGTCTAAATTTAAATCTCTCAGTGACCACATTTTTATGAGGTGTGAAATATTTATCTAAAGACATTTTAGTTTGTTCATAATTTTCCTTTTCATCTGGCAAGTTGAAAAATATACGTTGTACATTTGGCCCTAAACAATGCAATAGAGTTGCTCTCTTAATTTCATCCGATTTTTTTTGAAATTCCAGATGCTATTTCTAAAATGGCATAGGATTCCATCCATTGCTTATATTCCGCAAATAAATTGCTTGCATTCATATTCATGGGTAAAAGTGGCGTCAGGTTGGCTGCCATACTTGTTTTTTTTTTTTTAGGGCTACAGTTATATTTTCAAATTCTCGTCGCCAATTTATGTTGTATAGTTATTATTTAATTAAACATTACTCACCAGATGAAATTATTATTACAAATTGTTTATTACACTTTATATTTATATTTTTTACATCAACACGTTGTTTACATTATACATCGTATTATTATTGTTTATGATGATGATCTCCTATATATTTTTAAAACACAGAATACTACAATTATCTTTATGCATAGAAACTACAAAAGTGAATTTTAAGAATTAAGAAAAAATACAAAAAAAAAAAACAAGAAAGGATCAAAAAGGCACCAACTACGTTGCCAAATTGTTAAATAACATATGCTAGCTAATATTATCATCATCAATTTATATTTATTCATATATCTATATAATTTATTTACATAGAGAAAGATTATTTGAATTAATATACCTAACATTTTTTACAGGGAGGTAGTTCTACTGTATTTGACAACTCTCCGGTAAGAGAACACCTCTCCTTAAAGGACACTTTGGCTCTGTAATTAGGTGTCTTTTACAGGGAGGTAGTTCTACTGTATTTGGCAACTCTCCGGTAAGAGAACACCTCTCCTTAAAGGACACGTTGGCTCTGTAATTAGGTGTTGTCCTTTACAGGGAGGTAGTTCTACTGTATAGTAAAATTCATAAAGAGATCACAATATAAAATCCACTTACTTTCATTCAAAATAAAGTTTTCATATTTTATTTTAATTTGATTTTAACACACAAAACGCGATATCCCGGCTAAAGATAATTATACCATATCATTTGTGCTAAATGTAAGTAATTTTTCAAGAATAAAATGTATTACAGTAGAACCTCCATGAGAGGACATACACGTTAGAGGACACCTCTCAACAAAGGACAGTTTTCATTTTCAAAATTACCATTTTTACTATTTAACAACTCTCCTGTAAGATGAAACCTCTCCCT
This sequence comes from Cordylochernes scorpioides, assembly GCA_030710605.1. Classification (NCBI taxonomy): domain Eukaryota; kingdom Metazoa; phylum Arthropoda; class Arachnida; order Pseudoscorpiones; family Chernetidae; genus Cordylochernes; species Cordylochernes scorpioides. The sequence goes on from CP092872.1 coordinate 77,369,847, forward strand.
AAAGGACACTTTAGCTCTGCAACTAGGCGTCCTTTACAGGGAGGTTCTATGTATATCAAAAATTATAAATACAAATAGCATCAATATGAAAAATATATCAACAAAATACAAAAGTTATATTATAAAAACTCAATTATGTGTTTTATTAATATCTATAATATTGTTATTAAATTCCAAACTTTGTTTTAAAAGTCTATAGCAGTTATATTGTCTCGAAAAATATAAAATTTTCGAATGTAACTTCATTTTGTATTAATTTCAACAAATTCTACATATTTAGCTGAACATTTATTAATTTGGTAATCAATCTTTATAACAAAATGAAAAATACGTGTTTTAAATAAATATATAAAATTAATTCTATAAAAGTTTCTATTTTATATGGTTCACAAGCAATTAGTGCAATAAATATGAAAGGGATTGACTTGTTACGACATCTATTGACAATATTTGTAACTAATATTGTTTTCTCTATATAACTTCGGAATATGTTTCATTATTATTTTTTTAATGCTTTATAATATTTTATTTACATATAAAAATAATAACCTTATTATTTTAAATAAAAATATAGTGTGAGTGTTAAAATATATTGAGAATTTCTTTAGTATTTGAAGTTCTTACATTGTATGTATTAATTATGGTATTTTTGAATAAAGAATGTTGAATAAAGAATTTATCAGTGTTATTTCATTTAATCATATATAAAAAGAATTTCTGCAAATCACCACTGGGTTCACCACTGATGAGCCAAGCCCTCCCAATGTTTTTTTTCGCAGTAAGGACATTAGAAGTTTGATTTATTTGTGATGGGGAGAAATTCGCGTCTTAATGTTTTCATTCGTTAATTATAGATGACGAGTTATTGCTTTGCATTAATTTATCTCTAACTTGTCCTTATTATTTGGGGAAGAGCATTGCTCGATGCAAAATATTTGAATGTAATCCTACTGTCCTATAGACTTAGGTCCATAGTTTGCTTGAATACCATTTCTAAGATTCCACTCTTCAGTGTAGCATATAAAAGCAGAATGATCCAATACAATATTAGAGCTCTAAAGAAGCGGTTTAGTATATTAAATTGGTGAAACCGCTGGGAGGGTTCACCACTGATGAGCCAAGCCCTCCCAATATTTTTTCATCTCAGTAAGAAGAGTAGAGGTTTGATTTATTTGTGATGGGAAACATTCGCGTCTTAATGTATTCATTCGTTAATTATAAAATCCCTATAAAATATTCCAAGAAATAAACTTGCATGGCGTCTCCTCATGAAATCGGTCCTTCACCTACCTTGTAAATTAAACAAAAAGACTTAGGTCTGAAGGACAATCCGGGTAATTGGCGACATCTTCAAGAACCTAATAGATTAATCAAATAAAGAATAATGATAAAAAGGTTTATTTGTTCTAATAAAATTTATAATTTGACTTGTTATATGGTGTTTTTTCGTCATTTTTCTACATAAGACAATGTAAATCATTGTGAATAAAAAATCATGAAATATTATTAAAAAGTTCAAAATCGTTAATAATAAAAAAAGAGTTTAACCAAAAATTACATATGAAAGTATTTTGAAAATAGAGCAATCCATAAATGAATCTTTAATTAAAAAGGCATATATTGGATCGAAATATCATTTATTTTACCAATATTTCAGTTGGCTGAACGCCAACCTTTATTAAGGTGTTATAACATGTTATAGCAATGATATAACACCTTGATAAAGGTTGGCGTTCAGCCAACTGAAATATTAGTAAAAGAAATGATATTTTGATCCAATATATGCTTTTTTAATTAAAATGAGAGTATATTTACAAGACAAGGAATACAATATATTTCGATAAACACTTACATTCATAGACAAAACTTATGGAATTTGTATCTTTTACCATGTATGTCGGGATTCAGACAATAATTCTGAAAGTTATTTGATACACAGTGACTTTTATTGAAGACACGATATAACCAAGTGTAAACAAAATTGCATGTCTTCCTCAAAAAGACAGACAACTGAAGATATCAAAAACGCTCTACTTAAGTTTTGTCCATATGTTAATTATGCGTTATGTGCAGCTAACGTTAAATGTCTGGATACCCTCGACACTGAAGTATGCAACATTAACTGCAAGGTAGAATGCAAGTAAGTATCTTCTATTTCTGTGGTACCTATGTTAATTACAACCTTGTGGTCATACAGTGAGGTGGTATTTGCATATGAGTTCTTAATTCGGGTTCCCGAGTATACAGTAAGTATAATAACTACTACAGAATAAATATTCCTTTATTCAAACCTCACATTGAACAAAATATTCCAATTTTAGATTATCTCAGAGAGAGTTTTCAAGTATCCGATTACCTTACTATACGAATTTTCTAACTTCCGAACTTCAATTATAATAACTTTCAAGTATTCAAACTTTTAATTATCTGATCCTGAAATTATACGAATTTCTAATTATAGTAGACCCTCCCTGTAAAGGACACTTAATTGCAGAACCAAACTGTCCTTTAGGGAGAGGTGTCCTCTTACCGGAGAGTTGCTAAATAGTAAAAATGGTAATTTTGCGAATGAAAACTGTCCTTTGTAGAGAGGTGTCCGCTAAAGGGAGGTTTTACTGTATCAGAATTTTCACTTATATCAGCTTCAATTATACTGTACATAACCACCCCCCATATATTATTGTAAATATCATTATCTAGATTACTCTTTTGAGTGGCTTCTTAATAAAGTTAATTTGGAATTTCCAATTATTCGAATTTTAATGTATCCAAACTTTTAATTATGCCATACTTCAATTATCCAATTTCTTACAATTTTTTATCCAAACTTTCAATTGTCCGAACCTACAATTATACGAATTTCCAATTATCCCAATTTTCAATTATACCATCTTTCAATTATCCAATTTCTTCTAATTTTTTATCCGAGCTCTCAATTTTATCATCTTTCTGATTATCTACAGTATATACAGTTAAACCTGTCTATAGCGCCCCCCTCTTGGGACTCACCAAAATAGGGTGCTATAGAGAGGGGGTGCTATAGACAGGTCACTTTTAATGTAAATCGCATTGTACTACGTATTTATAATCGGGCGCTATAAGGGAGGAAGGCGCTATTTAGAGGGGGCGCTATAGACAGTTTTAACTGTATTCTGAATTATCAGGTTTCTTCCAATTTTTTTCATTCGAACTTTCAATTAATTATTTTTCTAATTATCCTATTTTGAGAGTTATACAAACCTCCAGTCATTCAAAATTCCGACTGTCGGAACATCCAATTATCCAGGATCACTATAATAGAAACTTTCTTACAGCTCCATCTGGCTTGTCTCAATGGTTCTATCCAAAAGGAAAAAGGACAAGTTTTGAAATTTGTATAAAAATCTCGTTTTAACTTAAAGCAACAGCAATCTCCTTAATTGATCCTTATTTATAACGAGTTTACAAAGTGGGAAGAGGAGCTTCTTTTTATTGGCATGCACACAAGCTTTCGGACATATCGTCCTTCATCAGGTAAGAGTAATAAACGCGCTGAGGATCCATATATACACAAAGCTGAAAAGAAAATTTACATAATTGCAAAAGATAAAAGTATTTAAAGATAAAAATAAGAACAAATATGCTAAAAAGATTATAGGGATTAAATGCTAATAAATCTGGACTAAGTACATATGCACTATGAATGGTGTTAATCAAGGGCAGGTAAATGCAACCTATGGCTATTCACATAACATATGGTATTGTTCCGGTATATCTATATGCCTGTTGATGCTGTTTGCTTTATTGACACAAATGCCTCTAGTAAAAGTCTCTGGTACTTATTATTGATATTGTTGTATAGAATGGATGGCTTGTTAAATTAAATGTATGACCGGTTTGCATAGAATGACTGTAAATAGGGGAATTTAGGTTTTTATTAGAGATGTTTCTGGAATGCTCAACCATTCTGATGGCGACGGATCTACCCGTCTCCCCGACATAAGTGGCATTGCATTGGTCGCAAGAGACGGAATAGACAGCACCACCAGAACGGAGAGAACTCGCATGAAGGGAAGATCTGGTAATGGGGTGTCGGATTAGTGTGGCGATGTTAGGTGGGTTCTGGAAGTATGTTGTAATGCCATGTTGCCTTAAAAACCGGGCTATGGTGATAGACTGGGGGCAAAAAGGAAGGGAGCAAATATTTCTGTGTATAGCTGGAGCACTGTTGTGGTGAGGGTCATGCATGTGTTTAAGAATGAAGGGGATCGGGTAGCCGGATTTGGATAAATATGAAAATATTTTAGCCTTTTCTATTGTTTGGAATAACGGGAGGGAACAATGAGTAAAGATACGTTTAGTGAGAGCTCTAACTGTATTGATTTTGTGTGGTGTTGGGCAATGTGACCGGAAGTTTGTGTGGTGTGGGGGTGTGTTGTTTTTATAGTATACTGTGGTATGGAAACTGCTGGGGGTGCGTATGACTAGTGTATCTAGGAAAGGTAGGACTGAGTGGTTTTCTGTTTCATGGGTGAAGGCTATGTCTGGGTGGAAGGAGTTGAGGTCAGATAGGATGTGAGAGGCAGATACCTCACGTTTGTGTCCTATATCACCAGCCTCACACCTCCCCCCAGGTCCATAATGGTTTCTTTCGATGTAACGTCTCTATATCTCTCACTTGCCCACCCCTTGATCATTAATAGTTTACGCACTTTCCTCGAAAATGCCCCCCTGTTAGACACCCTCACCGCGGAGACGGTTGTCGAGCTCACTTCCATATGCCTAGGCATGTCCACCTTCACATTTGATACCCAGTTTTTCAAGCAGACCAAGGGCTCCCCCATGGGTAGTCCCCTCTCAACCGTGGTGGCTGAGGTTGTCATGAGGTCACTGGACCAATGGATCACTTCACGCCATTCTTCAGACATCTTTCTATGGAGGCGGTACATCGATGATACCTTTTGCTTGGTAAGTGAGGTATCTGCCTCTCACATCCTATCTGACCTCAACTCCTTCCACTCAGACATAGCCTTCACCCATGAAACAGAAAACCACTCAGTCCTACCTTTCCTAGATACACTAGTCATACGCACCCCAGCAGTTTCCATACCACAGTATACTATAAAAACAACACACCCCCCACACCACACAAACTTCCGGTCACATTGCCCAACACCACACAAAATCAATACAGTTAGAGCTCTCACTAAACGTATCTTTACTCATTGTTCCCTCCCGTTATTCCAAACAATAGAAAAGGCTAAAATATTTCATATTTATCCAAATCCGGCTACCCGATCCCCTTCATTCTTAAACACATGCATGACCCTCACCACAACAGTGCTCCAGCTATACACAGAAATATTTGCTCCCTTCCTTTTTGCCCCCAGTCTATCACCATAGCCCGGTTTTTAAGGCAACATGGCATTACAACATACTTCCAGAACCCACCTAACATCGCCACACTAATCCGACACCCCATTACCAGATCTTCCCTTCATGCGAGTTCTCTCCGTTCTGGTGGTGCTGTCTATTCCGTCTCTTGCGACCAATGCAATGCCACTTATGTCGGGGAGACGGGTAGATCCGTCGCCATCAGAATGGTTGAGCATTCCAGAAACATCTCTAATAAAAACCTAAATTCCCCTATTTACAGTCATTCTATGCAAACCGGTCATACATTTAATTTAACAAAGCCATCCATTCTATACAACAATATCAATAATAAGTACCAGAGACTTTTACTAGAGGCATTTGTGTCAATAAAAGCAAACAGCATCAACAGGCATATAGATATACCGGAACAATACCATATGTTATGTGAATAGCCATAGGTTGCATTTACCTGCCCTTGATTAACACCATTCATAGTGCATATGTACTTAGTCCAGATTTATTAGCATTTAATCCCTATAATCTTTTTAGCATATTTGTTCTTATTTTTATCTTTAAATACTTTTATCTTTTGCAATTATGTAAATTTTCTTTTCAGCTTTGTGTATATATGGATCCTCAGCGCGTTTATTACTCTTACCTGATGAAGGACGATATGTCCGAAAGCTTGTGTGCATGCCAATAAAAAGAAGCTCCTCTTCCCACTTTGTAAACTCGTTATTAACCTTCAGTGAAGAGCAGTTCTACTTGATCCTTATTTATGTACAGTAAAACCTCCATGAGAGGACACTCACGCTAGAAGACACCTCTCTACAAAGGACAGTTTTCATTTGTAAAATTATCATTTTTTACTATTTAGCAACTCTCCGGTAAGAGGACACCTCTTCCTAAAGGACACTTTGCTCTGCAATTAGGTGTCATTTACAGGGAGGTTCTACTGCATATTCATTTTTAATTTATATTATCAAGTCTTTATAAAGGTGTATTAATATTTACCTAAGCATTTTATAGATATAAACAAAGTGTTTATATTATAAATAAAATAAATTTCACTGAGGGGAGAGTTTCTTTTTGCATATTGGCAATACACGCTTTCGGGAGCGCAACAGCCTTTCGACAGGTATAATAATATACATTACTCTTCTTCTTCTTTTTATCTCCACTCAATCATATCAGGGGCTCAGATATGTAGATGATGTCTGCTGGGGATGAGTAGAACTCAGCAATGGATGAGACAGTACAGTTAATAAGGCCTTCTTCTTTCTTATCTCTACTTAATCATATCAGGGTATCAATTTTGTAGACTTGTTTTTGGTGTTTGCTGGGGATGTGTAGAGCTCATCAATGGATGAGTAATACAGTCAATGAAGTCTTCTTCTTTCTTATCTCCACTCAATGATATTAGAAAATCAAGCTTGCAGAGCTTGTTGATGGTGTTTGCTGGGGATAAGTAGAACTCATCAATGGATGAGTCAATACAGTCAATTATGTCTTCTTCTTTCTTATCTCCACTCAATGATATTAGAGTATCAAGCTTATAGAGCTTGTTGATGGTGTCTGCTGGGGATGAGTAGAGCTCATCAATGGATGAGTCAATACAGTCAATGATGTGTTATATACTCTAATAAACGTAAAAGGTGTGTATAAACTATACTATACAACTTGTTATAATGTGTGTGTTATACAAGATAGATCTGTTCTGGAAATTTGCAACCACGATGTTGCGAGTTGAACCAAATTTTTATGTCGACTTGATGGACTACACTACGTAAGTATTTGCCGATTCTAACTCCTTCTCTATGGATAATTCCAAATATAAGGTTGTCCCAAATATAAAGTTTTCTTTAAACGTTATTACTTGGTGAATAATATTTGTTAGGTTTTTATTATTATTATTGTATTTTATTAATTAACTAGCGAATGACCCGGTCAACGCCCAAGTTTTACCCGATTAAATGTTTTTATTCAAATACTATTCGTTACAATTATAAATTGGCGCCGTGGATGTCACTCTTGTGAAACGTCCCGCTCCAAACTTTGTGTCAGAGAAGCGATATTTTCATAAAGAGATGATCTGGCTTTGTGTCTTCTGCTCGAATGAATGTTTTTCTGTTAGAATTTTGTTCCTGCACACTAAAAATGAACTGGCTTCACCCGTGGTCTCAGCTTTTTGGAATTTTTCCCGATATAATTTTGTATCTGATAATCAAACATGATACAGCAATATTGTCATCATCATTTTCTGACTAAAAAAACAACTATTTTCACCCAGAACTTGTCAATTTTATTTTTTATTGGCTAAAAATCCGATAAATATATATTACAGATTTTTCTCTATGCCCTGTCAAAACACGTTTTACATGTACATTAGGTCAGCTTATATCACCTCCCATCTTCAGCGCTAGAGGCGCTGCTTGCGAGCGAAAAGGCAAATTTGCAACGCAATTTGCAAATAACTCGAAGAATATTCGGAATAGAGACCTGATATTTTCACTATAAGTTTTTCCAGATTCTACTCTACTCAATGTCCAATGTTCTTTCAATGAAAGAAAGAAAGGACATCTATCTTCAAGCGAATTAACAAGTTCAATTCACAATATCATTCGTTCGGAATTTCAATCAGAAATTACCTGTTGCAAACAAAAGAAATCTTTACCAACTAACTCAAAACTTTTATATTTGAATCCTTTCATTGATGAATCTGGACTACTACGGGTTGGAGGAAGATTACGTCATTCAAATCTGCAATTTGATGAAAAGCATCCAATAATATTGCCAAGAGATCATTTTATCGCGGAATTAATAGTGCGACAGTGTCATCTGGATCATATACATTCTGGTCTTCAACTGACCATGTCAGCACTACGATTACGATATTGGATTCCTGCAGGAAGAAGTTTGGTCAAGAAAATAATCCACCAATGCATGGTGTGTTTCAGGGCTAAACGCCAAGTTACCAAGCAAATCATGGGAGATCTGCCTATACACCGAATTGTGAAATCAAATCCGTTCACTAAAACTGGAATCGACTTTGCAGGACCGTTTTTGATGAAACCAAACATCAAAAGATCCAAACTAAAATTAAAATCATATGTCGCTTTATTTGTATGTTTCTGCACAAAAGCAGTTCATATAGAATTTGTATCAGACCTATCTTAAGCGGCTTTCCAGGCAGCTCTCAAGCGGTTTATTTCTCGTCGAGGAAAACCTGATAAATTTAGTGAAAATGCGACCAACTTTAGGGGAGCTAACAAAATTCTCCGAGAGCAGTTTGGTATATTGAAAGCTTCAACAATACAAAAATTCATATCTAATGAACGAATCAACTGGCATTTTATACCTCCTTCCGCCCCAAATTTCGAAGGTATCTGGGAGGCTGGAATAAAATCCTTCAAATTTCATCTTCTCAGATGCTTAAAGTCTCAGATACTCACATTTGAAGAGCTGAGTACTCTGACAACTCAAATAGAAGCTTGTTTAAATTCGCGACCTATTTGTCCTCTAAGTTCAGATTCAGACGATTTTAATCCTCTTACACCAGGACACTTCTTAATCGGGAGACCCTTAACTGCCCCTCCAGAATCTAATGATGATGATGATGTTCCGAAAAACTACCTCGATCGCTGGAGCCTAAATAAAAAAATTAAAAATGTATTTTGGAAACGTTGGAATCGAGAATACCTCAACAATTTGCAACAACGCCTAAAATGGCAAAAATCCTCACCCAACATTAAGGAAGGTGACCTCATCTTGCTCAAGGATACCATATCACCACCAGCAATGTATTGGAGCCTTGGTCGCATCACCAAAGTTTTTCCGGGAGCGGACGGAAAAGTTCGAGTCGTCGAGGTGAAGACCAAACACCAAGAACGCCTTACTAGAACTGTCTCTAAAATAGTACCATTACCTTTTGCTGAGGAATAAGTTAGTCCACCGGGATGGAGTATGTTAGGATTTTTTATTATTATTATTGTATTTTATTAATTAATTATAATTCATATTCATAGAATTTTATTGTTACTTATCATCATTCTTTTTGTTATTGTTTTTTTCTTTTGTGTTAATAAAAGTCTCTTTTTTTTCTTTTATGTAATAGATACAATTAAATCTTATTGTAATTCTTTTTTGTTGTTTGAAATAAATCGAATTGAATCGAAGTGAGTCAGCTCGTTCTTTCTAGAAGAAAGTTCAAAGAAAACGTGCTAACAATATTATTACGGCGAATACATAATAATACATAATACAATTACTTTATACATAATACAAGGACATTATACGTAACGGAGAATAATAATGTAGCGTATAAATCAAGTCTTTGTATATCTGAAGGTGTGAAAGTATTTATTGATGACGTCACGGCGACTAGCCGACAATTATTAACAAATTAACCCCAAACTATCTACAGCTAGAGAATATCGAGCAAGCAAGCTAGTCAACTAAATGATGATTTATATATAGAAAACGTAAAATTTTAAATCTGTTTCAAATATTTTCATTGAATAATTAAATTGAAAAATAAATCATTTTTCGCTACAATATTGGTATTCCAATTTTTGAAAGTGTTCACGAACTTTTGGGACAATCTTGTATATTGATAATCCCTCGAATATTAAAATAATCCAAATCCATAGATTACAACTGACTTCAGACATAATGCCTTTCTTTATTTTGGGATTGTTCGATCAAAAGATCTTCAACGGACCAATAAGTAGAAATATACATTCTTGGACAAAACTTAAGGAAGTTGTACCCTTCAGCATGTATATCGGGATTCAGACAATAGCTCTGAAAGATATTACATTGACCTTTATTGAAGACACGTGATAACCAAGTATAAACATAATTGCCTCTTTGAAAAAATCATGATGGAATCTAGGGCAAGGTTTCTTCTTACAAAGTTTCATTTCTCGAGCTTTCAGGCTGACATCAGACAAAGAATTAATACTTCTAAATCTCCCTGTTGAAGGACATATTTGTCCGAAAACTCAAGAAATGAAAAATTGTAAAAAGAAACCAAACCCTAGAATTCTTATTGATTTGGTCAAAGTGTAAAAGCAGAAAGAAATCTGTTTAATTTAGTTAGAATATTTATGTTTATATGAATGTTTAATCTAATTTTTCTATGATTGTGTAAATATTCATTGAATTTATCATCATCACCTTTTTTTTACAAAAATGTTATATGAAAAATAAAGTAATGTAATTGAACGAAATGGTTGCCCTCATGTTTAATGATCCAATGTTTTAATAATCTAAGGTTTATGTTGTAAGAAAAATATACAAAATCTTTATCAAAAATTGCCTCTGTCTCTTTAAAAAAAAAAAGAATATAATTGATAACCGGCGACATTTAAAGACTTTCCACTTCCTTGAATTTTGTCCATGAGTGTAGTTATTGGCTCAATATTGATCCAAATAATATTTTCTATATACGGCTCTTTATATAATTAACATGTGATAATACCTACCAAGAGATTTCTCACAATGAGTTTCCTTTTTCTTTTTTAAAGGAAAATCTGTGTGAAAAATCTTTGCATTTTGAAAAAAAAAAGGTAAATAAGACCAAATAAAAGTCGGTGAACGAGTGGTTAAAACTCTCGATTCCCGACAGCCATAAACCAGGATCGAATCCCACATTGTACACATTTTCTGTAAATAACCTGTTCATATTATTCATTGTCAATAACATATGCTAGGTTGCTCTTTTCGAACAGTACTTAATAAAGTTATTTTGGAACAGAAAGATCAAATATAAATATACAGTGTATGACGCTTCGGTGACAGCGTTTTTACCATTATCAGACAAAAGTACTGAATGCACTGAAAGATTGGAACAACATCAATGTTACCGAACCGTCACACACTATTTACTTATTTGGATTCTGTCTTAATACCTTGTGTTTCTAATCTATAATCCAAATTGTACCTTATTTATTTATTTCAACACATAAAACGCGATATTCCCTCTAGGGATAATTTCATCGATTTACATTTTCAAACAGAAACAGTTATAAACTCATTATATAAGAAAAAATTAATAACAAAAATTGTACCTTATCATCTTTGTAGTTTTTAAACATCTTTCTCAAATTTACCATGAAAAATAAAAACAGTACAAATGTGTGTGATGCTTCGGTAACAGCATTGTTACCATCTTCAGACAAAAGTGCTGAATGAGAAAAAAAAAATCACCCAATGCTTTTTCTCAGCTATCACTCTTGTCTGAAGATGGTATTAACGCTGTTACCGAAATGTCACACGCTATTTATTTTATTTTGTTTTGGTCTTATTACCTTGTGTGTTTTACTCTATAATCCAAATTGTACTTTATCAATAGAGTATTACGATAAACATGTGTTATATTCGAATGTTTTCCTGTGACATCTCCCTTTGTTCCAGAAAACACTACCTTCTGGTTGGGATTATCAATAAGTACGATGAGGTCACCAACTACATCTATAAACCCAAATACGAGGTACAGTATCTACAATATCTACAAAATTATATACTTTAAGTTTTCCATGCCACATAAATGTGCTTCTACTCTTTCAAGTATTTATTCTAGCAAGCTACAGTGCATATAGTGCAGACTGTGCACCTTTGCATGTATTGACAAGATGTCAATAAAATTATTTTATTATCTAAAAAAATTGACTAGCATGCTACATTCCTTATCTACATAGACGGGTATGGGGTCGGTGAAAGGATGGTCTAAACCGTTGGTTTTCGACCGCTACGACCCGGGTTCGATTCCCGCATTGGACACTTTTTTCTGATTTAAAAAAATGCTCCGATGGCCCTCGATTCTTGCAAGGGTTGAACCTCACCAGCGAGTGCAAGTAACCAAAACGGGGCTCTGGCACATTTGTAAGTGCAAAGTCGAACTGTTTTAACATGCGTGGACATGTTGTGCATTTACAGTAAAAGCAGTCGCCTACTTCTACCCACCATGATTATTATGGCCTGTACCACGTGTACTAGGGTTATAAGCAAAAAACATAGACGGGTTGTCATAAGGAAGGTCATATGCGTATAAAAATTCTTGTGAATAAAAGATAGAGCTGATGTGCAGAAATTTAGAATGACAGTTGACTTTAAGGTTCTCAAGTGTCGCCTCTATACTATTTAAATATTTATTTTAGCATGATGCACTCATGAATAAAACTTAAGTAAGTGGAAAAACTTTGAATATCACCGGTCATCTATTTATTTATTTTTTTTTAAGAAAAAGAAGACAGAGGCAATTTTTTCACACTTAGTTAACACGTGTGTCTTCAATAAATGTCGCAGTGTATCGAATATCTTTCAGAGTTATTGTCTGAATCCCGATATACATGCTAAAAGGTACATCTTCCTTAAGTTTTGTCCAATAGTGTATACACACTTGGTTACCTCGTATGTCTTCAATAAAGGTCACTGTAGTATCTTTCTGAGTTATTGTCTCAATCCCGATATACATGCTAAAAGCAACAACTTCCTTAAGTTTTATCCATGAGTGTATACACACTTGGTTATCTCGTGTTTCTTCAATAAAGGGCACTGTAATATCTTTCAGAGTTATTGTCTCAATCCCGATATACATGCTAAAAGCAACAACTTCCTTAAGTTTTGTCCATGAGTGTATACACACTTGTTTATCTCGTGTTTCTTCAATAAAGGGCACTGTAATATCTTTCAGAGTTATTGTCTCAATCCCGATATACATGCTAAAAGCAACAACTTCCTTAAGTTTTGTCCAAGAGTGTATACACACTTGGTTATCTCGTGTGTCTCAATAAAGGTCACTGTTTATATTTCAGAGTTATTGTCTCAATCCCGATATACATGCTAAAAGCAACAACTTCCTTAAGTTTTATCCATGAGTGTATACACACTTGGTTATCTTGTGTGTCTCAATAAAGGTCACTGTTTATCTTTCAGAGTTATTGTCTCAATCCCGATATACATGCTAAAAGCAACAACTTCCTTAAGTTTTATCCATGAGTGTATACACACTTGGTTATCTTGTGTGTCTCAATAAAGGTCACTGTTTATCTTTCAGAGTTATTGTCTCAATCCCGATATACATGATAAAAGTACAACTTCCTCAAGTTTTGTTCATGAGTGTATATACCCTCCATACATACACGGGTGGTTTATAGGGAAAGTTAGGCGAGTAGAAATTATTGTGAATAAAGGGTTTGCAGTGAGATGTCAACTCTTCAGCTTCAAACGACAGTAAAGAGTAATGATAGCGAAGAGAACAAATCTCTGTATATCTTGAGATGTAAAAGTATTTATTGATGAAGTCAGAATGACTAGTCAACAATTGGAAATAAAGACAAAACTATCATTACTTTAGATCTGCAATTAGGTGTCCTTTACCTGGAGGTTCTATTGTAGAAGATTCTAAGAATAATTTGTGTGTTTCCAGCCAATTGAGGTGTTTAGCTTTATCGGTGGTTACATTGGAATCTGGCTTGGAATCTCCCTGTCTTCTTTGGCCGACCTTCTCAAGATCCTGGTTGCCCTGTGGAGCTGATTGGCTGCACTGCAATGGACCCTTAGTTTTCACTGTCGAATAGATTTGACGCAGATGTCTCTTTCGGAAAATACAATTTAAAATCCTCCCTTGGCTGACCTTTCTAATGATACACCAATGATACACACATGACCAACTGAAAAAGGTTAACGAGTAAAAGATTATACGAGTTTCACACAAAAATAAAAAGTACTGGAACCTAAAGTAAAAGTAACTTAACTGACAGAAGCGCGTACACTCAAAAGTACAACATAAATAAAAAGGAAGACGAAAATAATAAAAAACACGATTGGTTATAACACAAAATTAGTACTTAGCTTCTATTGCAGCGTTGATAAGGAGATAACCGGGATTACACAGGTATTCGGAGATCACCTGACACGGACCAAGCATACAGAGAAAGCTTTAAGCGTTTCCACACAATCACTCCTAATATAGTTCCCGCATTCCCTCTGAACCCTCTTTATATACAAACATGGCCACATTCGTCCAATGAGAAGGCTCAGGAGATCAGTTCGCTTAACAAATAAACAACATTCTTCCAATATAACTGTAAAACTTTAAACTGCTTATGTTTTTGTTAAATAATTTGACATAACCAATTTTGGGAATTTAAAGAAGACTTAAACACAACACACCTATCTGTCAATAGAAAATATCACCTATAAAATAAATCAGGATGATTAACGCTTCTAGTGATCTGTTAGAGGGAGAATCTACTGATCTAAACAGAATTATTCATCCATAATTGTAATTATATATGTGTATGCACAAAAAGAAGTATTTCACTCTATAAAAATGCGTTAAATCAATGCATTTTGTTTACCACCCCAATACCTGATGTATGGTGGTAATACAAAATGTACCACAAAACCAGTTTTCGAAAATTCTGATAAAAGCCAACCTATATATTGACCGACGCTGCAAAATTGATCGGCGCTGCAATGGATGGATTGTCGCATCGCTCCGGTAAATATTTTTTTTCCTTTATATGATGTTAAAATTCTTTTTGTTTTTCCTGAAAAGTTCATAGGATAAGGTTTGACTAGACGTATACTGAAATAAGTAAAAATTGCAAATGGATTTACTGATAAGAACACTAACTGTTAAATTAGATGAAATCTATGAATATTTTGACAATAAAGTCAAACAAAAAAAAAACAAAAAAACAGAAAAACCTAACAAAAAATGATCTTTCCTTTCTATCTACAATGGTAAAGCAGACAAAGGAAGGCATTACGGCCTTGGGAGATATCAATAATCGGGACTTTGTGGATCAACTTTCTGTTCAAGTGTCTGATGTCCTTGACCAGAAACTGGACAAATTCAAGGGAGAACTCAAGACCTTGAGACACACCTTTTCAGAGGTTTTGAAATCCCAAACAGCGAGGGAAACTATGTATAACAAACAAAGTAGTGATAAAGAATTTGTAATTATAGCACAGCCTTTCAA
Source organism: Cordylochernes scorpioides (assembly GCA_030710605.1). Taxonomy (NCBI): domain Eukaryota; kingdom Metazoa; phylum Arthropoda; class Arachnida; order Pseudoscorpiones; family Chernetidae; genus Cordylochernes; species Cordylochernes scorpioides. The sequence goes on from CP092872.1 coordinate 77,385,194, forward strand.
TGAAGGAAACATTACAGATGTACACCACGCTATTGCTGATAGGATCAGAGTGTTAAGAGGGGAAAATAGAAGGGTCCGAGTCAATAAAATTATAAATACAAGAAAATAAATTATTATAAAAACATCGGACGAGAAAGAATTTAATTTCCTAAAAGAGGAATTATGCAAATCAATCCAAATTACAAATCTATGCAAAACATTCATTCCGACCAAAAGAGATCCTACTATAATGGTTAAAAACGTTAGTAAAATCACCGAGGTAAATTCCTTCGAACAAACAATTTTTCAGATGAACGACGAACTAAAGGATATGAAAAGCGAAATTAAAGTGCTATTCTGCACTAAATCTAACACCTCTACCCACAACATAGTTTTACGAGTTTCTCCTAGAGTTTATCAAACCATTAAGAAATTAAACAATAAAATATACACTGACTGTGAATGTGATAGTGAATATAAATATATGCGTGATGATATTGGAATAAGATGAATAAATTATAACAGATAAAATTAATATATTTGTTGGCTTTTCTCATTTATTTGCTTGTAATTCCAAGAACGTTTTAGATAGGAATCTGAATATTTGGATTTGTAATTCCTTCCATGTCTTGAACAATTATTGAAAATATCCTTTCGCAACCTCCAGCATTTTCCGAGTGGATATAATGCAACACATAATATTAAAAAAGAAATATAGATAATGGTTCATATCCCGCCTTCCCGACACCCAGAAGTCTGAATATTAGTACACTTGCATTGTTAATTGGACTGAGCGAGTATTGTGAGTTTCATTATTCTATATGGTCTGGAAGCATATTAAAATTAAATATACAAAATTCGAAAGGAAATTTGGAAATTTGTCCGTTCTTGGCCAACCTGACAACCCAGAAGTCTGAAAATTGGTCAGCTAGCATTGTCATCAGGTTTGAACATGTGTACCAAATTTCATATTTCTAGGTGCCCTATAAGTATATTAAAATTTGATTACAAGATTTGGCGACAGACATCCAAACAGACAGACATGGAGGCAAGTTAAATAAAAGCTTTTAAAAATTAATAATTTTGTATAAAACAATTACCAGGCCAGTTCTTACATATGGTTCAGAAATATTGTACAAATTTATAAATAAGCGATGCAAAGAAAAACTAAATTCTACTCAATTTCAAATTCTTCTGTGGGTGAGCAGAGCCTACAAAACTACATCTTCCATCTGTGTCCATAGTCTCGCGAACATCCCCCTTCTCACAGATTATATTTAATCTAAAATAATTGAATATGATTTGGCTCATCTTTCGATGGAGGATCAAAATACTTTTAGACCGCATTCTCCGAATATAATTGGTTCATTTTTAAGTGCAAAAATGGATTAATTATTTCGAAAAACAAATGAAACATTCTGAAACTTTTTCCCGTTTGGAATTCCAACATTTTCCGTTCGAATTTTTATAATGCCCAGTTTACAACGAACCATGGCATTTTAAAGGGGTTTTTATGAAAAAAATGGAGCGGTTGAAGACTCTAGCTGTCATTGTGGCAACGAATTCCAGGACTCGAACAACTACTGCTGGAATGTCCACTCTTTTCTAGCGCTAGACAACAGACAATAAATAATGTTGTAGATCTATATCAATTTGTAAATAGCAGAGAGAATTATCGTAGATTTAACTTTTTTTGTAGATATATTTATGATTATTGTTCTAACCTGAAAAGATCAGGTTCCTAATATATATTATTGATCTCTTTTTTATTTTTTATTACTTTTCTTATATAAAATGTTTATAACTGTTTGTGTGTGTTGGGCTATTAGTTGAAGCTGGACTAGATGATGTAATAGTATAAGGAAGTAGTCAATTATCCCACTACATCTGCCGATTGAAGTGGATATATTGAAGCACGCGGAGGCGACGCGAACAACAGGAAAGTTATCTTTATTATAACTAAAAAGGGGGAGGGAGGATGGGGCAGCTCGGTGATTGGCTGGCCGTGACGTAGTGGTGACGTAGGTCCTCTCAGGCGGAAGTGGGCATATACAATATGTCTTCAGTGTGTTTATTATATATATATATTTTTTTGAAATGTAAATCGACGCAATTATCCCTGGCCGGGATATCGCGTTTTGTGTGTTGAAATAAATAAATAAATATTATAGTTTCGGGCTATAGCCCTCATCAGAACAAGGGCGGCTTCGATTTCATAACATCTACAAATAATGTTATGAAATCAGTCGAATTTGATTTTAAAAAAAGTTCTTTTCTGGGTTGGTAATTAAAATTCATGATTTGATGAATTTTTGAAGAGAGAGGTATATCTTTTGGTACAGGAATATCATCTTCCCGCATTTTACGTTTGATGTCCAGGACATGTCAACACTCTTGGAGTTCTTGCATAACTTTCTCTTTCTCGCAAGTTCTTTAAACTTCTTTTCTTTTCAACTTGATGAGAAGATATTTAAAATGTTGTGCCTAACACAGGCTTATTTGTGATTTTGCGGAAGAGCATTTCATGATACATTAAATCTTTATTTTGGCATATATGGAATGCTTCACGATTTTGTGTGTCATCCTTTGGCAGGGGCTATCCTAATATTATCCATTTATAATAGATAGGCAGAGAGAAGCATTGGTCCATAATTCTTTCAAAACATCAATTTACTGTATTCAATAGAAAATTCAGGGTATATACGAAAATCAGTCTGATACAAGCAAAAAATAAGTCGGTAAAGGAATGGTTGAAGCCCTCGATTCCCGACAGCCATGAACCGGGATTGAATCCCGCACTAGACACTTTGATTCAATATGTGAATAACCTTTACATATATTATTATACTAAAAACAAGATAGGCTAATCCTGACCAGGAGCACACGTGCTTTATAGAAGGCAAAGCGCCATCTGGTGGAACAGAAATCAACTAAACATTGATTTAGCCTGTTCCCTGATATTTGGCAACCCAATTTCTTGATAAATCAAGAAAAGCCATCCACGAACGCGTTTAGGGCTGTTGGCGCTCGTCAGCGTGGAGTAGGCTATACCACTGCGACCTAAAATATTTTTGGTTCCAGTAGCTACCTGAAAAACCAAGAAATGGGTATTTAGACCAAACTTTCGTAAATACGCTTAACATGTGAAAAAAATAATAGAAAAAATAACAACAAACAGGAACAGGCTAAATTAATGTATAGTTGATTTCTGTTCCACTAGATGGCGCTCTACCTTCTGTAAAGCACATGTGCTTCTGGTCAGGATATGCCTACTTTGTTTTTAATATCAAAACGTGATATTTTTATTTTTTCCTATTGTTTTTTATATTATTATTATATGTGTGTGTGAAGGTTATTTACATATTAAAATAAAGTGTCCAATGAGGTATCGATCCCGGTTATTATTCATTGTTGTAAATAACATAAGATAGGTTGTTCTTTTTGAGCGGCACCTAGTAAAGTGATTTTGGAACCAGTCTGATACAATAGTAGAGAGGTATGGAGATTGAAATGGCTAAATCACTGAGAGGGTTCAGAACTGAGATGTTGTTTGTGTTGTTGTGTATGAACCATATCCTCACTCTTTCCATTCATTACAGTATAAAGGCTGTAGAAATATAAAGGTAGTTGTTGAGGGTTCAGGCGAGAATTCTCACGTCACTTCGCGCCTGGCGGCGGGAACCGGCCGAGACTGGAACCAGGCAGTTTGGTTTTGGTTTTGGCTGCGAGCGGAAGTAACTCCGCGTCTGGCTGTGTGTGGTGTTCTCCTTATGTTCCGGCACTGGTTATAAATAAAACCGGTACCAAGGGAGCTCCGACGACTCAGAGTGGATTATTGACAAAACAACGGGCACAACACAACAGTAGTGTTTGCATTATTTCTAATTTTCTATAAGATCATAGTGTGGATTGGAAAATTATCTTATCAGGAAGCAAAATGTTTTTTTTTTTACTAAATGCAGATAAGTTTTGACTGTGTGTGTGAGCGTAGGAAGAGAATTACTCAGTAATGTAGAATTTATCACAAAAATGGTGAAAACTATCGTAATTTTATCACTTGTTTTGTTAATAATACACACACAAAAGTCCTTCTTAAGACATGTAGTCTTGTACTCAGTTTCCACATACACAGAGTTACAAAGAAAAAGAGTAAGAAAGTAATCATTTCGATTTTCTATATTTGATGAGAGCGATCGGTTCAAAATCACTTTATTAGGTACCGCTCAACAAGAGCAATTTAGTTCATGATAATTTAAACAGTGAATAATATATGAAGGCTTTTCACATATTAAACAAAATTTTAACGCGGGGTTCAATCCCGGTTCATGACTGTCAGGAATCGAGGGTGTTACCCACACGCCCACCGACTTTATGTGTTATTGAGGGCGATATAAAGATGCTAATGTAAATTTAATTAATTAATTTCTTCCACGGATGTGTATGCTAGGTCAAAGGAAAACAGGAATATAAAAATAAAAGAATAAAATCACGGATATTTACTATGATAATTTCATACATAACATAGGGGGTCGGTGGAAGGATGGTTTAAACCGTTGGTTTTCGACCGCTATGACCCGGGGTCGAATCCCGCATTAAGCAATTTTTTTTCTAATAAAACAATTTTCCAATGGCCTCTGATTCTTGCTTACGTCCAACCCTACCAGCAAGTGCAAGTAACCAAACGGAGCATTGGTGCATTTGTAAATGCAAAGTCGAACTGCTTTTCACATGAGTAGACATGTGGTACACTTACAGTAAAAGCAGTCGCCTACTTCCCACCATGATTATCACCTCCTGTACAACATGTACTAAGGATAATCAAAATATATATATACATTAAGACATACTATATTAAGACCTTTAGTCTTATGAAAAAATCTTTTAACCGAAGAAACGGGTGCTTTAAAAATTTGAAGCAGGACTCACATACATAATTTGCATTTAAAGAAAGCGAAATAAAAAAACACAAGGTAATAAGACCAAATCCAAATAAATAAATAGTGTGTGACGTTTCGGTAACAGCGTTGTCACCATATTCAGACAAAAGTACTGGGTGTGATAATAGTGTATGACAAAAGTCACTCACTATTTATTTGGATTTGGTCTTGTTACCTTGTGTTTATAATCTACTAGAAGAATGACCCGGTTTCGCCCGAGAAATCCCCCGAGTGAAGTATCCTTCATACTGAAAGTACATCAATAATAAATAGTAGAAGTGCCATAGAATAGCAATACAGAAGAAACACATAAACTACAGGAAAAAAGTGTGTAATGGTAAAAATTGTATTATATTAGTGTTTAGGTATTTGATTTAATTATTTTTTTCAATCCATTCAGTTGTTTCAAAATTAATATAGTTTAAATAGACGGCAGCTTTTCCACCAAACCCCCATTAACCTTTGAAATTGCCTGAATTGAGTGACTGACTGTAAAGAATCCTGACTGCGATGCCCATCTTCTGAGTAAGAATAATAAAAAAATAGGTTCAAAAAAAAATTAATCCAAAATACTGGCAGGTAAATATTTTCCTGTAAAAAAATAAAAGAGCATATGGAAATATTAGGCAAACATATGTGTTCGCTAATGATTGCGACTGTATTTTAAACGATTTTTAAAACAGATTTAAACAAATAAAGGCCAGAACAAAAATTAAAAAAATATATGAAATCCATTATTTACATACATTCACAAAAGCAAACGATGACAGAATTGATGACTCTGATACTTGTATAATTTAATAATCCAAATTATGCTTTATCGCGAAATAAAAAAAAAATAAAAGCAAAAGAAAAGATAGACAGTGAGAGAGGAGAAATAACAATAAAAATCCTAAACACAAGGTAATAAGAATAAATCCAAATAAATAAATAGTGAGTGCCGTTTCGGTAACAGCTTATTCAGACAAAAGTACTGAATCGTCACATTATTTATATATTTGGATTTGGTCTTATCACCTTGTGTTTATAATCTAAGTTGGGTCTTATCAATAAAAATCTTATAGAATAATCCCTTGTATGAATATGGAGTAAAATTAATCAGGCCTCATTTGATCATGCCCCAATGGAAATTCTATTAGGTCTTGTTGTTTTATCTTTGTTTTTCTGTTCGGTATATATCGAATAAAAAATATATCTTTATACCAGTTTTATTTTGTTGATAATAAAAATATCTGCTATTGCTTTCCTAGATGATACAATATTGAAAATAACTAGTTCTCTCCACGGTGACAAATCCAAATCAAGAAAAGCCAAGCACCATTTTCTTCATGTAATTACGTAAACTCGATACAATTTTACTTTTGTATTCATATAGATTGGCGTTCTTATACTCTTTTGGTCTTAAATACCCAATTCTAGATTTTTCAAGAAGCCTCTAAGGACATTTTTTGTCATTGTACGGCCTACATTACACTGACAAAGGCCTACAGCCTGAAATATCGTATGGGATTGGTTTGTCTTGATTTTTATCAAGAAAATGTATTTGGTCAATAATCAGTAAAATTTAAAATCAATCGTATTGGTTTATATTTATATATAATGATGTCTTAAGTCATAAGCAACTCTCTGATGCAATCAGAAGTTTTTTTCTTAAAGGTAATCAAGTCTGTACAATGGTCATTTTCTTATAATTACACTCATGGACAAAACTTAAGTAAGTTTCGTATTGTTTTTCGCCGGTTGTATCTTTTTGAAGAAGACAAAGGAAATTTTGTTCACACTTGATTATCTCGTTTTTTCAATAAAGGTCAATGTAATATCTTTCAGAGTTATTGTCTGAATCCCAATATACATGCTAAAAGGTATACCTTTCTTAAGTTTGGTCCATGAGGGTAAAGGATGTGGAGCAAAATCAGATTATGGTATATTCTGATTAGTTTTGTGGTGGTGGTGCCTTGTCCATGAGCAGATCAGATCAGTCCGTGCACCCTGATCATAATACCGGCCAATTGAGGTCCCTTATTCGTGGTTAGCTTTGAAATAAAGAGGATATGACAAATATATTAAGATAAATTCCAATGCACTTATATAGACAGATAGAGTACTTACCGTATTTTGAAGGCGTGAAGATACAAAATGAGATTCCTTTTGAATACTATAATTCTTCTTTCAATGCAAATTCTCCATTAGAAATTTCGAATCGTAAATATATTATCATTAATTTTTCCATAGCCAATAACACATTGCTGGATGTAGTAATCCACCAAGAATTTCCATTCTTCTCTATACATTGCTCTTTTTTTTCTGCAATTTTTTTCTTCTCATTGAGAAAGATTATTTATAAATTAACTCTTTTTTTCATGAATTAAGTCATATAAGCAATTTTTTAGAATTTTTATTGTCTGATCGCTTAAACCAATCATGTTAATAGCGATATTTCATACTTTTTTTGGTAGATTTGGAACTATCGTCTGTATTTCTGGAATCAGACGATTTGTTTCAACGAATTCTAACTTGAACAGACGAAACGAGAAGAACAGCTGTTGCTTCATCCATATTCTTCTTCAGTTTTTAACGGATCTTTTTTTTTTGTTTCAATTTAAAATATTATTTTTCACAACTGATGCCAAAAAAAATATACATAGAAAATGAATTTGATATTTAAAGAAATTATAATAAATGAATTGAAATTAAAATACTTTTTTTTTCATTACTTGAATAATTGTTTTTCTGTGAATTAATTTTGAACAAAGAATATCGTCTTTGAAATCTATAATTTCTATAATAAACATATAGGAATTATTAAGGAGGTTAAAAACATAATACATGTTAATTAACACATGAAAAAAACAATAGAAAAAATAAAAGATAAGTGGGTCAGGTGTTGATATTAAAAATAAAGAAGGCATCTCCTGACCACGAGCACATGTGATTTATCAAGAAATTGGGTTGGCCAAATATCACGGAGCAAGCTAAATAAACGTTTTGTTTCTTTTTGCTCCACTAGATAGCGCTCTGCCATCTAAAAAGCACATGTGTTCGTGGTCAGGAGATACCTTCTTTATTTTTAATGTGTATTAACATGAATTGGAAAAAAATCATAATCGAATCATTCTTCTAATATTGTGAAATATAAATCACAAAAATATATATTTGTTGGAATTTTAATAGGAAACTTTTTTTGTTATATTCAATTTTTCATTTTTAAGGAGCATACCTCTTTGTGTTTCTATAATTCTAGTTTCCTTTGATATATCAATAATTGTATTGAATAAAAGTAATAATAAATATAATGACCAATTTTATCAATCTTCTATATATATAAAAATGAATGTATGTCTGTTTGTCCTTTATGCCTGACCAAACCACTCATTGGATCGCCATGAAACTTTGGGAAGTTATTTAGTATAGTACTGGGAAGGTTTCTAGCAAATAAAATTTTTGAAATAACTTTTCGCCTAGATATAATCAAGATTAATATTCTAATTTATCTGTTATAATTCAACAATCTGCTCTAAATATTATCATGATGATACGATGATTTTGTAATGTAGAAAATTAGGAAAGACAAATTCAGGATGACACGGCAATTTATTTGAGACAAGAATAATGATACAATTCCAAGGCAAGATACTATTCCTTTAACTTCCAATTACGGAGGGAACCAATTAATAATGATTTTATTCAACTTATCGAGTATTTTTCAAGGGACCGGGAAAAAATGTTCACTTTATCGAGAGATTCGTTAGACAAACCTTTACTCGGGTAAAATCCGGGCGAAGCCGGGAATATCCATTTCGTAGCTACACCGTCTCTCCAAGAGGCAGTCTCTTATTAAAGGTCTATTAGAGATTCTTTAATAGCAATTAGAATCTTCAATGAGAGACCACCAACAGGAGAAACAAGTTGATTCATGTTTTTAGGTGGTCTTTCTTAAGAGACTCTATTTACATATCTATATATATATAAATGAATGTATGTCTGTTTGTTTGTCCTTTATGCCTGACCAAACCACTCATTGGATCGCCATGAAACTTTGGGAAGTTATTTAGTATAGTACTGGGAAGGTTTCTAGCAAATAAAATTTTTGAAATAACTTTTCGCCTAGAAATAATCAAGATAATTATTCTAATTTATCTGTTATAATTCAACAATCTGCTCTAAATATTATCATGATGATACGATGATTTTGTAATGTAGAAAATTAGGAAAGACAAAATTCAGGATGACACGGCAATTTATTTGAGACAAGAATAATGATACAATTCAAAGGCAAGATACTATTCCTTTAACTTCCAATTACCGAGGGAACCAATTAATATTGATTTTATTCTACTTATCGAGTATTTTTTCAAGGGACCGGGAAAAAATGTTCACTTTATCGAGAGATTCGTTAAACAAACCTTTACTCGGGTAAAACCCGGGCGTAGCCGGGTACTTCCATACAAGAATAATGATACAATTCCAAGGCAAGATACTATTCCTTTAACTTCCAATTACCGAGGGAACCAATTAATATTGATTTTATTCAACTTATCGAGTATTTTTCAAGGGACCGGGAAAAAATGTTCACTTTATCGAGATATTCGTTAAACAAACCTTTACTCGGGTAAAACCCGGGCGAAGCCGGGTACATCCATACAAGAATAATGATACAATTCCAAGGCAAGATACTATTTCTTTAACTTCCAATTACCGAGGGAACCAATTAATATTGATTTTATTCAACTTATCGAGTATTTTTCAAGGGACCGGGAAAAAAATGTTCACTTTATCGAGAGATTCGTTAGACAAACTTTTACTCGGGTAAAACCCGGGCGAAGCCGGGCGGGTCCGCTAGTATATATATATACATTTATTTATATATATATATTAATACATATTTTCATTATAAAATTTGAATTTAGAACTTTTTCGTTTATATATTTTTATTAGTTCCAATATGTATATAATTATGGATATTTGCTTCTTCATTTTCCAAAGGAATGATTTCGTAAGATTTGATTTCTTTCAATGAAAAATGCTCTCTCTCGTTTAATGATATTCATTAAATTGAATATATATATAAGGATATTTTAATAATTTTACTCTTTAATTTGATATCAATTCAAAATTCAAATTTTCATTCTTCCTCTTTGATATAGAGATAGCCATTAATAATTAGTAGATCATCACTTCTTCTATTAGATTGAAATGTCTTCTTCGCAATATGATATTCATAGACATCATTTTCATTCTTCCTCTTTGATATAGAGAAAGCCATTAATAATTAGTAGATCATCACTTCTTCTATTAGATTGAAATGTCTTCTTCGCAATATGATATTCATAGACATCATTTTCATTCTTCCTCTTTGATATAGAGAAAGCCATTAATAATTAGTAGATCATCACTTCTTCTATTAGATTGAAATGTCTTCTTCGCAATATGATATTCATAGACATCATTTTCATTCTTCCTCTTTGATATAGAGAAAGCCATTAATAATTAGTAGATCATCACTTCTTCTATTAGATTGAAATGTCTTCTTCGCAAGATGATATTCATAGACATCATTTTCATTCTTCCTCTTTGATATAGAGAAAGCCATTAATAATTAGTAGATCATCACTTCTTCTTTTAGATTGAAATGTCTTTTTCCCAATACGATATTCATAGACATCATTTTGATATTCCAAATATATATTCGTGAATCGATATATTTCTGTAATATCTTGATTAGAGAAATTGTTTTCAAGGTGTATATTTTAAATCCCTATAGAAAGGCGATGGCATAAAATAAATTTTGATATTCATTTAGTTCATGGTAAACGGATTGCGGATTTCGACAATTTAGAAAGAGGGGATCATATATCGCCGCAACTCTTTTTTATTAACGCGATTAAAGGAAGCTTTTGGGCAAGCCCTTCTTCAGCTAACTATAGTGTACAAACAAGACAAACGAGAGAGAGATTATATATCGTTTTTAAAAAGGAATCTATGTAAATATAGTACAAAAATATCTTAAAGAAATTTACATAATTGAATAAATATAAAGAATCAACTATAAACAGTTCAAAGGATTTAGTGGATAGAAAAATGGAATGGCTATTGTTTTATATGGCTTTTGAAGATTTTTAAGATAGAAAGGGAACGTACTTCATTTAGTTATTAGTAAGATATTCAAAGAGTCGTCATTGACTTGATTCATCTAAGCTTATTTTGTTTCTCTAACAATGAGGAGGAATTGGAGGAATCCAATTGATTGTCTTCTTCTTTCTTATCTCCACTCAATCATATTAGGATATCAAGTTGTGACCCTTGATGGTGTCTGTTTGACAACCATCATGACTGGGTGAAGTAGAATGGGTTTGCCTTTGTCAATTGATGTATGATCTCAATCAGTGAAATTTTGAGATTTCCTGTAAATGGAACTTTTGTTTATAGGTTTTTAACTTTTAATTATACAATTTTAATTTATATTTAGACATTTTTCATTTTAATTTAGACACTTTCAGTTTTATTTAGACATTTTTAATTTTAATTTAGACATTTTCAATTTTATTTAGACATTTTTCATTTTAATTTATACACATGTACTTTTCTATAAAAAGCCCATGTGTCTAAATTAAAATGAAAAATGTCTAAATTTAAATTAAAATTGTTTAATTAAAAGTTAAAAACCTATATATTACTTCTTTCAGATACATTGATTTCTACGTTATAGTGGTAAAATAATGGTAACCCGAGATCATGGAGCGTATCCATAGATCTCCAATTACCCACACTTTCCTGCTCTTTAAGAATTTGTTTGTCTTAGTAAAGTTCATACTGAGAACTACAATCATGGACAAAGTTTAAGGAAGTAGAAAGTCGTTGATGTCTCTAATCGTCTATTTCTTTAAAGGAGACAGAGAAAATGTTGTTCACACTTTGTTATCTCGTGCATCTTCAATAAAGGTCACTGTAATATCTTTCAGAGTTATTGTCTGAATCTTGATATACGTGATAAAAGGTACAACCTCCTAAGTTTTGCCCATCAGTGTAAAAGGGAGCCATTTGTAGAGTATTAAGAAATGATAACGCTCGAATTTTTAATCTCTCGTGCAGTGGTTACACCAGGATTACAAAGTTTAAAACAGGTAGCTTGAAAACCTTGACATTTTACGGAATAAAAATATTTCACAATCTCTGCATTAAATGCTTCACCTAGACAGTCTCACCAAAACACATCCTATAATGTAGCGAAGCAAATAGAAAGGGGATCTTCCTAACCCTAAAGATGACTTGAGAAAGCTAAATGTACACAACCGCCAAGAACTGATGTGAAGACTGAAACAAACACCAAATACCAGGTGTCTTTAGATTGGATTATGTCTTAGTAAGTTCAACAAAGCAGTGATGTTGAAAGATAGCTGTCCAATGAGTGTATTCATCTGGAATTTCTGTAGTTGGAATTCTCTCCTCAATATTGAAAATACTAAACCTTATTTTGAAGAGATCACTATACTGATTTTGACTTATCAAACTTAAATTGAATAAGCTCTTTTCCTCGATTCTTATATAGAGACTAGCGGATGTACCCGGCTTCTCCCGAGTTTAACTTGAGTGAGTTTACCTAACGAATATTTGATAAAAATATTTTAGAGCAAACATTCACTCTCGACTGAATCGATCTACTTATATAATTGCCTTATTCTGTCTGTGTGAAGTTCACGGATAGATTTTGGTCATCAACGCGCGCATCATCATTATGATCATTATCTAATGATAATTATTATTATTATTATCTACTTATATAATTGCCTTATTCTGTCTGTGTGAAGTTCACGGATAGATTTTGGTCATCAACGCGCGCATCATCATTATGATCATTATGATTATCTAATGATAATTATTTATTTATCTACTTATATAATTGCCTTATTCTGTCTGTGTGAAGTTCACGGATATATTTTGGTCAGAATGGATAAAATAAAAAAAAAGTGTCAAGGGATGGGAATCGAACCCACGACCTTCCGCTTACCGGGCAGATGCCATGACCACTAGGCTACCCTGGACATATTTTTCCGTTCATAAAGTACAATACTTAAATGAAAATATGTTTCTTATACAATCAAAAATTATAAAATAAACTTTTAAATTGGTAACATCAAGGAGATAGCCATTATAAAAAGCACTAATATTTGAATAAAAATAAATATGTATAAAGTTGTATAAAAACAAATTGGCGCCAATTTATAATTGTAACGAATAGTATTTTAATTAAAACATTTTTAAAACACACAGTTTGGAACGGGACGTTTCACAAGAGTGACATCCATGGCGCCAATTTATAATTGTAACGAATAATATTTGAATTAAAACGTTTTTAAAATATATACGCACTCGGGTAAAACCCGGGCGTTGCCCGGGCCATTCGTCTAGTTTTTTTATAAATACCTGTACATAAATATTTACATATATATAGAGAGAGAAATGCTTGAGTGAATTTTTTGCTGTTAGAATTTTTGTCCTGCCAACTAAAAATGAACTGGCTTCGCAGGTGGTCTGCTTTAAATAATTTTCCCGGTAATAATTTTGTATCTTACAATCAATCATGATACAGCAATATTGTCATCATCATTTTTTAACTAAAGAATAACTGTTTTTGGCTAGTACATGATCAAAATTTATTTTTCTTGGCTAAAAAAAAAAAAAAAAAATGTGACAATAAACCTTTCCAGATTTACCTCTATGACCTGTTTAAATTTCAATCAGATTAGGTACTAACTGAGAAAGTGTATAGCCGACAAATATACATACACTGATATAGAGATAAATAGCACATATATCTAATAAAATCAATAAATAATCCATGGCTAAGTTTCTTGTACAATGATTAGCCACAATTTGGATTATATTCTATATATATAAAAATGAATGTTTGTATGTTTGTTTGTATGTCCGGTATACAAATTCGCAGTAGTTCACTAATTCAAACCAAAATTTCCATACATAGGTAAAAAAATACGGGGAAGACGATAGGCTATTTTAAAAAATATATGAATCAATTATTAAAACTATATATTTTTAGTCAGAAAATGATGATGACGATTTTGCTGTATCATGTTTGAATAACACAAAGCAATAACGCGCCATCTATACATATAAAATAAAAGGATTTAAAAGCGCGAATGTTTCTTTTATACATAAAACGAACTTCTACTGTCCTTACTGCGATGAAAAAATATATTGGGAGGGCTTGGCTCATCAGTGGTGAACCCTCCCAGCGGTTTCGCCAATTTAATCCACCAGACCGCCCCCCAGAGCTCCAACACTGTATTGGATCATTCTGCTTTTATATGCTACACTGAAGGATGGAATCTTAGAAATGATAATAATGATACTTATAAATAATGATACTTATCCCTGGATGCTTTATTTATTTTATGAAATTATAAGTCTGTTTTTTAAATTTATTTATTACAAAACACACGCTATATCCTATATGGATATTTACGTACAAATACACTGGTCCGCAAAATTAAAGGAACAACAAAATTTTTTCATTTATATCAAATTTTATTGAACATTTATCAAGGAAATTTTATACACAAATTTATTATTCCATTATTGATTAGAATACCCGAAATCAAAGAATTCTAACACGTATTTCATGCAAATTAGCCGGTCAAGCAATGATCTTCTTGCAGTCAGTGCATAAATATCTTGGATATTGTTGTTAATATGGGGTGTGATCGCCTTTAACTGATAGACAGGCTCTACATCGGTTACCCATACTAAGAATTAGGGAGTTTATCACAGCTCCTGTGGAATCAACGCCCACTCTTGTCTTAAGGCTGTTTATAGCTCATGAGTGTTTCTAGGAGGGGGTTGGAGAAATGATATCCGCCGTCCTAGGTTGACCCATACATGCTCAATGGGATTTAGGTCTGGGGATCGAGCTGGCCAATTCATCCGAGCAATTGCATGGTTTTGGAGAAAGGTGTCGACCACACCAGCCCTATGTGAACGTGTAGCCGTATGCCGTATGTAGAAATTTAAATATAAGAATATCAGTACATCAACGAAAACAAGGACAATAGATCTTTAGTATATCATCATGTAAGAGAAACAAGTCATTCCTTCGCACTATCCGAACCAAGAACCCATTACTCCAACATCCCCAATAAACAACAGAGACTCATCATAGAATCCATAATATCAAGAAAGCACAATAGTGTCAACAGAAGAATAGATATTCCGGAAGTTTATAATATACTATTCCCTGAGCTCACCCCAAATCATCCATATACAGAAATCGTCTCAGAATAGCAGCGGTGGGAACAAAGTAGACATCTCCTAATAATGATAACTACAGCCTAACTATGTATTCCTTGCTTCCTTGGTTTTTTTTCTAGTAGTCTATATTTATTCATTTGTTTGTCCTCTTATTAGAGATATATATTTTTAAAATATTATGTCTCAATTTGTATAGTAGTTAATATGTATAAAATAATATTTTTATATCTTCATAAAAATATGTAAAATAGTATCCGATTATATTTAGCTCGAGAACAATAAAAATGTTTTCGAAAAGACACTTTTCCCTGGAGGAATGATTGATTTTACTCAATAAAATGTATTATGTTTTTAACCTCCTTAATAATTCCTATTTGTTCATTATAGAAATTTAAGAATTCAAAGACGATATTCTTTGTTCAAAATTAATTCACAGAAAAACAATTATTCAAGTAATGAAAAAAAAGTATTCTAATTTCTATTCAATTATTATAATTTCTTTAAATATCAAATTCATTTTCTATGTATATTTTTTTTGGCATCAGTTGTGAAAAATAATATTTTAAATTGAAACAAAAAAAAAGATCCGTTAAAAACTGAAGAAGAATATGGATGAAGCAACAGCTGTTCTTCTAGTTTCGTCTGTTCAAGTTAGAATTCGTTGAAACAAATCGTCTGATTCCAGAAAAACAGACGATAGTTCCAAATCTACCAAAAAAGTATGAAATATCGCTATTAACATGATTGGTTTAAGAGATCAGACCATAAAAATTCTAAAATAATTGCTTATATGACTTAATTTATGAAAAAAAGAGCTAATTTATAAATAATATTTTTAAATGAGAAGAAAAAAATTGCAGGAAAAAAGGAGCAATGTATAGAGAAGAATGGAAATTCTTGGTGGATTACTACATCCAGCAATGTGTTATTGGCTATAAAAAAATTAATGATAATATATTTACGATTCGAAATTTCTAATGAAGAATTTGCATTGAAAGAAGAATTATAGTATTCATAAGGAATCTCATTTTGTATCTTCACGCCTTCAAAATACGGCAAGTACTCTATCTGTCTATATAAGTGCATTGGAATTTATCTTAATATATTTGTCATATCCTCTTTATTTCAAAGCTAACCACGAATAAGGAACCTCAGTTGGCCGGTATTATGATCAGGGTGCACGGATTGATCTGATCTGCTCCATGGACAAGGCACCACCACCACAAAACTAATCAGAATATACCATAATCTGATTTTGCTCTACATCATAAACCCTCATAAACAAAACTTAAGAAAGTTATACCTTTTAGCATGTATATTGGGATTCAGACAATAACTCTGAAAGATATTACAGTGACCTTTATTGAAAAAACGAGATAATCAAGTGTGAACAAAATTTCCTCTGTCTTCTTCAAAAAGATACAACCGGCGACATATCAAAACGAAATTCCCTTAAGTTTTTTTTTGTCCATGAGTGTAATTATAAGAAAATGACCATTGTACAGACTTGATAACCTTTAAGAAAAAACTTCTGATTGCATCAGAAAGTTGCTTATGGCTTAAGACATCATCTATATATATAAAAATGAATGTATGTGTGTCTGTTTGTCCTTTATGCCTGACCAAACCACTCATTGGAACGCCATGAAACTTTGGGAAGTTATTTAGTATAGTACTGGGAAGGTTTCTAGCAAATAAAATTTTTGAAATAACTTTTCGCTTTAAAATAATCAAGATAAATATTCTAATTTATCTGTTATAATTCAACAATCTGCTCTAAATATTATCATGATGATACGATGATTTTGTAATGTAGAAAATTAGGAAAGACAAAATTCAGGATGACACGGCAATTTATTTGAGACAAGAATAATGATACAATTCCAAGGCAAGATACTATTCCTTTAACTTCCAATTACCGAGGGAACCAATTAATATTGATTTTATTCAACTTATCGAGTATTTTTCAAGGGACCGGGAAATAATGTTCACTTTATTGAGAGATTCGTTAGACAAACCTTTACTCGGGTAAAACCCGGGCGAAGCCGGGTACGTCCATACAAGAATAATGATACAATTCCAAGGCAAGATACTATTCCTTTAACTTCCAATTACCGAGGGTACCAATTAATATTGATTTTATTCAACTTATCGAGTATTTTTCAAGGGACCGGGAAAAAATGTTCACTTTATCGAGAGATTCGTTAGACAAACCTTTACTCGGGTAAAACCCGGGCGAAGCCGGGTACGTCCGCTAGTTATATATAAATATAAACCAATATGATTGATTTTAAATTTTACTGATTATTGACCAAATACAATTTCTTGATAAAATCAAGACAAGCCAATCTCATACGATATTTCAGGCTGTAGGCCTTTGTCAGTGTAATGTAGGCTGTACAATGACAAAAAATGTCCTTAGAGGCTTCCTGAAAAATCTAGAATTCGGTATTTAAGACCAAAAGAGTATAAGAACGCCAATCTATATGAATACAAAAAGTAAAATTGTATTGAGTTTACGTAATTACATGAATAAATAGAGGTTTGGCTTTTCTTGATTTGTCACCGTGGAGAGAACCAGTTCTTTTTAATATTATATCATCTAGGAAAGCAATATCAGATATTTTTATTATCAACAGAATAAAACTGGTATAAAGATATATTTTATTCGATATATACCGAACAGAAAAACAAAGATAAAACAACAAGACCTAATAGAATTTTCATTGGGGCATGATCAAATGAGGCCTGATTAATTTTACTCCATATTCAAACAAGGGATTATTTTATAAAATTTTTATTGATAAGACACAATTTATATATAAAGTTATCAGCGTCAATTCTTAATCAATTCTGTCACCGTTTGCTTTTGTGAATGGAATAAATACCCAAATATGGCCATTTCTCATAACCATCGGTGGTTCAGTGGTAGAATGCTCGCCTGCCACGCGGGCGGCCCGGGTTCGATTCCCGGCCAATGCATTTTTTTTTTTTTTACAATTTTTAAAACTCATTTATATATTATACAAGAATGACATCCACGGCGCCAATTTATAATTGTAACGAATATTATTTGAATAAAAGCATTTAATCGGGTAAAATCCGGGCGTTGCCCGGGTCATTCGGCTAGTTTAGATTATAAACACAAGGTGATAAGACCAAATCCAAATATATAAATAGTGTGACGATTCAGCACTTTTGTCTGAATAAGCTGTTATCGAAACGACACTCACTATTTATTTATTTGGATTTAGTCTTATTACCTTGTGTTTAGGATTTTTATTGTTATTTCTCCTCTCTCACTGTCTATCTTTTCTTTTGTTTTTATTCTTTTTTTTTTTTAATTTCGCGATAAAGCACAAATCGGATTATAGATTATAAACACAAGGTAACAAGACCAAATCCAAATAATTAGTGTGTGACAAAAGTCACATACTATTTATTTGTATTTGGTTTTGTTACCTTGTTTTTTTTATTTCGCTTTCTTTAAATGCAAATTCTGTATGTGAGTCCTGCTTCCAATTTTTCAAGCTCCCGTTTCTTCGGTTAAAAGATTTTTGCTTAAGACTAAAGGTCTTAATATTGTATGTCTTAATGTATATATATTTTTTTATTATCCTTAGTACATGTGGTACAGGGAATGATAATCATGGTGGGAAGTAGGCGACTGCTTTTACTGTAAGTGCACCACATGTCTACTCATGTGAAAAGCAGTTCGACTTTGCAATTACAAATGTGCCAAAGCCCCGTTTAGTTACTTGCACTCGCTGGCGAGGTTTGAACTTTTGCAAGAATTGGGGGTTATTGGAGCATTTTTTTTTTTTAATTAGAAAAAAGTGCCTAATGCAGGATTCGATCCCGGGTCATAGCGGACGAAATTCGTCGGTTGTCGCTTCGAGATTGAGAATAGCCGTTTATTTCCGGGCGTTTTTTTTTTTTTTTTTTATCAAAAGTCAAATCTTTGGGAACGAGAACGGCGTTGAGTCTTCTCACTCCCAAAATGTCCTTCATTATCGATTGAGTCGACCCGAATGATATCCCTGCTTCTTCGGCGACCTCCCTGAAACTTATTCGTCGGTCTTCACGCACCAGTTCCAACAGCTTGTCCACTTTTTCAGGCGTGGCTGATGTGGACGGTCTCCCGGAACGCTCGTTGTCGGCGTTCTCTTCCCGACCCTCCTTGAAGCGCTTGTACCACTCGAAAACTCGTCTTCGGCTCATGACGGCATCCCCGTAAGCTGTTTGCAACATCCAAAAAATTTAGGCACCTTTGAATCCGTTTTTCACACAGAACTTGATGCAAATTCGTTGATCCTCCATTTCGGTGACTAAAGAAATCGAAGCACAGGCAAAATGGCTTCACTTCGAACAGCCGCTGCTCGCGCTGTTGTGGCGCGTGATTTTTGAAAATTGGCAGGTCTCCAAGCCAAGGGCGACGCTTGCCACAAACCGGGAGAAAATGTATTGAGTTTTTAGGATTTTATGAGCAAAGTGTCGAAATTTTTTATCAGAGTAGTATCAGAATTTTCGAAAACTGGTTTTGTGTCCCATTCTTTATTACAACCATACATCAGGTATTGGGGTTTCAATCAAAATGCATTGATTTAACGCATTTTTTAGAGTTAAATACTTCTTTTTGTGCATACACATATATAATAACAATTATGGATGAATAATTCTGTTTAGATCAGTAGATTCTCCCTCTAACAGATCACTAGAAGCGTTAATCATCCTGATTTATTTTATAGGTGATCTTTTCTATTGACAGTTAGGTTGTTAGGTTTAAGTCTTCTTTAAATTCCCAAAAGTGGTTTTGCAAATTATTTAACAAAAACAAAAGCAGTTTTAAGTTTTACAGTTATATTGGAAGAATGTTGTTTATTTGTTAAGCGAACTGATCTCCTGAGCCTTCTCATTGGACGAATGTGTCCATTGTGTATATAAAGAGGGTTCAAAGGGAATGCGGGAACTATATTAGGAGTGATTGTGTGGAGACGCTTAAAGCTTTCTCTGTATGCTTGGTCCGTGTCTGGTGATCTCCGAATACCTGTGTAACCCCGGTTCGCTCCTTATCAACGCTGCAATAAAAGCTAAGTACTGATTTTGTGTTATAACCAATCGTGTTTTTTTTATTAATTTCGTCTTCCTTTTTATTTATGTTGTACTTTTGAGAGTACGCGCTTCTGTGTGTTAAGTTACTTTTACTTTAGGCTCCAGTAATTTTTATTTTTGTGTGAAACTCGTAAAATCGTTTACTCGTTAACATTTTTCAGTTGCTCATGTGTGTATCATGTGGTGTATCATTAGATAGGTCAGCCAAGGAAGGATTTTAAATTGTATTTTCCGAAAGAAACATGTGCGTCAAATCTATTCGACAGTGAAGACTAAGGGTCCTTTGCAGTGCAGCCAATCAGCTCCACAGAGCAACCAGGATCTTGAGAAGGTCGGCCAAAGAAGACAGGGAGATCCCAAGCCAGATTCCAATGTAACCACCGATAAAGCTAAACACCTCAATTGGCTGGAAACACACAAATTATTCTTAGAATCTTCTACAATAGAACCTCCAGGTAAAGGACACCTAATTGCAGATCTAAAGTAATGATAGTTTTGTCTTTATTTCCAATTGTTGATTAGTCATTCTGACTTCATCAATAAATACTTTTACATCTCAAGATATACAGAGATTTGTTCTCTTCGCTATCATTACTCTTTACTGTCGTTTGAAGCTGAAGAGTTGACATCTCACTGCAAACCCTTTATTCACAATAATTTCTACTCGCCTAACTTTCCCTATAAACCACCCGTGTATGTATGGAGGGTATGTACACTCATGGACAAAACTTAAGGAAGTTTCACCTTTTATCATGTATATCGGGATTGAGAGAATAACTCTGAAAGATATTACAGTGATCTTTATTGAAGACACACGAGATAACCAAGTGTGTTTACACTCATGGACAAAACTTAAGGAAGATGTACCTTTTAGCATGTATATCGGGATTCAGACAATAACTCGAAAGATATTCGATACACAGTGACATTTATTGAAGACACACGTGATAACTAAGTGTGAAAAAATTGCCTCAGTCTTCTTTTTCTTAAAAAATAAATAAATAGATGACCGGTGATATTCAAAGTTTTTCCACTTCCTTAAGTTTTATTCATGAGTGTATCATGCTAAAATACACTGCGTGTAGAAAGTTTGTTCTTGTGTCAAAAGACACGTGTAATAACAGAGAATGCCAGGTCATCGTAAACGGAGGCAGTTCAGCAGACAGACGGTTTTATGAGGGGCATGGTGATCGGACTGAAAAGGGCAGGTTGGTCCATACGTCAAATCGCAGCGGATACACACCTTGGTGCGTCCACGGTGCACCGACTGTGGAGAAGATGGCTGGAACAAGGAAATGTGGCAATTTATAGGAATGTCGGTGCAACCAGAGTGACGTCAGCACGTGTGGATCGGCGTATCCTTCGACAATCAGTGGCGGCCCCACAAGCCACTTGTACCGCCATCCTGCAACATGTGCAAGACACCCTAGATCATTCCATCTCGACCAGAACCATTTCCCGTCGATTGGTTGCTAATGGCTTGCACTCATGCCGTCCGCTAAGAAGACTGCCATTGACCCCACCGAATAGGCGCCAACGTTTGGAATGGTGCCGGGCTAGATCGACGTGGATGACGGAATGGCACAGGGTCGTGTTCTCAGATGAGTCGCGTTTCTGCTTGTCCAGTGATAGTCGCAGTGTACGCGTGTGGCGTCGACGTGAAGAAAGGTCCAATCCGGCATCAATTGTGGAACGCCCCACCGTGCGACAACGTGGAATCATGGTTTGGGGCGCAATCGCGTATGATTCCAGGTCACCTTTACTTCGTATTCAGGGCACTATGACGGCCCAACGATACGTTGATGATGTGCTGCGACCGGTGACACTCCCCTACCTTCAGGGGGTACCCAATGCCCTTTTTCAGCAGGATAACGCCCGACCGCACACTGCTCGCATTAGCCAACAAGCTCTGCAAGATGTACAGATGCTTCCCTGGCCACCGTACTCTCCTGATCTCTCACCAATCGAGCACGTCTGGGACATAATTGGACGCCGTTTGCATGCCTTGCCACAGCCGCGTTCAGAAGACGAACTGTGGCAAATGGTTGAGAGGGAATGGAGAGCCATCCCTCAGGACGCCATCCGTACTCTGATTGACTCTCTACCTAGACGTGTTGCTGCGTGCATCGCCGTCCGCGGTGGTCCTACTTGCTACTAAGCCGACGCCGTTCTCGCTCTGTATTATGACTATCATTTTGAAATAAAGATCACTTATTGCTCGACCCTGTCTCTCTCTGTCTGCCGAGTTTCATCACTTTCTGGCCACTATTTCTTGGTGTTCCATTTTCAATGTCACGCAGTGTAAATATTTAAATAGTATAGAGGCGACACTTAAGATCCTTAAAGTTAACTATCATTCGAAATTTCACTACATCAGCTATATCTTTTATTCATAAGAATTTTTATACGCATATGACCTTCCTCATAACCCACCCGTCTATGTATTTTGCTTATAACCCTAGTACACGTGGTACAGGTCATGATAAGCATGGTGGGTAGAAGTAAGCGATTGCTTTTACTGTAAATGCACCACATGTCTACGCATGTGTAAAACAGTTCGACTTTGCACTTACAAATGTGCCAGAGCCCCGTTTTGGTTACTTGCACTCGCTGGTGAGGTTGAACTTTTGCAAGAATCGAGGGCAATTGGAGCATTTTTTTAAATCAGAAAAAAGTGTCCAATGCCGGAATCGAACCCGGGTCGTAGCGGTCGAAAACCAACGGTTTAGACCATCCTTCCACCGACCCCATACCCGTCTATGTAGATAAGGAATGTAGCATGCTAGGCAATCTTTTTAGACAATAAAATAATTTTATTGACATCTTGTCAATACATGCAAAGGTGCACAGTCTGCACTATATGCACTGTAGCTTGCTAGAATAAATACTTGAAAGAGTAGAAGCACATTTATGTGGCATGGAAAGTATATAATTTTGTAGATATTGTAGATACTGTACCTCGTATTTGGGATGGTAGATATAGTTGATGACCTCATCATACTTATTGATAATCCCAACCAGAAGGTAATTTTCGCTGGAACACAAGGCGATGTCACAGGACAACATTCGAATATAACACATGTTTATCGTAATACTCTATTGATAAAATACAATTTGGATTATAGAGTATAAACACAAGGTAATAAGACCAAAACCAAATAGTGTGTGACATTTCGGTAACTGCGTTCAGACAAAAGTGCTGAATGAGAAAAAATATCACAGTATTGTTTGGAATTTTTCTGTGATTTCTTCTCATTCAGAACTTTTGTCTGAAGATGGTAATAACGCTGTTACTGAAGCGTCATACACTATTTTTTAATTTGGTTTTATTCTTATTACCTCTTGTGTTTGTACTCTTATTTATTATTCATGGTAAAATTGTGGAAGGTTATTAAAAACTATAAAGATGATAAGGTACAATTTTTATTATATTATTTTCTTATATAATGAGTTTTTAGAACTGTTTCTCTGTTTGAAAATGTAAATCGACGCAATTATCCCTAGAGGGGATATCGCGTTTTATGTGTTGAAATAAATAAATAAGGTACAATTTGGATTATAGATTAGAAACACAAGGTAATAAGACAGAAACCAAAATAAGTAAATAGTGTGTGACGGTTCGGTAACAGCGTTGTTTTTTCAATCTTTCAGTACTTTTTGTCTGATATTGGTAACAACGCTGTTACCGAAGCGTCATACACTGTTTATATATTTGGTCTTTCTCTTCCAAACTAACTATATCAGGTACTGTTAAAAAATAGCAATATTAGCGTATGTTATTTACAATAAAAAATATGAACAGGTTCTTCATAGAAAAAAAGTGTACAATACGGGATCCCCGATAATGGCTGTCGGGAATCGAGGGATTTAACCACTCGTCCACCGACTTTTATTTGGTCTTATTCACCCTTTTTTTCAAAATGCAAAGATTTCTCACACGGATTTTCCTTTAAAAAAAGGAAACTCATTGTGAGAAATCTCTTTATAGTTATTATCACAGGTTAATTATATAGAGGGCAGAATATAAAAAAGATTAACACAAAGCAATAACGCGCCATCTATATATATAAAATGAAAGGATTTAAAAGCACGAATGTTTATTTTATACATAATACAAACTTATACTGCCCTTACTGCGATGAAAAAAATATATTGGAAGGGCTTAGCTCATCAGTGGTGAACCCACCCAGCGGTTTCGCCAATTTAATATACCAGACCGCTTTTCATAGCTCTAATACTGTATTGGACGATTCTGCTTATATACGCAGCACTGAATGGTAGAATCTCAGAAATGGTTTTCAAGAAAACTAGGGACATAAGCTTATTTTTTCATCGCAGTAAAGGCAGTAGAAGTTTGTATTGTGTATAAAAGAAACATTCGTGCTTTTGAATCCTTTCATTTTATATATATATATATATATATATAATATTATTCAAATCATTATTGAGCCAATAAGTAAACTCATGGACAAAACTTTAAGAAAGATGAAATTCTTTAAATGTCGCAAGTTATCTATTATCTTTTTTTTTAAGGAAACAGAGGCAATTTTTGATAAAGATTCCTTTCTGCTTTTATACACTTTGACCAAATCAATAAGAATTCTAGGGTTTGGTTTCTTTTTACAATTTTTTATATCTCGAGTTTTCGGACTAACAATGTCCTTCAACAGGGAGATTTAGAAGTTTTAATTCTTTGTCCGATGTTAACCTGAGAGCTCGAGAAATGAAACTTTGTAAAAAGAAACCTTGCCCTAGATTCCATGTTGATTTTGTCAAAGAGGCAATTTTGTTCATACTTGGTTATCTCGTATATCTTCAATAAAGGTCACTATAATACAAGGAGCTGCATCAGAAGTTGCATTGAATAACGAAATTCTATTTCAAATATAAGATCATGGGTTTGATCTTGGAAAGTTCTCTCTCTCTCTCTCTCTTGAAATATTAAGAATTGAATTTTTGTTTTACATTCATGGACAAATCAAAAAGAAGTTAGAAAGTCTTCAATGTCGCTGACAGGCTTTTTTTTAAGAGACATATTGTTAGCATTTTTATAAGTTGTTTTTCATAGATTAATATATTCATATTTTGACCAGATGACCCGACGACTTTACATGTATATATTTGGTTTTAAATGATGTAAATTTGTTAGTTAGTTATGAAAGGAAATCAAAAGTATTAATTTCTTAGAGGTGTTGGTGTTTACTCTGCTCGATAGTGGAATAGGAAAGTATTAGCTCCTAACACATATGCAATTAATTCTGTTCACACTTGGTTATCTCGTGTGTCTTCAATAAAGTTCACTGTAATATCTTTCAGTGTTATTGTCTGAATTCCGATATATATGGTAAAAGGTACAGCTTCCTTATGTTTTGTCCAAGAATGTAGATACTCACTTATTGGTCCGTTGAAGATCTTTAGATCGAACAATCCCAAAATAAAGAAAAGCATTATGTCTGAAGTCAGTTGGAATCTATAGATTTGAAATATTTTAATATTCGAGGGATTATCAATATACAAGGCTGTCCCAAAAGTTTGTAAACACTTTCAAAAAATTGAATAGCAATATTGTGTGGCGAAGAAATAATTTATTATTTAATTTAATTATTCAATGAAAATATTTGAAACAGATTTAAAATTTTACATTTTCTATATATATATATATAAATTATCATTTAGTTGCCTAGCTTGCTTGCTCGATATTCTCTAGCTGTAGATAGTTTGGGGTTAATTTGTTAATAATTGTCGGCTAGTCGCCGTGACGTCATCAATAAATACTTTCACACCTTCAGATATACCAAGACTTGATTTCTATGCTACATTATTATTCGCCGTTATTTATAATGTCTTTGTATTATGTATAAAGTAATTGTATTATGTATTATATATTATGTATTCGCCGTAATATTATTATTCACCAAGTAATAACGTTTAAAGAAAACCTTATATTTGGGACAACCTTATATTTGGAAGTATCCATAGAGAAGGAGTTAGAATAGGCAAATACTTACTTAGCGTAGTCCATGATGTCTATATAAAAATTTGGCTCAACTCGCATCATGATGGATGCAAATTTCCAGAACAGTTCTATCTTGTAGGAACAACACATTATAACAAGTTATATAGTATAGTTTATACACACTTTTTACGTTTATTAGAGTATATAACACATCATTGACTGTATTGACTCATCCATTGATGAGCTCTACTCATCCCCAGCAGACACCATCAACAAGCTCTATAAGCTTGATACTCTAATATCATTGAGTGGAGATAAGAAAGAAGAATACATCATTGACTGTATTGATTCATCCATTGATGAGTTCTACTTATCCACAGAAAACACCTTCAACAAGCTCTGCAAGCTTGATTTTCTAATATCATTGAGTGGAGATAAGAAAGAAGAAGACATCATTGACTGTATTGACTCATCCATTGATGAGCTCTACTCATCTCCATCAGACACCATCAACAAGTTTTATACCCTGATATGATTAAGTGGAGATAAGAAAGAAGAAGACATTATTGACTGTATTGACTCATCCATTGATGAGCTCTATTCATCCCCAGTAGAAACCATCAACTAGTTCTACAAGCTTGATACCCTAATATGATTGAGTGGAGATAAGAAAGAAAAAGACATTATTGACTGTATTGACTCATCCATTAAGGTGAGATCTACTCATCCCCAGCAGACACCATCAACAAGCTCTACAAGCTTGATACCCTAATATGATTGAGTGGAGATAAGAAAGAAAAAGACATTATTGACTGTATTGACTCATCCATTGAGGTGAGATCTCCTCATCCCCAGCAGACACCATCAACAAGCTCTACAAGCTTGATACCCTAATATGATTGAGTGGAGATAAGAAAAAAAAGACATTATTGACTGTATTGACTCATCCATTGATGAGCTCTACTCATCCCCAGCAAACATCATAAACAAGTCTACAAAATTGATACCCTGATATGATTAAGTAGAGATAAGAAAGAAGAAGGCAATATTGACTGTACTGACTCATCCATTGATGAGCTCTACTCATCCCCAGCAAACATCATAAACAAGTCTACAAAATTGATACCCTGATATGATTAAGTAGAGATAAGAAAGAAGAAGGCAATATTGACTGTACTGACTCATCCATTGCTAAGTTCTACTCATCCCCAGCAGACATCATCAACAAGCTCCACAAGCTTGATACCCTGATATGATTGAGTGGAGATAAAAAGAAGAAGAAAATAAGAGTAATGTATATTATTATACCTGTCGAAAGGCTGTTGCGCTCCCGAAAGCGTGTATTGCCGATATGCAAAAAGAAACTCTCTCCTCAGTGAAATTTATTTTATTTATAATATAAACACTTTGTTTATATCTATAAAATGCTTAGGTAAATATTGATACACCTTTATAAAGACTTAATAATATAAATTAAAAATGAATATGCAGTAGAACCTCCCTGTTAATGACACCTAATTGCAGAGCCAAAGTGTCCTTTAGGGAGAGGTGTCCTCTTACCGGGAGTTTCTCAATAGTAAAAATGGTAATATTGCAAATGAAAACTGTCCTTTGTAGAGAGGTGTCCGCTAATGTGAGTGTCCTCTCATGGAGGTTCACTGTATATAAATAAGGATCAATTAAGGAAATTGCTATTGCTTTAAGTTAAGACGAGTTTTTTTAAATACAAATTTCGAAAATGATCCTTCTTCTTATTGGATAGCACCATTGAGACAAGTCAGATGGGGCTGTAAGAAAGTTTCTATTATAGTGGTCCTGGATGATATAAAATTCCAATAGTCGGAATTTTGAATGACTGGAAGTTTGTATAACTGAAAATTGGATAATTAGAAGTATAGTTTATTCAAAGTTTAAATGAAAAAATTTAAAGAAATCTGATAATTCCGAATATATAGATAATCAGAGAAAGATGGTAAAATTGAGAGCTCGAATAATTTAAAATTCGAATAATTGGAAATTCGTATTAATATAGGGTCGGATAATAGAAATTTCGGATAAAAACATTGGAAGAAATTGGATGATTGAAAGATGGTATAATTGAAAGTTCTGATAATTGTAAATTCGTATAATTTTAGTATCGGATAATTGAAAGCTCGGATAAAAAATTGGAAGAAATTGGATAATTAAAAGATGATATAAATGAAAGTTTGGATAAATTAAAATTCGAATAATAGGAAATTCGTATAATTTTAGTGTCGGATAATAGAAATTTCGGATAAAAAATTGGAAGAAATTGGATAATTAAGAGCTAGTATAATTGAAAGTTTGGATACTTTAAAATTGGAATAATTGGAAATTCGTATAATTGTAGGGTCGGATAATTGAAAGATCGGATAAAAAATTGGAAGAGATCGGATAAATACTCGTAAAAGATGGTATAATTGAAAGTTTGGATATGTTAAATTTCGGATAATTGAAAATTCGCATAATTGTAGGTTTTCAGATAATTGAAAGTTCGGATTAAAAAATTGGAGAAGAAATCGTGTAAATAAAAGATGGTATAATTGAAAGTTTGGATACATTAAAATTCGAATAATTGGAAATTCGTATAATTGTAGGGTCGGTTAATTGAAAGTTCGGATGAAAATTGAAAGAAATTGGATAATTGAAGTATGGCATAATTAAAAGTTTGGATACATTAAAATTCGGATAATTGGAAATTCCAAATTAACTTTATTAAGAAGCCGCTCAAAAGAGTAATCTAGATAATCATATTTACAATAATATATGGGGGGTGTTTATGTTCAGTATAATTGGAAGCTGATATAAGTGAAAATTCGGATACAGTAGAACCTCCCTTTAGCGGGCACCTCCCTACAAAGGACAGTTTTAATTCGCAAAATTACCATTTTTACTATTTAGCAACTCTCCGGTAAGAGGACACCTCTCCCTAAAGGACAGTTTGGTACTGCAATTAAGTGTCCTTTACAGGGAGGGTCTACTGTAATTGGAAATTCGCATAATTGTCGGGTCAGATAATTAAAAGTTCGAATACTTGAAAGTTGTTATAATTGAAGTTCGGAAGTTAGAAAATTCGTATAATAAGGTAATCGGATACTTAAAAAACTCTCTCTGAGATAATTTGAAATTTGAATATTCTCTTCGAAGTTAGGTTTTGATTAAGGAATATTGGAGGCAAATTGGTTCATTTTTAAGTGCAAATATGTAGGAATTATTTCGAAAAACAAATGAAACATTCCGAAGCTTTTTCCCGTTTGGAATTCCAACATTTTTCCGTTCGAATTTTTATAATGCCCAGTTTACAACGAACCATGGATATTTTAGGGGATTTTTTATCAAAAATTGGAGCGGTTGAAGACTCTAGCTGTTATTGTGGCAACGAATTCCAGGACTCGAGACACCTACTGCTGGAATGCCCACTCTTTTCTAGCGATAGACAACAGACAATAAATAATGTTGTATATCTATATCAATTTGTAAATAGCAGAGAGAATTATCATAGATTTAACTATCTTTGTAAATATATTTGTGATTAACTTTCTAACCTGAAAAGTTCAGGTTCCTAATATATATTGTTGTTTCTCTTTTTTTTTTTTAAATTACTTTTCTTGTATAAAATGTTTATGGCTGTTTCTGTTTTTTTTTTTTTTTTTTAATGTAAATCGACGCAATTTTCCCTGGCCGGGATATCGCGTTTTGTGCGTTAAAATAAAATAAAATTAAGGAATATTTATATCATAGAAGTTATTATACTTACTGTAAACTCGGGAACCCGAATTAGAAACTCATATCCAAATACCACCTCACTGTAAAACCACAAGGTTGTAGTTAAACATAGGTACCTCAGAAATAGAAGATACTTACTTGCATTCTACCTTGCAGTTAATATTGCAAACTTCAGTGTCGAGGGTATCCAGACATTCAACGTTAGCTGCACATAACGCATAATTAACATATGAACAATATTTAAGAAGAAAGTCTTTGATATCGTCGGTTGTCTGTCTTTTAAGGAGATAGAGGCAATTTTATTCACACTTGGTTATATCGTGTCTTCAATAAAAGTCACTGTGTATCAAGTAGCTTTCAGAGTTATTGTCTGAATCCCGATATACATGCTAAAAAGTACAAACTCCTTAAGTTTTGTCTATGAATTTAGGTGTTTGCCTAAATATATTGTATTCATTGTCTTGTAAATTTACTTTCACTAGCCGAATGACCCGGGCAACGCCCGTGTTTTACACGATTGTGTGAATGTTTCGATTCAAATACTATTTGTTACAATTATAAATTGGCGCCTTAAATAAATGCATATATTAGTTAATAACTATAGCCTATGTGCTTTATCTGTCTATGTACTGTTGGCTTCCGTAGGCGTCTCTTACTGGTAAAAAGAAAGAGAGGATTCCATTTAGTTATTAACTAATATATGCATTTATTTAAGGAGCGACCCGCTCCAACACAATAGTTACAAAAACCAAAAAGCGAGTGGGGGGGGGGGGGGGGGGGGGCAAAGTCAAAAACAAAGTGCCTCGCGTAGTGGCGGCGCCATCGTAGCCACGTGATCGTAGCCAACCAATAGGAGAGCGCCATTTCAAAGAAAAAGCAAACGGTGACAGAGATGACGCATGACGCTCGTAACTGTATATAGAATATGTAATTTTTAGTTAAACTCTTTTTTTATTATTATTCACGATTTTGAACTATTTAATAATATGAGATAATATATTCACAATGATTTACATTGTCATATGTAGAAAAGTTACGAAAAACTCAATATGACAAGTCAAATTATAATTTTGAACAGAACAAATATTTTCATCGTTATTCTTCATTTAGCTAATCCAGTAGGTTCTTGAAGATGTCGTCAATTACTCGGATTGTCCTTCAGACCCAAGTCTTTTTGTTTTATTCACAAGGTGAGTGAAGAACCAATTCACGAGGAAGGGCCAAGGGAATTTATTTTCTTGGAATATTTTATAGGGATTTTATAATTAACGAATGAATATATTAAGGCGCGAATGTTTCCCATCACAAATAAATCAAACTTCTACTGTCCTTACTGCGATGTAAAAATATTGGGGGGGCTTGGCTCCCAGGAACCCTCCCAGCGGTTTCGCCAATTTAATCTACTAAACCGCTTCTTTAGAGCTCTAATATTGTATTGGATCATTCTGCTTTTATATGCTACACTGAAGGGTGGAATCTTAGAAATGTTATTTAAGCAAACTATGGACATAAGCCTATAGGACAGTAGAATTACATTCAAATATTTGCATCGCGCAATGCTCTTCCCCAAACAATAAGGACATGTTAGACATAAATTATTGCAAAGCAATAACTCGCCATCTATAATTAACGAATGAAAACATTAAGACGCGAATTTCCCCATCACAAATAAATCAAACTTCTAATGTCCTTACTGCGATGAAAAAACATTGGGAGGGCTGGGCTCATCAGTGGTGAACCCAGTGGTGAATTGCAGAAATTCGTTTTATATATGATTGAATGAAATAACACTGATAAATTCTTTATTCAACATTCTTTATTCAAAAATACCATAATTAATACATGCAATGTAAGAACTTCAAATACTAAAGAAATTCTCAAAATATTTAATATATTTTAACACTCACACTATATTTTTATTTAAAAATAATAAGGTTAATATTTTTATATGTAAATAAAATATTATAAAGCACATTAAAAATAATAATAATAATGAAACATATTCCGAAGTTATATAGAGAAAACAATATTAGTTACAAATATTGTCAATAGATGGCGTAACAAGTTAATCCCTTTCATATTTATTGCACTAATTGCTTGTGAACGATATAAAATAGAAACTTTTTTTATAGAATTAATTTTTATATATTTATTTAAAACACGTATTTTTCATTTTGTTATAAAGATTGATTTCCAATTTATTAAATGTTCAGCTAAATATGTAGAATTTGTTGAAATTAATACAAAATGATGGTACATTATAATTTGATATTTCTCAAGGTTTTTGATAGGTGTCAACACATTTTCCCTTTTTATTACCTTTGTACATAATACTTCCTGATGTATAATGCAATGCGTATGATGAATATTGGAACCATCAGAAATTTCACTTAGTTTTTTTCGCAGTAATGCTACGAAACCGTTGGTTTTTCCAGTCATTGAAGGAGCTCTATATAGACTTTTAGAAAGAAAGTTTAGAATTTAATAACGTTATAATAGCTTAGTATAAAACATTTTATAGAGATTAATAACACACATTCAGAAAAAGGCATCTCCTTATCGTGCAACTGAACTTAAGTTTCGCGATAAGGAGATGCCTTATCCCAGTAAAATTTTACATTTGTACTATTTTTTCACACATAAAAAAAGAAATCAGTTTTTTTTATAATATAATTTTTGAATGTTTTAAGTTTTTCATATTGAAACTATTTATTTATAATTTTTAATATATATATTTTTTATTCCTTAAAAATTGATTTAAATTTAACATGCTCAAAACTGGCCAACTCTGTGCTTCACTTCCATCAATAATTGACAATATGACCCAGAATAAGTATATTGCTATGGCGTTTTATGGTTTCCACAAGTCCATATCTCAGAAGAAGGCCAAGTGACACTCACTCCTCACTTTCTTACTGCTACTCTTTTTGTGTTGTTTTTCTTGCTTCCCTCTTTCTCTTTCTTGTTTTTTTTATTTTTCTTCTGTATATATCGTTATTTCCTTTGTCTCACTGCTTTGTTCTTATGCATACCTCTGGTGAATCCTGTATAGGGTCAGTGACCCTAAATAAAGGCTTTTTGTTGTTGTTATTGATTTCAATTTAACACAGATGATATAGCAACTTTATTTTGAATGTAAGTAATTTGATTTTGACGTGATCTTCATTTAATGTTGCAATATTATTTATAAATATGAAAAAAAAAAGTACAAAAGTGAAATAGTACTGGGATAAGGTGGATAAATTAATAGAAAGGTATCTACTGATTGTGCAACTGAAAGTTGCTGATGGCTTGCACCATCTATCAAAATAAATATCAACTAATTGTTGATAATCGTTGGTTATAGAAAAATAAAAATTAACGATAAGTTGGGTTTTTCCGACAGATGGCGCAAGCCATCAACAACTTTTAGAAGCAGGATCGGCAGATAAAAAGTCGGTGGATGAGAGGGTAACACGCTCGATTCCCGACAGTCATGAACCGGGATTGAATCCCGCGTTAAAATTTGTTTAATATGTGAATAACCTTCACATATTATTCATTGTTCAATTATCATGAACTAGGTTGCTCTTGCTGAGCGGTACCTATTAATGTGATTTGAACCAGGATCAGCAGATGTCTTTCTCTTTATAATTTAGATAGAATATCCCGGTACAGTAGAACCTCCCTGTAAAAGACACCTAATTGAAGAGCCAAAATGTCCTTTAGGGAGAAGTGTCATCTTACCGGAAAGTTGCTAAATTGTAAAAATGGTAATTTGCAAATGAAAACTGTCCTTTGTAGAGAGGTATACGTTAGCGGGCTGTCCGCTATAGGGAGGGTTCTACTTTATTATTATTTTAAACTTTTGATAAATCTATTCCCACCCGATTTTAGTCAAACTCACTCTGTTGATGAATTTTGTGTATTGTAAAACGACATTTGAAAATTATTCCGCATGTTTTTATTTTGAATGCAAAATCTAAATTTAATTCAAGGAGAAATAACGACCATTTATAACCTTAGGGATGAGGTATGAAAGGATGAATTGTGAAGAGTAATGATAAACGGAAAATAAAAGTGTCCAGGGATGGGAATCGAACCCACAGTGTTCTGCTTACCGGGCAGATGCCATGTCCACTAATGTTGTGTATGGTACTGGTTACTAGACAGTCTTAGCTAACCAGCATATCTGATCCCATCAAAGAATCCGCATGGTTGGTTTCGGTTTTCCTTCAGAACAGTTTGATATTTTGGTGTGGAAATTGTTATAATAATCATTACACTTTATAGATTGCTCTTCGTTGGAAAATGGGTGCCGTTGCCGCGTTAGTCACCTTGGAAACGAACCAGAATTTGGTCGAATATTCCAAGGGTCCAGGGGGGACCGCAGGGAGGTGTGGTCGGACTTCTCCGCCCCTTTACTTTAGGAAAGCCGACTGGAAAAAATCACAGAAAAGCTCGAATAACTGTGCAACGAAGAATCAAATTACAGAACGCTTGACAAAAACTTGGAAAAATTTTCTTCGAACATATCCAAAGCTATAAAAGCATCGATACCTAGAGGTAGACGTAAAGACCTGTGTATACCTTTCTGGAAGGACCACAACATCGAGGCAATGATTGCAGAGAGAGACAATATCAATGAACTTCTCAAAACAAATAAAACAGAAGAAAACAGAAAGGAACTCATTGAAATTAGTCACAAAATAGAACAAGAAATGTAGATATTCAAACAAGAGAGAGAGAAAAATGGCAGAATTCTGCGAAAAATGGATCCAAGAAAGGACAGCCAACACTGAAATGTGATTAGAGTGTTAGAAAACAATCAAAACCAACACCAATCCTTCAATTCTCTAACCGATTTGAATAGAACAGCGAGAACGAACAAACAGATGGCTGACATAATTGCCGAATATCTTTCAAGCACTTCCAGACTCAACTGCACGAATGAAGACAAGATTCTAAAAAATAATATAAACAGGTTAGTTAAAAAAGCAAGAAATTACCATCAACAAGATATTTTTTCGAGAGACTTCACACTGATTGAGCTAAACTCATCAATAGAAAAGTTAGATCCCAAGAGGTCACCAGGAGATTAACTAATCTTTGGTCAAATGATTAAACACTTTGGAGACAAAGCTAAAAATCAACTCCTACGAATACTGAACATTCCATGGCAAACTGTTAAGCTACCAAAGAATTGGAAGATATCAATTATAGTGCCAATACTGAAACCAAATAAAGATGCCAAGGAATGCAAGAACTATCGGCCAATTGCTCTCACCAGCATACTATGTAAAATAACAGAACGAATTATCCACTCTAGGCTCATAGTCTGGCTCACCAAAAATAACAAAATAAACTTCTACCAAACTGCCTATAGATCCCAGCACTGTACAACTGATCAACTGTTCTACTTCTGCCAATCAATAATAGATTCTTTCCAGGAAAAACCAACAAAGAAGACAACGGCCGTATTCCTGGATATGACCTCAGCTTTTGATCGAGTATGGAGGGAGAAATTACTTGAAAGGCTGCACAACATCGGAGTAAGAGGAAAAACCTTAATCTGGATTGCAGACTTCTTAAGGGGAAGAATGATAAAGGTTCGGGTTAATGGAGCATTTTCCAAGGACAGAAGAACATGGGCTGGTATACCTCGGGGATCTGTGCTCAGTTCTCTACTCTTCCTGCTATATATTAACGACATCCATCCTTACCTCACTGAATACACAAAGGTGCCTGTTATGCAGATGATATAGCCATATGGCACACAAGTAGCATTATAGAAAAATCAGAAAAAATATTGAACACCTCAATGAGAGGACTGGAGAAGTGGGCAATGGAACTCAAAATGACAATAAACTCAATAAAAACAAACTTATGCGTCTTCTCCACTGACAGGAAAAACAGGCATAAATTTAATCCCAAAATAAGCATAAACAACTAAATAATTGATAAAATTAGAAATCCAAAATACCTAGGTGTGATACTTGATGAGGAATTGCGATTTACAGAACACATAATTAGCACCTTAAATAGAGCTACCAGAAAACTAAATATTCTGAGAAGGTTATGTGGAACAAATTGGGGAGCAAAACCCAAAACCCTCAGAACAACATATACTACCTTAATAAGGCCAATAATGGAATATGAAACACCTGTTTGGGCTCCCTCAAGCTCATCATCAAAAGGAAGACTAGACAGTGTTCAAGCAAAAGCGGCCAAAATAATCACTGGTGCTGTTTCATCCACCAACAATGAGAAAATTCAGAGAGAATGTGGTCTAGACCTACTC
Source organism: Cordylochernes scorpioides (assembly GCA_030710605.1). Classification (NCBI taxonomy): domain Eukaryota; kingdom Metazoa; phylum Arthropoda; class Arachnida; order Pseudoscorpiones; family Chernetidae; genus Cordylochernes; species Cordylochernes scorpioides. Next base: position 77,421,468 of record CP092872.1, read on the forward strand.
AAAAGCAGAAGACGATTAAAAACAATAAAATTCACCAATATCCTAAAAAGTAAAAAAAAAAACGAACACATATCCCATAGAACCCATTTAAACTTGGCACAAAAAGAAAGACTTAAAAGATCTTCAACACTTCAGTACGACAACAATATTAGAAAGTGCATAAACATGAAACACAATGACTTTCAAATTCAAGAAGAACCAACATTTCCTACCCCATTACCATCAAATATAATCATCAATCTCAACCTGAATGAACCCTGCAATAAAAAAGAGAACAAAATCATACTTAAAAAGAAAGGACTTGACACAATTAAATTATATGATCAGAGAAATTATTTATTAGCATACACAGATGGATCATCAGACCTTACCCTGAGTAATGGAAGGGCCGTAATTAACATAATACTCCCCAAGATGGAACACACATCAAAATCAAAGAAGGAGCAGGACAGATTTCGTCAAACTTCACTTGTGAACTGACATCTATCTGGAAAGCCCTTGATGTATGCCTTAACCAACCTTCCCTGCATCAAGCAGAAGGAATCATAATATACAGCGACTCCATATCCGCTCTAGAAGCAATTCAGAAGGGCAATACTAGAATCACGCAGAAAATACACTCATTACTTACCCAACTGGAAACATTGGAGAACTGCTTTCTACAATGGATTCCTGCCCATGTTGGGATCGAGGGTAATGAAATGGCAGATGAATTGGCAAAGGAAGCCAGAAAGCTGAGCCAAAGGAAAGAACAAATGTCAGTATTTGACGCTGACGCTTTGGCAAAATACAAGATAATTAAACAAAAAATAAGAAAAGATCAAATATGTGAAATAAACTCTGAGAGAAAACCGACAAAAAATATAACAAGACTTAGAACAAAACACTGAAATGGCAATACATCCAGATGACACAAGAACCTATAGAGCATGCAACAACTGTCCTGGTGTGGAACTAACACCTACTCACATATTCTCATGCCCAGCAATGGCCGCAGCCTTGCAGAAAATTGACTTAGACCCAGAGCAGCAGCTTTACACACCCAATATAGTGGATATTGCTGCTGCTGTGTTGGAGATGCATGGAGACATCTGAGACTCTTCTTTGGACACGACAACAACAACAACAACCTTATAGATTCCTCAGTTCTTTTCAAGATTTGAGAAGATAGGCTTTATAACACACATATCAAGTGAAAAGAAGAAATCAAATAAATCTCTAACTATATACAATATTATTCTGAAGATAGAGGTCGCCTGGCCGGCATTCATATTTCTATGAAAAATAGACATTTCGGCCAGTTAGAGTTTTTATTTTTCTCAACGTTTCGACAAAAATCTTTCAAAAATTGTTCTGAGGTTGTAAGGGCGTTCTCAGAAAACTCAGAGAACGCCCTTGCAACCTCAGAACAATTTTTAACGCCTTGCCAAATGCTTTATTTTTATTTACTTCTCCTGACGAAGACAAAAGATTTTTGTCGAAACGTTGAGAAATAAAAAAGCTCGAACTGGCCGAAGTGTCTATTTTTCATAGAAATATATACAATATTGTTGCATATTATATATTATTCTATAAAAATATTCCTAATTTCGATATTTTTATTTTGATGCACTGTAAAATTTCCTCATTGACATCTAGCTCTTCCACTGACATTGTAAATGAAACCAAGAAGATGTCAGCCAGGGTGACTTCTGTACGTGGCTCCTTAGTTAACTGAATATATAATTTGTTTTACTTTGGTTTTACATTAAATAAATTGCCGTAAATAAATATATATTATCAAATAAGATTTTCTGCTGATTTTTGATTATTTTGAAGATTATGCTATGGTAATGCAGTCGTGGTCAAAATCATAAGCGTATAATAATAAAAATAGTGAAGATTATAAATAGCTTTAATTGAGCTTATGGAATATAGAAAACATAATTTGATAAAAGTACTGCCTGGCTTAAGGCGCAAGAATGAAAAAAGAAAAGACTTATTTACATAATTTACAAACGGTTTGAGCCGGCCATCGGGAAACAACAACAATAGGCTATATAAAGGGAAGTCGCGATATCTGGTGGTATACTTAACAGAATATTTGAATCTATTAAATATAATTTTAAATAAAATAAATATTTTATATAAAATATATATATTAAAAATAAAAAGGCATATCCTGACTAGGAGCACATGCGCTTTTCAGAAGACAGAGCGCCATCTGGTGGAACAGAAATCAACTATTAACCTGTTAAAATTAATCAAATATTAACCTGTTCCCTGATATTTGGCCAACCCAATGATAAATCTAATATCGAGGAACAGGTTAAATCAATGAATAGTTTATTTCTGTTCCACCAGATGGCGCTCTGCCTTCTGAAAAGCACATGTGCTTCTGGTCAGGATATGCCTTTTTTATTTTTAATATCAACACCTGACCTTTTTATTATTATTTTTTATTGTCTTTCATATATATGTCATAATTTGTACATAACTGGATGCAAACCCGACCCAATATGTATGCAATGTATGTTTCAAAAGATTTAATAAAGACAAGGCTTAAGAAATCTGGGAGAGAAGGCCTACAAGAGGAAGCAATCATTAGCAGGGTTTATTATCCCGGAACTCATAAAACTGAGTTCAAGAACCTAGCACTTCCTGGTCAGGTTAGGACAAGTCCAAAGGACAAAGAATTAGCAAAGACCAATCAGGGAGCAGATCATTAACCAAGAACCTATAGCGAGATTACACGTCACGAACGATCAGCCAATGAGAAACGAAAAGAGTTTTCTTCTTAAATCGGGAACGCAGAATAGTTAGTTAGCCCTGGGACAGCATCGAGTTAGGAGCTCGGCACCATCGCAACAAGTTGGGAGCTGGACAGCACCGAGTCAGGACCTTGGAGCCATAGAAATCAGCTTGGGGCAAAATCCCATCTCCTCAATCCTCAGATAACTGATTATCAATTATGGAATAGATAGTCAACAGCCAACTTCGCTCAATTAGCTTCAACCCCTTTCTCTCCCTAGATTACTAGCCTTTTCCAACTCAAACAACCCTGTGTTTTTTCGTTATTTTCCCCTGTATGCATAACTTGTCACTCAAACGACTGCGCTCAAATCAATCATCAACCAATTTCAAAAGATTTCGCACCGGTGATCTCACACAATTAAGTCGACAGGATATAATGGAAAGTAACCAGAATACAGAAGTCAAAGACGACGGCAACCAATCGAGAGAAAGCAACGGCAAGGATCTAGCGGAGAGAAGAAAAACGACACGACGCACCCTGACGGCGATTCTGGTTCAGTTGACGATCGCCCTCCAAGGAGTAAAGACGACCCGGCGAGAGGGGACGTCTCAGAGCTCCGCCCGCGGGACAGACGACGCCCACGCCGCCACCCCAGGCCGGAAGATGGACGGAGGTGCCACCGCCGACACGTGGCCGGACGATCTGATGCGCCACTCCGAGGAAACACCACCCACCATGCCGGATCCCTACACCAGTATCCAGAAAAAAACAAGTAGATGGACTGTACCATCCCAACAAGCTCGACATTCGAACACAAGGGCAGTGCAAATGGCCCGAAATCTACCCACGAGTCCAAGGGCAGTACAAACGGCCCCGATACAGCAACACGCCGGGCGTCCCACGCAGCCATCCCAAGCCGGAGACGCACCAGCCGGGCCGAATTTTCGAGACTGAGGTAGGATCTCCACCCTTTGGCGTCAAAAAATTGACGCTGAAACTGTTTCTGACCCCTGATCTACCATGCACCTTTTTAATTGACACAGACGCAAGCTCGAATATAGTGCCATATAATTTGTACAAAATGTTAAAAATTCACCTTCCTAAGTTAAATTTAAAAGAACAATCTATAGAGCTACAGACCCTGGACGGTTTTGCAACCACAATAGGAAAAATAGCATTCCCGCTGACAATAGGTAAAATATCCAGAAAAGAGAATTTCCACGTGGTGGAAGCACCGCTGCCATTTGGAATTCTCAGCGTAAATACTCTTCATCATTTTAAAATAGCAATAGATTTTAACAACGGCACTATTTTCCAACTTGGCGTCCCATTGTCTACCCCTACCTATCATTTTAACCATGTACCAAATGAATGCACGTATTGGGAATGCCCAAACATGTCCCAAAGGACTTGCACTGCACCCAAACCCTCCGCACATGGCAACCACTGCGTGCATCCATTGACCAAAACACCATGCCAATCTAATCACGCACCACACAACTTTTTCACTAAGGCCAATTGCCTTTACTATATGCCCTCAATTAACAAGGCCACAACGGCTTCAACTTGCCACAACAATGCACAAGGCGCGTCCATCCCACAGGACAGCTCGCACAACTCCCACATAAAGCTCATAAGTGACCACACATCGTCACGAAACAATCACGCACGTGTACACCGCAACAACCATGACACTAACAACAGTACACAGACAGTATCCATCCAGCATGACGGCTTTCACACTAAACACACACGTGTCCATACGTCGTCACACAACGGTAACACGCACAACCAGCACAACAAGAGCGACACTCGCACCAAAAGGCGACAATACCCCGCAAACATATGCACAACCACTGCCGAAACAACCACCCCGTCTACACAAAACACAGAAAAAATTCACGTCACCAAACAACCACACAATCGAAAAACATTGCGATCTTTCTTAAGCGCTGTGAACGCTTATAAAAAGTTCATTCCAGACCACGCCCGCTTGCGGACGCCACTTGTCAACCTTCTAAAAAGGGATGTCATGTGGGTCTGGGATGACGAATGCCAGAAAGCGTTCACTAGCCTGAAAGAAAGCCTTACAACACACCCCACATTACACCTTTACCAGGAAGGTCTGCCATGCCAGATGTACTGTAACACCTCAACCCTCGGCATTGCAGGCGTTCTCAAACAGGTCTACCCTGATGGGAAGTCATACACAGTCCAGAATTTCAGCCGCTCTCTGCGTGCGCACGAGCGAAGTTATTCAAACTCGGAACTACAATGCCTAGCCATTGTGGAAAGTGTGGATAATTTCCACGCCTGTCTAATGGGCAGAAAATTTACAATATTTTCTGACCATCCCGCATTGCTTGACCATGATCACAATGGACTGCATACCGTCTCCCGAAAAGGTGTAACTAAAATTATAGTTCCAAAACCATTCACAAACAAACTACTTAAGTCAATCCATACACAACACCACCATCCAAACATCTCAAAGATGACGAGACTCATCTCTTCACAATATTATTGGCAAAACATGACACAAGACATTGCAAAACAGGTAAAAACCTGTCCCACCTGCCAATTCGCTAGAAGTATCGGTGAATCCAACCAACCTCTCCAAAAAGACACCGATACCGCCCACAAAAATAAACAAAATTCGTACACAAAACATACCACACACACGATACAAACAATGCCGAAATTACACCACCTACGACAGAGAAACGATTGCACATTTCCACTTAAACCATCTATAACCGACATTTCTTTAACAGAACCATTGACCACCAAACAGGCGAACTGCGAACCTGACAATCATTTAAATCCTACCATTTTTTCCAAAAAAACGATTTACGCCATTCTCCCACGATAACAGGAATTGCGATATAGAACAGCCACAATTAATAGAAGTCAAATCAGATATTCCAGAGCCACGTTCATAGCACAAACATGGGAGAAGATGGGTCAATACCCCATTTTTCACCTGATCTCTGTTATTTGTCTACTATTTCTACCCTATGGACTCTTCCCATTTTTATTCATCGTTCACATGTTAATTTATACCCTGCCCTCTCATAGAATTTACCAGCTGCAAGAGGCAGTCTTCCATATAGGAAATTCCGTCTTAAATTCAGTCTTCCATATAGGAAATTCCGTCTTAAATTCAATCTTCCATATAGGAAATTCCATCTTAAATTCAACCTTCCATATAGGCAATGCCATTTTTGAATTACTAAATCTGGTATGGAATATGCTGGAAGAGCTCGTTACCCATTTGAAGGGAGAAGCCCCAATTCAATTAGAGCACGTGCAGAACCATTAGAAAAAATTCAATTAGAAAGGACAATTAGGCGTGTGCAAAAATCAATTAGGAGACAGGAAGTGAGATGGGGATCGCTTCCCCGCACGACAAAGACGTCCGCCATTACTCAAATTACTTGCAAATAGAGGGGGACCAGTTTGAGTCGCACGACACAAGATGCCGGCAGCTAACGCCATTAAATATCACCAAACTACATGCAAATAGAGGGTGGATAGATTTAGACTGGACCTTGTTTTTCCCGCACATCCGCCATGCTTCCGGTCTCGAATTACCGTGGGGCCCTCTGGACATCCGCTCTAAATTGAGGTCAGCACTGTGGACGATCTCTAGAGTCACCCAGTTTGGATACCAGTTGAACCTACATATCGACTTTTACAAAAAAAAAAAAAACAATTCAATTACATTCTCACAAAAGACTTAAGACGTTACCGACACTTCCAAATGAGTTCACATTTCTATTCTTTTATTCTTTAAAGACTTCCAAAAACGTTACATTCAACCCACATTACACACAGACGTTAGATTTTAAAAACACGCAGATCTCAGGTCAAATATGAACAAAAACACGCATATTGCCACTTAAAATGATAGGAAAAATTTAGGTAACTAAGCTTTCGAGCTTGCGTTTTCTTCTGAAGGGATTAAACAACCTTTTAGAAGGATCGAGGACTCTCCTCGGATCCTGTATTCAAAGTTTTAATTTAGGTACCGACACCCGATATAATAAAGTGGATATTGGGCGAGCACATCTTAAGTGCCCTAGGGAATTGCATAAAAATCCCTAGAACGCATTAAGGCTCGGGACACATTAACATACGACATTCGGCATTGAGATCTCGAAATACAACACAACACAAAGACAAAAGGCACACGTAAGGTTAATTAGATTCCCATGTCTCCTGTATACACAATATTAATTCGCACAATTGGGACAGGTCACGTTTCTACCCAAGGGTCGCACAGGAAAGACAAAAAATCTACGGGGTATACAATTAATTGATTGCGAGAGCTAGATTGTGGCATGTAATTACAAAGCGAGTTGACGAACCTCGCTATACACATTTTTTATATATCATTCATTTACATTATTTTCTTTTTTAAAATCAAAATACTTAATCCAATTTATCATTTTTTCCTAATTCAATTACTTTTCATTTATTTTAGTAATTATTTACCATTTTATTTACCACTTCTTTAATTTGGTTCATAATTCAACAACTAAACAATTTTATCAACGAAACTCACTGGTTTTCGGTTAAATTTAGATATTATGCTTTATTTTGATTTACAAAAACCTTTTTCATTTTTTTTTACCATGCAACCAAGCATTTTTCTTTGATTTCGTTAAACTTTTATTTTATTTTGATTTCTCAAAAGACCTAATAGAAATCCCTCGATTTCCCTACCCAATCTCGAGCAGAATATGATTAGGCAATTCTTTTTTTTTTCACCATGCAACAAAGCATTTTATTTTTTTTCTCTCACCATGCAACAAGGCATTTTTCTTTTTTTTTCCATGCAACCAAGCCTTCACTTTGATTTCGTTCAACTTTTAGTTTTTATTTTTTATTTTGATTTCTCAAAAGACCTAATAAAAATCCCTCGATTTCCTTCCCAATCTCGAGCAGAATATAATTAGGCATTTCTTTTTTTTTTCACCATGCAACAAAGCATTTTCTTTTTTTTTTTACCATGCAAACAAGCATTCAACTTTGATTTCGATCAATTTTTATATTATTTTGATTTCTCAAAAGAACTAATAAAACCCCCTCGACTTCCATTCCCAATTTCGAGAAGAATATAATTAGGCATTTCTTTTTTTTTCTCTCACCATGCAATAAAGCATTTTTTTTTCACCATGCAACAACGCATTTTTCTTTTTTTCCCACCATGCAACCAAGCATTCGCTTTAATTTTGTTCAACTTTTATATTATTTCGATTTCTCAAAGACCTAATAAAACTCCCTCGACTTCCATTCCCAATTTCGAGTAGAATATAGTTAGCATTTCTCCTTTTGCCACTATTTACCATAGTATTCATTTTTATGTCTTACAATTACAAAAGTTTTGATTTCTATTAATTATACGCAAGCTATATATCATTAATACCATTCTCTTTTATCTTTTATATCACTACCAATGCTTGTATATAACCTGTCTATAACCAATTAATTTTCCCACAAAATTATTTTTTTTTACCTTTACAGAACCCACTCAGGTTCACCCCTTCGTGAATTCTTCGCATGTAGGGGGCGCATCTGTCATAATTTGTACATAACTGGATGCAAACCCGACCCAATATGTATGCAATGTATGTTTTAAAAGATTTAATAAAGACAAGGCTTAAGAAATCTGGGAGAGAAGGCCTACAAGAGGAAGCAATCATTAGCAGGGTTTATTATCCCGGAACTCATAAAACTGAGTTCAAGAACCTAGCACTTCCTGGTCAGGTTAGAACAAGTCCAAAGGACAAAGAATTAGCAAAGACCAATCAGAGAGCAGCTCATTAGCCAAGAACCTATAGCGAGATTACACGTCACGAACGATCAGCCAATGAGAAACCAAAAGAGTTTTCTTCTTAAATCGGGAACGCAGAATAGTTAGTTAGCCCCGGGACAGCATCGAGTTAGGAGCTCGGCACCATCGCAACAAGTTGGGAGCTGGACAGCACCGAGTCAGGACCTTGGAGCCATAGAAATCAGCTTGGGGCAAAATCCCATCTCCTCAATCCTCAGATAAGTCGATTCTCAATTATGGAATAGATAGTCAATAGCCAACTTCGCTTAATTAGCTTCAACCCCTTTCTCTCCCTAGATTACTAGCCTTTTCCAACTCAACCAACCCTGTGTTTTTTCGTTATTTTCCCCTGTATGCATAACTTGTCACTCAAACGACTGCGCTCAAATCAATCATCAACCAATTACAAAAGATTTTGCACCCGTGATCTCACACAATTAAGTCGATAGGATTCAAAGAGTAATATTCCCCATACCACAGTAAGTCGACAGGATTCAAAGAGTAATATTCCCCATACCACAGTAAGTCGACAGGATTCAAAGAGTAATATTCCCCATACCACATATATATATATAATTCTGAGGTTTATCTTTTATAATTTTATAAGTTACAATATAATCCAAGAAATACCAATCGTAAAAACAATCTTTCAACTCTCTTCAACACAAAGAAACTCCCATCCTCACAATGAAACCAAAGATCACACAAGACAACAAGAATCGACTCACCTTCGGTACAGAACTCAGCTGAGGAGGGGTGCAGCACGTGGATCGGTACACATCCGCAGGTGTCCACGCACATTTTGAGGGTGCATTCATGGCGACACGACTGTCAGAACATCAACACATTCACTCTAGCACCAATAATACAACCTAAAATATAAGGCACTAAAGGACCATCTATATACAGAACATGAAAACATTAAGAAACGAATGTTTCTTTCAAATATTAACCAAATATATATATATATATATATATATATATTAGATAATAAAAAGGCATATATTGGATTTACTAAAATATTTATTTTGCCAATATTTCGGCTGGCTGAACGCCAACCTTTATCGAGGCATTACATTTTTGTACACACAAACTCAGCGCCGCATAGTGTTATAATATCACAGTTGAAATCAATTAAAATACAGAGTAGGTGGGAGAAATTTGTGAATGAAAAAATTATTATAAAAATTGCAATCAAATATGTAAAATATATTTAAATATTAAAGGAAAAAATGAGTTCTATCTTTATATTTTAAAAAATTTGTAATAAGTACATAAAAATAATTCATTAAGAGATAAATGTAAAAATATATGTATCTATTAAAACATTTGAAATTAAATTTAAAATGATTTAAACAATAAACTGTATGAACTTTTTTAAAACGTTTAACAAAAAAAATGTGGGTATTTAAAAAATTAATTTCAAAATTTAAGGAGATCGATTTATATGTAAGTAAAAAAAATTATAAAAATGCATTGAAATGGAAGTTAAAACAATTTAGGATCAATAAATGAGAAAAATTAAATTAAAAAGTGGAAACTAAAAAAGTTTAAAGTATTACATGTAATATGTTATATATTTAATGTATCAATACTTTTGCGTTTTGAAGCGATAAATGAAAAATTTTACACATGAATTTGAAAATAATAATTCTCTGGCATTTTTAGATCTACAGCTTAAAAGAATGTTTAATCAAATAGAAACTAGTATTTTTAGAAAATCAACCCACACAGGAAATTATTTAAACTTCAATTCTTTTGGCCCAGTTCATCATAAAATCGCTGTGGTTAAAGCTCTCTCCAAAAGATTAGATACACATTGTTCTTCAAAATTTAATGATATAGTGGAGAGAAATAGAATCTTCAGAGAATTAAAAAACAACAATTACCCTAGCAGTTTTGTCGAAAAACATTTTTATAAACCAAAATCTCCACCTTTAAATAACACCCCTGATCAATCAAAAAAACTTTACTGCTCCCTCCCCTACAGCTACGGCTCTGAACGCATCGCCAGAGTCCTAAAGAGATACAACATCATAACTACCTATCAATCATCTTTAAATTTAAAAAAGGCCCTACGCCATCCAGACACTAAACAAATCAACAAAATGGAAAACAAAACCAACGTAATTTACAAAATACCTTGCAACAATTGCCAAGCTAATTATATAGGTGAAACCAGCAAACCACTTAAAGATCGTTTAAATCAACACAAATCAGGACTAAGGAATTACAACCCACTGTCTCTCCTTGTAGATCATGCACTGAAAAACAACCACACTCCGGATTTCAAAAATACAGCTGTTTTATACCAGAACATTAAAGAAAAACACTGCCGATTGTTCTTAGAAAGCTGGGCCTCTGCAGAAGACACAGAAAGCATAAATAGAAAAATTGATTTACCGGACATCTACACACCATTTAGATCTTCTTAATTTTTTTGTCTAATCATTTTAATTTCAAATAGTTATTTTTTATTTTTAAATTGACTTATTTTATACTATTTTAAAGGGAGAGGTGCCGTTTTTTTAAATTACATAACTTTGCTTTATTTAATTTTTTTGCTTTAATGAATTTTTAAATTTTGTTGTAATACCCGCGATTTCTTAAATTATATTTTCACACATTAGTAATCCCCTGTAATTAATACATACCACTTGTTTAATTTTTTTTTCATTTATCGCTTCAAAACGCAAAAGTATTGATACATTAAATATATAACATATTACATGTAATACTTTAAACTTTTTTAGTTTCCACTTTTTAATTTAATTTTTCTCATTTATTGATCCTAAATTGTTTTAACTTCCATTTCAATGCATTTTTATAATTTTTTTACTTACATATAAATCGATCTCCTTAAATTTTGAAATTAATTTTTTAAATACCCACATTTTTTTTGTTAAACGTTTTAAAAAAGTTCATACAGTTTATTGTTTAAATCATTTTAAATTTAATTTCAAATGTTTTAATAGATACATATATTTTTACATTTATCTCTTAATGAATTATTTTTATGTACTTATTACAAATTTTTTAAAATATAAAGATAGAACTCATTTTTTCCTTTAATATTTAAATATATTTTACATATTTGATTGCAATTTTTATAATAATTTTTTCATTCACAAATTTCTCCCACCTACTCTGTATTTTAATTGATTTCAACTGTGATATTATAACACTATGCGGCGCTGAGTTTGTGTGTACAAAAATGTAATGCCTCGATAAAGGTTGGCGTTCAGCCAGCCGAAATATTGGCAAAATAAATATTTTAGTAAATCCAATATATGCCTTTTTATTATCTAATGAATTAAATATGGATTGCTCTATTTTCAAAAAAAAAAATATATATATATATATATTAATAGTAATTGTTTTTATATTTGGAAAATAGAGGAAAAGTAAACTATTAAGAACAACAGATTTTGAATTAATTTTGAGTCAAAGCAGCAAGCTAATTCTGTATCAAATAGTATAGTTATGAAAAATCTTAAGATTAATATTTTTTTTTTTATTTAATTTAAATGTGTGAGGTTTGTTTTTTAATTTTTTTTTTGTAATAAATAATTAGTTAGATTATATTTTAAAAAAAAAAGAGAGCATCTTAGGGATATTGAATTACATTGGGATTACTCAGCTTTGATAAATTTGCTTAAGGAAACACCAATCTCACTGAAGGCTTACATTCATGGGCAAAACTTGAGGAAGTTGTATTTTTAGCATGTAAATCGGGATTCATACAATGACTCTGGAAGATATTTAATACACAGTGATCTTTGGAAGCAATGGTCGCCTCTCCCGTCAAAAAAAAAAAAGTCACAATCTGACGCCATCTATTGACCGTCGCCGCAACTAACGGCATCGGGTCGGTGACAAAGCCACAACACCAACTTTGGCAAACTGATAAGCGTCCACCTAGAGACCATGGTTTCGGGCTAATGGCCCTCGTCAGTCTAGGGCGGACTTTATTCCATGAGATCCACACGGGATCTAATGGAATTGAAGACACACGAGATAACCAAGTGTGAGAAAAATTACTTCTGTCTCCTTCAAAAAATCAGATAACCAGCAACAATAAGGATGAATAGAAGGGGAATATTTAAATATATTGATTCAGTTTTTATTTTTATTTATTTAAATAAAATACCCTGGCATGTGAGTGATACCAGAGGATAATCTCATATTTACACGATGGTATGTGAATAGACTCTAAGGAAAGGCTCATAATAACACGCTGGAATGAGATTGGCCCCTAAGGAAAGGCCCATAACACGTATGGGTGTGGTCTGCAGCGAAAGTAGATAGCATCGTTATTGAAAACAGCGTTCTCTATGAAGATAACAGTGTAAGAATAAGTTTATAAAGTCATTTACTCTATATATATATTTTTTGCTTATCCCTAGTACACGTGGTACAGGCCATGATAATCATGGTGGGTAGTTAGCGACTGCTTTTACTGTAAGCGCACCACATGTCTACACATGTGAAAAGCAGTTCGACTTTGCACTTACAAATGTGCCAGAGCCCCGTTTGGTTACTTGCACTCGCTGGTGGTGTTGGACTTTTGCAAGAATCGGGGGCCATTGGAGCATTTTTTTTTTAAACAGAAAAAAAGTGTCCAATGCGGGAATCGAACCCGGGTCGTAGTGGTTGAAAACCAAACGGTTTAACCAGCCTTCCATCGACCCCCCATTTACTCTAATTACATTCTATTTATCTAAAGAAAGAATATTTAAAGAAGTTCATCAAACCTCCTTGGATAAAGCGCCGTGTGTTTTATTCCAGTTGCCGACATAGTCGTAGCAGTCTGTCTTGTAAGGGGCTGGAAGTAGATAGTAGTTATTCTGGAACACAGATTCTCGTATCGATATCTTTTATATGTACAGTATCACTATCATCATAGTCTCTCTTCAAGATTGATATTGATTTATAAAAAGAAAAGGTACCTCTCCCATTAAAATTGACTTCAACACTAAGAGCGCCATTAATTAAAATTAGCATTGGTGATAACAATGAAAGAAATACCCTTAGAAAAGGTACGTGCCGCCATAGATCAGTGGCCCGAACATTTGAGATCCTATATCAAAAATAAGAGAGGACATTTTGAATGATTGTATATATTTAAAATCTATGTCTTATTGTCTAATAAAATATGTATTTATATTTCATTAGTTTTTGTTCTTAATTATTTAATTTGAAAAATTGTTTTAACAGAATTTATGGCTAGACTGTGTATTAACCGTCTCCGCAAACTAAAGAACAAATATCGGTGATAAAGCCACAATACCAGCTTTCGCAAACTTAGAACTCCTGTATACAGACATTGGTTTCAGGGTAATGTCCCTCGTCAGTTCAAAGCTGGCTTTGATTTAATGATATCAACACTGAATTCATTAAATTGTCAAAATATTTGCCAAAGAAGTTTTCAGCTGGTAAAATGGTTAAGCTAATTATATGGATAACTAGACGGGTGACCCCGGCTTCGCCCCGGGATTGACCCGTGTGCATATCTACCCGAGTGATATATATTTAGATAAGATTTTTTTTATAATTGTTTGTTATTAGCATTATTTATTTGTTTGCATCAGCATAATTTAATCTAATCTTTGATAGAGGGCGCTGTTCGTGAGCTAAGTAGAATAATTTGAATATATAGTTTTAATAATTGATTTATATATATTTTTTAAAATAGCCTATCGTCTTCCCCGTATCTTTTTACCTATGAATGGGAATTTTGGTTTGAATTAGTGAACTACTGCGAATTTGTATACCGGACATACAAACATTCATTTTTATATATATAGATATTATATTTAGATTTCTGTGAATCTATATTATATTGTCACGGTAGAGAAGATAAGTATTCCAAAAGATTAATCAAAAGTAATTTATTAATTAAACTTATATATTGCAAAATGTGTCAATTGAATTTTCAAATGGTAATTTACAAGCATGGTAAGGGGTGATGACTATGCAAATATTCATGATGATAAACAACAGAGTATTCAACAATAATTATTCTGTGGAATTATGTATGTTGCACGCCTTTGCAGAGTCAGTGGCCTGATAAAATGCGACCGCATGAAAGTTTGCCTCCCAATATCCGAATAAAGAAACAATGCAACTATTTCAATATTTAATTAATTTAATTATAATATTTGTTATGTACTCTTCAACCTAATATTCAATAATCTTAGGTAGTGTAGTTTCTATTAGAAGAGATTGTATGCTACTGAAAATTTATATATTTGCATAATATTTTATTAATACAGAATTATCATAAGAGCTAAAAACATGAATATCTCACGCTAA
>CP092872.1:77436455-77450663 GCA_030710605.1 Cordylochernes scorpioides
TCTCAGTTCTCTTCTCTTCAATTACTCTGTAAATTGGCGAATCCTTTATAGGACGAGAGGTCCTCAATAAAGGCTTTTGTTGTTGTTGTTGATTTAAATTTATCACAGATGATATGGCAACTTTATTTTGAATGTAAGTAATTTGATTTTGACGCGATCTTCATTTAATTTTGCAATATTATTTATAAATATGAAAAAAAAAAAACAGTACAATTGTACCGGGATCAGGTGGATTAATTAAGAGAAAGGTATCTACTGATTGTGCAACTGAAAGTTGCTGATGGCTTTCACCATCTATAAAAATAACTATCAACTAATTGTTGATATTCGTTGGTTATAGAAAAATAAAAATTAACGATAAGTTGGGTTTTTCCGACAGATGGCGCAAGCCATCAACAACTTTTAGAAGCAGGATCAGCAGATGTCTTTCTCTTTATAATTTAGATAGGATATCCCGGTACAGTAGAACCTCCCTGTAAAAGACACCTAATTGAAGAGCCAAAATGTCCTTTAGGGAGAAGTGTTATCTTACCGGAGAGTTGCTAAATTGTAAAAATGGTAATTTTGCAAATGAAAACTGTCCTTTGTAGAGAGGTATACGTTAGCGGGCTGTCCGCTATAGGGAGGGTTCTACTGTATTATTATTTTAAACTTTTGATAAATCTATTCCCACCTGATTCTAGTTAAACTCACTCTGTTGATGAATTTTGTGTATTGTAAAACGACATTTGAAAATTATTCCGCATGTTTTTCTTTTGAACGAAAAATCTGATGTTAATTCAAGGAGAAATAACGACCATTTATAACCTTAGGGATGAGATATGAAAGGATGAATTGTGAAGAGTAATGATAAACGGAAAATAAAAGTGTCCAGGGATGCGAATCGAACCCACAGTGTTCTGCTTACCGGGCAGATACCATGTCCTTAATATTGTGTATGGTACTGGTTACTAGACAATCTTAGCTAACCACCATATCTGATCCCATCAAAGAATCCGCATGGTTGGTTTCGGTTTTCCTTCAGAACAGTTTGATATTTTGGTATGGGAATTGTTATAATAATCATTACACTTTATAGATTGCTCTTCATTGGAAAATGGGTGCCGTTGCCACGTTAGTCACCTTGGAAACGAACAAGAATTTGGTCGAATATTCCAAGGGTCCAGGGGGGACCGCAGGGAGGTGTGGTCGGACTTCTCCGCCCCTTTACTTTAGGAATGCTGACTGGAAAAAATTCACAGAAAAGCTCGAAGAACTGAGCAACGAAGAATCAAATTACAGAACGCTTGACAAAAACTTGGAAAAATTCTCTTCGAACATATCCAAAGCTGCAAAAGTATCGATAGAGGTAGACGTAAAGACCTGTGGATACCTTTCTGGAAGGACCACAACATAGAGGCAATGATTGCAGAGAGAGTCAATATCAATGAACTTCTCAAAACAAATAAAACAGAAGAAAACAGAAAGGAACTCATTGAAATTAGTCACAAAATAGAACAAGAAATGTAGATATTCAAACAAGAGAGAGAGAAAATGGCAGAATTCTGCGAAAAATGGATCCAAGAAAGGACAGCCAACACTGAAATATGATTAGAGTGTTAGAAAACAATCAAAACCAACACCAATCCTTCAATTCTCTAACCGATTTGAATGGAACAGCGAGGACGAACAAACAGATGGCTGACATAATTGCCGAATATCTTTCAAGCACTTCCAGACTCAACTACACGAATGAAGACAAGATTCTAAAAAATAATATAACCAGGTTAGTTAAACAAGCAAGAAATTACCATCAACAAGATATTTTTTCGAGAGACTTCACACTGAATGAGCTAAACTCATCAATAGAAAAGTTAGATCCCAAGAGGTCACCAGGAGATTAACTAATCTTTGGTCAAATGATTAAACACTTTGGAGACAAAGCTAAAAATCAACTCCTACGAATACTGAACATTCCATGGCAAACTGTTAAGCTACCAAAGAATTGGAAGATATCAATTATAGTGCCAATACTGAAACCAAACAAAGATGCCAAGGAATGCAGGAACTATCGGTCAATTGCTCTCACCAGCATACTATATAAAATAACCGAACGAATTATCCACTCTAGGCTCATAATCTGGCTCACCAAAAATAATAAAATAAACTTCTACCAAACTGCCTATAGATCCCAGCACTGTACAACTGATCAACTGTTATACTTCTGCCAATCAATAATAGATTCTTTCCAGGAAAAACCAACAAAGAAGACAACGGCCATATTCCTGGATATGACCTCAGCTTTTGATCGAGTATGGAGGGAGAAATTACTTGAAAGGCTGCACAACATCGGAGTAAGAGGAAAAACCTTAATCTGGATTGCAGACTTCTTAAGGGGAAGAAGGATAAAGGTTCGGGTTAATGGAGCATTTTCCAAGGACAGAAGAACATGGGCTGGTGTACCTCGGGGATCTGTGCTCAGTCCTCTATTCTATCTACTATATATGAACGACATCCATCCTTACCTCACTGAAGACACAAAGGATGCCTGTTATGCAGATAATATAGCCATATGGCACACAAGTAGCAGTATAGAAAAATCAGAAAAAATACTGAACACCTCAATGAGAGGACTGGAGAAGTGGGCAATGGAACTCCAAATGACCATAAACCCAATAAAAACAAACCTATGCGTCTTCTCCACTGACAGGAAAAACAGGCATAAATTTAATCCCAAAATAAGCATAAACAACCAAATAATTGTAAAAATTAGAAATCCAAAATACCTAGGTGATACTTGATGAGGAATTGTGATTTACAGAACACATAATTAGCACCTCAAATAGAGCTACCAGAAAACTAAATATTTTGAGAAGGTTATGTGGAACAAATTGGGGAGCAAAACCCAAAACCCTCAGAACAACATATACCACCTTAATAAGGCCAATAATGGAATATGCAATACCTGTTTGGGCTCCCTTAAGCTCATCACTAAAAGAAAGACTAGACAGTGTTCAAGCAAAAGCGGCCAAAATAATCACTGGTGCTGTTTCATCCACCAACAATGAGAAAATTCAGAGAGAATGTGGTCTAGACCTACTCGAAAGCAGAAGACGATTAAAAACAATAAAATTCACCAATAGCCTAAAAAGTAAAAAACCGAACACATATCCCATAGAACCTATTTAAACTTGACACAAAAAGAAAGACTTAAAAGATCTTCAACACTTCAGTACGACAACAATATTAGAAAGGGCATAAACATGAATAAACAATGACTTTCAAATTCAAGAAGAACCAACATTTCCTACCCCATTACCATCAAATATAATAATCAATCTCAACCTGAATGAACCCTGCAATAAAAAAGAGAACAAAATCATACTTAAAAAGAAAGGACTTGACACAATTGATTTATATGATCAGAAAAATTATTTATTAGCATACACAGATGGATCATCAGACCTTACCCTGAGTAATGGAAGGGCCGTAATTAACATAATACTCCAAGATGGAACATACATCAAAATCAAAGAAGGAGCAGGAAAGATTTCGTCAAACTTCACTTGTGAACTGACATCTATCTGGAAAGCCCTTGATGTATGCCTTAACCAACCTTCCCTGCATCAAGCAGAAGGAATCATAATATACAGCGACTCCATATCTGCTCTAGAAGCAATTCAGAAGGGCAATACTAGAATCACGTGGAAACATTGAAGAAGAACTGCATTCTACAATGGATTTCTGCCCATTTTGGGATCGAGGGTAATGAAATGGCAGATGAATTGGCAAAGGAAGCCAGAAAGCTGAGCCAAAGGAAAGAACAAATGTCAGTATTTGACGCTGATGCTTTGGCAAAATACAAGATAATCAAACAAAAAATAAGAAAAGATCAAATATGTAAAATAAACTCTGAAGAGAAAACTGACAAAAACTATAACAAGACTTAGAACAAACACTATAAAGGAATGGCAATACATCCAGATGGCACAAGATCCTATAGAGCATACAACAACTGTCCTGGTGTGGAACTAACACCTACTTACATATTCTCATGCCCAGCAATGGCCGCAGCCTTGCAGAAAATTGACATGGACCCAGAGCAGCAGTTTTACACATCCAAGATAGTGGATATTGCTGCTGCTGTGTTGGAGATGCATGGAGACATCTGAGACTCTTCTTTGGACACGACAACAACAACAACAACCTTATAGATTCCTCAGTTATTTTCAAGATTTGAGAAGATAGGCTTTATAACACACATATCAAGTGAAAAGAAGAAATCAAATAAATCTCTAACTATATACAATATTATTCTGAAGATAGAGGTCGCCTGGCCGGCATTCATATTTATATGAAAAATAGACACTTCGGCCAGTTAGAGTTTTTATTTTCTCAACGTTTCGACAAAAATCTTTCAAAAATTGTTCTGAGGTTGCAAAGGGCGTTCTCAGAAAACTCAGATAACGCCCTTGCAACCTCAGAACAATTTTCAACGCCTTGCCAAATGCTTTATTTTTATTTACTTCTCCTGACGAAGACAAAAGATTTTTGTCGAAACGTTGAGAAAATAAAAAACTCTAACTGGCCGAAGTGTCTATTTTTCATAGAAATATATACAATATTGTTGCATATTATATATTATTCTATGAAAATATTCTTAATTTCGATATTTCTTTTTTGATGCACTGTAAATATTCCTCATTGACACCTAGCTCTTCCACTGACATTGTAAATGAAACCAAGAAGATGTCAGTCCGGGTGACTTTTGTACGTGGCTCCTGGGTTGACTGAATATATAATTAGTTTTAATTTGGTTTTACATTAAATAAATTGCCGTAAATATACATATATATATATATATTCTATTAAATAAGATTTTCTGCTGAATTTTGATTATCTTGAGGATTATGCTATGGTAATGCAGTCGTGGTTAAAATCTTAAGCGTATAATAATAAAAATAGTGAAGATTAGAAATAGCTTTAATTGAGCTAAAGGAATATATAAAAACATAATTTGATGAAAGTACTGCCTGGCTTAAGGCGCAAGAATAAAAAAAAATATATAAAAGACTTATTTACATAATTTACAAACGGTTTGAGCCGGCCATCGGGAAACAACAACAATAGGCTATATAAAGGGAAGTCGCGATATCTGGTGGTATACTTAACAGAATATTTGAATCTATGAAATATAATTTTAAATAAAATAAATATTTTTATATAGCATATATATATATAAAAAAATAATAATAAAAGGTCAGGTGTTGATATTAAAAATAAAAAAGGCATATCCTGACCAGAAGCACATGTGCTTTTCAGAAGGCAGAGCGCCATCTGGTGGAACAGAAATCAACTATTCATTGATTTAACCTGTTCCTCGATATTTGATTTATCATTGGGTTGGCCAAATATCAGAGAACAGGTTAATATTTGATTTATTTACAGGTTAATAGTTGATTTCTGTTCCACCAGATGGCGCTCTGTCTTCTGAAAAGCACATGTGCTCCTAGTCAGGATATGCCTTTTTATTTTTAATATATATATATATGTGATAAGATCCTGTCGACTCTTCTGTGATATGATCCTGTCGACTTTCAATGTGGCAATATGATAATAATGTGGGGAGAGAGAAATAAGGAAACAACAAGTTTGGAAGAGGAATTCCAGGCAACCAGCGTAAGAGAGAGAGCGCGCGAGGTTATGCCACCGCTGAACGGCCGTTTGTGTCGCACGCCACCCCCCAACTGTGTCCAAAAATAGTCCTGAGGGTTCCAAGAAAAGCCCCCTCCGGAATGTGGCCAGTGGTTCAAAATAACCGTAACTTAGTTGCCTTCTATCGACGTCTCTCTCTCGTTGACTGTAGGTTTACTTTATTATTCCTGGAAGAGCATATATTATGACATATGGCCCCTTGAAGAAGGCTGAACATGGTTTGAGTATACTTAAAGCTGGTGAAGCCAGGGATGGAGAAAATAATTTTACAGTTGAAATTAATTAAGGTTAGGGTGACATAGTTTATGTAAATAAAATATTGTATAGTACACAAGTAAATATTATTTACAAGCAATTTTACAACACCGGAGAGTTTGATATTTAAGGGATTTTTTATAATATAAACGTTATAAAAGGCTATATACAATAACATCTAATGTATTATAAGGGAATGTTATGGAGGGGTGTGAACAACGAGAAGGAGAGTCACATACACATGATGATATTCTGAAGGTCATTAAGACTGGGGAACTCTACACTTTAAGATATTTTTCAGGCGGACATGGCAAGGGGAAACTTGGCATGGGTTTTCTATGCTATAGGTGTAGAGTACGAGAAATGAGGTTGAGGTTGGCAATTGTGTGAGCTCAGGACTGAGGTAAATATAGAACTACATACAATGTTAGAACCTTGGCGAACAGAGCGAGGGGAAACTTGCCCCGGGCCATTCTACCTTATCTATGCAGTTACTTGTGTAGCGAGTCCGAGGGGAAAAGTCCCGTGTAAAGGTGAGGAAGTCGAATGGACTTATATTTAATTTGAGAAAAGTATGCGCGCACAGTGCCAAAAATTGGGACGAGGACGGCGTTGTGCTTTACAAGTGACAAGCTGCTCGGACACGAGGTGTTTGAACCGTCGTGGGAGCTTGTGCAAGGCGATGATTTCGCGGTGGGTTGAACGTAAAACCCATGTCTGCGCGAAATGATGACGGACCGGACAGAATCAGCGACGATGTTTAACGTACCTCCGTGGGAAATATCGGAGGTAGGCTATATCGTGCTGGTTTGGACAAGGGACAAACATCGATTTGAAGACAGGGTCCGTGTGGCGAACGTGTGGCGCGAGAAGAAGAAGCGAACTGTGCCGCTCGATGCAGATTGTTCAAGTGCGAACAAAAAGGAGTTGATAAATATCTAGCAGTTAGTCAATCTGCATCCTGTGACGAACACACCATTGGCTAGATGGTGTGGGTTGGTGGATATGCTAGAGATGAACTACGAAATATATTATCATAAATGAAGGGCGAAGATTAGGATTTTGAAATGACAATATAGAAGTTCGATAATTGATTAATCAATAATTCTATTAAAGGTCCTGAGCTGGTATAAGGTTAACAAAGTTGTAAGAATGAGAGGGGCATTCAGGAGAAGATAGATAAGAGTCACCAAGGGTTGGTTGTAAGCAAGGCTCACGTGGTGGTTGGAATTCTTCGACGCCTGAATTACAGGGTGAATTTTGAGTCGTTTAGGGAAAGAAATTATTTTTCGTGAGCCGTGCTTACAAGTAGGAGAGGTCATATACAAATAGGTATACAAAGGTTTAGGTGCTGGAGGCATATTTTTATAGATAAATTGATTATGAAAAATCTATTGTTAATAGTAAAAATCGTAAAGCATTAATAGGTAGAATTCCTTTTTTTTTTAAGAGTTACGTTAAAATGAAAATTATTTAATTAAAATGACGATTGTTAAATTCTACTGGTAAGCTAACTAATTAAATGAGTTACAAATATCTAGATAAATAGTATGGAGAATAAAATCATTGTTAATAGGCGTGGAGAGAATAAATGGAGCTAATTATGTAAATATTGGGACAATTTACAAGGAATGACTTATTTAAAGAATGAATGGTAGGAGTTAAAACAATTACACCCACGAGTTATGTTGGTTTAGGGCGCAGGTAAGTTCATTGAGCTTCAGGAGAGTTCTGTCTGTGACACTGTGCGTACCAGTGTTGCACATCACAGTAGCGGCAGGGATATGGCGGAGTCTTGTCCACGATGGAGGAAGGTGTCCTGCCCTGGCACGGTGGTCGTTCTTGGGCAGATCTAGTGCTGGAAGAAGTGCGTGGCAGCTCCATCTCCGTCGTAGGTGAATACTTCTTCGGGATCACGGTTCAAAGGTTGGCGAAGAAGGGGTTGAGGGCTCGAAGAGGAGTGGTTACAGTTGAGTTGGGTTTGGTCGATCATCGTGGCTTGGCTTCTTGTTTCTTCATACTCCGGTATATGAGGGATTTGCTTCCCGGCCAGGTCTCATCCTGTCGACTCTTCTGTGATAAGATCCTGTCGACTCTTCTGTGATATGATCCTGTCGACTTTCAATGTGGCAATATGATAATAATGTGGGGAGAGAGAAATAAGGAAACAACAAGTTTGGAAGAGGAATTCAAGGCAACCAGCGAGAGAGAGAGAGCGCGAGGTTATGCCACCGCTGAACGGCCGTTTGTGTCGCACGCCACCCCCCAACTGTGTCCAAAAATAGTCCTGAGGGTTCCAAGAAAAGCCCCCTCCGGAATGTGGCCAGTGGTTCAAAATAACCGTAACTTAGTTGCCTTCTATCGACGTCTCTCTCTCGTTGACTGTACGTTTACTTTATTATTCCTGGAAGAGCATATATTATGACATATATATATATAATCCTGAGGTTTATCTTTCCTAATTTTATAAGTTACAATAGAATCCAAGAATTACCATTCGTACATATAAACTTCTAACTCTACTCAACACAAAAAAACTTCCATCCTCGCAATGAAACCAAAGATCACACAAGACAACAAGAATCGACTCACCTTCGGTACAGAACTCAGCTGAGGAGGGGTGCAGCACGTGGATCGGTACACATCCGCAGGTGTCCACGCACATTTTGAGGGTGCATTCATGGCGACACGACTGTCAGAACATCAACACATTCACTCTAGCACCAATAATACAACCTAAAATATAAGGCACTAAAGGACCATCTATATACAGAACATGAAAACATTAAGAAACGAATGTTTCTTTCAAATATTAACCAAATATATATATCAAGCATCTTAGGGATATTGAATTACATTGGGATTACTCAGCTTTGATAAATATGCTTAAGGAAACACCAATCTCACAGAAGGCTTACATTCATGGACAAAACTTGAGGAAGTTGTATTTTTAGCATGTAAATCGGGATTCAGACAATGACTCTGGAAGATATTTAATACACAGTGATCTTTGGAAGCAATGGTCGCCTCTCCCGTCAAAAAAAAGTCACAATCTGACGCCATCTATTGACCGTCGCCGCAACTAGCGGCATCGGGTCGGTGACAAAGCCACAACACCAACTTTGGCAAACTGATAAGCGTCCACCTAGAGACCATGGTTTCGGGCTAATGGCCCTCGTCAGTCTAGGGCGGACTTTATTCCATGAGATCCACACGGGATCTAATGGAATTGAAGACACACGAGATAACCAAGTGTGAGAAAAATTACTTCTGTCTCCTTCAAAAAATCAGACAACCAGCAACAATAAGGATGAATAGGAGGGGAATATTTAAATATATTGATTAAGTTTTTATTTTTATTTATTTAAATAAAATACCCTGGCATGTGAGTGATACCTGAGGATAATCTCATATTTACTCGCTGGCATGTGAATAGACTCTAAGGAAAGGCTCATAATCACACGCTGGCATGTGAGTGATACCTGAGGATAACTCATATTTACACGCTGGCATGTGAATAGACTCTAAGGAAAGGCTCATAATCACACGCTGGCATGTGAATAGACTCTAAGGAAAGGCTCATAATCACACGCTGGCATGTGAATAGACTCTAAGGAAAGGCTCATAATCACACGCTGGCATGTGAATAGACTCTAAGGAAAGGCTCATAATCACTCGCTGGCATGTGAATAGACTCTAAGGAAAGGCTCATAATCACTCGCTGGCATGTGAATAGACTCTAAGGAAAGGTTCATAATCACACGCTGGCATGTGAATAGACTCTAAGGAAAGGCTCATAATCACACGCTGGCATGTGAATAGACTCTAAGGAAAGGCTCATAATCACTCGCTGGCATGTGAATAGACTCTAAGGAAAGGCTCATAATCACACGCTGGCATGTGAATAGACTCTAAGGAAAGGCTCATAATCACACGTAAGAGTGTGGTCTGCAGCGAAAGTAGATAGCATCGTTATAGAAAACAGCGTTCTCTATGAAGATAACAGTGTAAGAATAATGTGAAAAATAGTACAAATGTAATATTGTACTGGGATAAGGTGCATAAATTAAGAAAAAGGCATCTACTTATCGTGCAACTGAAAGTTGCTGATGGCTTGCGCCATCTATCGGAATAAATATCAACTATTCTCGTTGATTTTTAATTATTCCAGAATTGGCCAAATGCCCATTCTTGATTAATCAAGAAAATCTAACCACGGACGCGTTTCGGGCTGTTGGCACTCATCAGCGTGGTGCAAGCTGTACCTCAACGACCAAAAAAATTGGTCATTAAGGCATCCTGAAAAATCATGAAACGGGTAGTTAAGGCCAGAATTGCGTGAGAACGCTACAAAATGTGAAAAAATAGTACAAATGTAATATGTAAGAATATGTATATGTAAGAAAAGTTCATAAAGTCATTTACTCTAATTACATTCTATTTATCTAAAGAAAGAATATTTAAAGAAGTTCAACAGACCTCCTTGGATAAAGCGCCGTGTGTTTTATTCCAGTTGCCGACATAGTCGTAGCAGTCTGTCTTGTAAGGGGCTGGAAGTAGATAGTAGTTATTCTGGAACACAGATTCTCGTATCGACATCTTTTATGTACAGTATCACTATCATCATAATATATCTTCAAGATTGATATTAATCTATAAAAAGAAAAGTTACCTCTCCCATCAAAATTGACTTCAACACTAAGAGCGCCATTAATTAAAATTAGCATTGGTGATAACAATGAAAGAAATACCCTTAGAAAAGGTACGTGCCGCCATAGATCAGTGGCCCGAACGTTTGAGATCCTATATCAAAAATAAGAGAGGACATTTTGAATGATTGTATATATTTAAAATCTATGTCTTATTGTCTAATAAAATATGTATTTTTATTTCATTAGTTTTTGTTATTAATCATTTAATTTATAAAATTGTTTGTAACAGAATTTATGGCTAGACTGTGTATTAACCGACTCCGCAAACTAAAGAACAAAGATCGGTGATAAAGCCACAATACCAGCTTTCGCAAACTTAGAACTCCTGCATACAGACCATAGTTTCAGGATAATGTCCCTCGTCAGTTCAAAGCTGGCTTTGATTTAACGATATCAACACTGAATTCATGAAATTCTCAAAATATTTGCCAAAGAAGTTTTCAGCTGGTAAAATGGATAAGCTAATTATATGGATAACTAGACGGGTGACCCGGGCTTCGCCCCGGGATTGACCCGTGTGCATATCTACCCGAGTGATATATATTTAGATAAGATTTTTTTTATAATTGTTTGTTATTAGCATTATCTATTTGTTTGCATCAGCATAATTTAATCTAATCTTTGATAGAGGGCGCTGTTCGTGAGCTAAGTAGAATAATTTGAATATATAGTTTTAATAATTGATTTATATATATTTTTTAAAATAGCCTATCGTCTTCCCCGTATCTTTTTACCTATGAATGGGAATTTTGGTTTGAATTAGTGAACTACTGCGAATTTGTATACCGGACATACAAACAAACAAACATACAAACATTCATTTTTATATATATAGATATTATATTTAGATTTCTGTGAATCTATATTATATTGTCACGGTAGAGAAGATAAGTATTCCAAAAGATTAATCAAAAGTAATTTATTAATTAAACTTATATATTGCAAAATGTGTCAATTGAATTTTCAAATGGTAATTTACAAGCATGGTAAGGGGTGATGACTATGCAAATATTCATGATGATAAACAACAGAGTATTCAACAATAATTATTCTGTGGAATTATGTATGTTGCACGCCTTTGCAGAGTCAGTGGCCTGATAAAATGCGACCGCATGAAAGTTTGCCTCCCAATATCCGAATAAAGAAACAATGCAAATATTTTCAATATTTATTTAATTTAATTAAAATATTTGTTATGTGTGTACTCTTCAACCTAATATTCAATAAACTTAGGTAGTGTAGTTTCTATTAAAAGAGATTGTATGCTACTGAAAATTTATATATTTGCATAATATTTTATTAATACAGAATTATCATAAGAAAATGAAAACATGAATATCTCACGCTATATATTGATTACATCACACAACAACAACCAAGTCCTTGGTTTAAAACCATATATACATATTATATATTACAATATTATTTGCATCCATATTTCAATTACAAAATAATTAGTCTATTTTGAAGAAAGATATAACCTTTCTTTATATAGATTTTTAAAAATCCTCCAGCAAAGATTTTTAATCTATATTGTAAACATATAATTGGCGTATCTACTTTGTTAGGTAAATATCTCTTTGACAAATTCTCGACTGACGAGGATCAGTAGCGGGGGTCCTGAAGTTGTCAAAGCTATTGTGACTTTGTCACCGAACTTCTAGTTTATGAAGAAGGTAAATAGGTTTATGATGCTCATTTTTAGTGTATTTTTGATGGGAGAGGTAACATTCCAATCAACAAAGTTCTCATTGTTCTAAATTGGAGTGATAATATAGATTTACTTTTTTTAAAATAATCATACGCGTCTATAATAGTTTTGAATACTAATAACAGATGACGTGGCAATGTATCATATTTGTTCCAATAAGAATGATTGATGATTGCGGAAGAACGATTTCTCAAAGCATATTATATATTTAGAATTGTATGTATTTCTACTGTACTTAAAGCTTATGTTCATAGTTCATTTAAAATACCCATTCCAAGAGTCTAGCATCAGTATCACTATAAAGGTATGGGGCTTGATCCCTAATAACGGTTTGTGTGTGTACATCACTATAAGAGGAAAAAGAAGTCGGAGGACGAGTGGGTAACCCCCTCGATTCCCAACAGTCATGAACCGAGATTGAATCCCGCGTTAACATTTTGTTTAATATGTGAATAACTCTCATAATATTCACTGTTTCAATTATCATAAACAACGTTGCTCTTGTTGAGCGGTACCTAATAAATTGATTTTGGAACTATAAGAGGAAAACCGAAAAATGCAATATAACAACGGTATGGTAGATTAAACTGACCAAAATGCTGGGAGGGTTCGCCACTGATGAGTCAGGGCCTCCACATTATGTCTAAAATAGTTTCGAATTCCCATAGATGTACTTACCACCCAGTATTTAGCAATTACCCCGTAGCCTCTAGGAAACAAGTTTCCCACGAAGTAAGGATTGACCATATGGAATGGAGAATGCATAGCAATAGAGAACTTGGTTTGTTGCAAATTCTGGAACTTTGTAAGATTCTGAAACATAATGGCTTCAGGATGTTGTTCATAATTGTAGAACATGGTATCTGAAACATAGACATCATATAAATATTGGTATTTGATCATTTTTATATCACAGAAAAAAATCATATAGTAAATATTGTCACGGAGATAAACAAAGCAAGGGCAAATTTGGGAATAATTAATTTATTACAAAGGGTATTTACCTTTTAGTTCTCCAATAAAATTATATACAAGAGATATTTATATGTAGAGAGATAACAACTTATCCCAAGGTAAAAAAATATAATAATAATGAGAGTGGTCAGCCACCGAGCGGCCCGTTTTCCTTATTTTCCGATAAGATTCCGAGAACCCCTCACATCTGTGGTCGTCCCCCCCCCCCCCTCCCCCCCCGGAGTCCAGGGATGTGTAGAGCCACTTGACAATATATTTCTATGAAAAATAGACACTTCGGGTTGTTAGAGTTTTTTTTTATTTTCTCAACGTTTTGACAAAAATATTTTGCCTTCGTCAGGATAAGTAAATAAAAATAAAGCATTTGGCAAGGCGTTAAAATTGTTCTCTTTTAAAAATGCATATATTGGTAAAATAAATGATATTTTGATCCAATATACGCCTTTTTAATTAAAGATTTATTTATGGATTGCTCTATTTTCTATATAAAAACACACAAAATAAAACATTTTTTCAAGCTGGAGCACAAAATTATATTAAATTTAAATAATGTTGTTGTTGTCATGTCCAAAGAAGAGCCTCAAATGTCTCCATGCATCTTCATCACAGCAGCAGCAATGTATCTAGGGTGTTTAACAATTAATTAATGGAAATCCATTACAAGTCAAGATTTTGCATTTTTATATGATTTGTGTATAAACCCTATTCTATTCTACAATTGAATAGAATATTTTCAACAAAACATAATCGGATGGTGTTGGTTTACATACAAAATTTCTTTAACGGCACCATGGTGACATTAGGATTGGGTTTGAATAGCTGATGGTTCATGACAAAGCATTCAGCCATTTCTCCAGTTTC